>CAJQUW010009988.1:0-127443 GCA_907163375.1 Prostheceraeus crozeri
CTATGTATCATGGAAACGTCAGTGTGTTACATTTCATGATATGAAACGTCAACTTCAGATAACTCTAGAACGCTTTCAACTACGAAAGTTACATCGCGCTATCCTATCCAACTCTTGCCGTGTCATTAACGTAGGAGACGGCATTGTATTTATTCGCATTCAAGAGATGATTCTACATAATGATCACTGCTACATTGTGATTCCAAAACCCTCATGGGATAAGTATAAAAGGGAAGCTCACTCAACCCTCATGTCATTTGTGAGTCATGCTCCCCATCCGCATCATCAACGCCATGCGCGAAATGAATCTCAGAAGAGACATCGATTTAGAACAATTGCATACCCATCTTCCCGATTCAGTATGTCATCGCGGTCGTCCACAAATGTTGGTCATTCGCATGAGCAACGATCGAAATCTTCAAATCTTTCGCTGCGGCAAAATCCAAGTCCTAGGAAACCTTTCTCATTTCGTGATGCAGTCCATGTGTTACGAAGTCGTCAAGAAAATGCGAACACTCATGCCTCATCTCCGCCTCAGTCCCCTGACATTAAAGAATATAGTAGTGTCTGTTCAATTGAAGATGTTAGTGAATCTAGCCAACATTAAAACCAGTAATCATTGTATATTTTATGAAACTGAACTCTTTCCTGCTGCTCTGATTCGGAAGTGGCATCCTGTACATATTGCAGAGTTTCACAACGGACATTGTATCATGACTGGTTTACGTGATATCAGTAAAGTAGCTGACATTGTTAAATCTTTAATGCGTTATCTGTATGAGTCACAGTTTAAAGAGTCGTGTTAATCACATGATGCGTTTTGAATGAGTTATCGCAACTCAGATGTGTATTAAACTAATAAGACCGTCACTGAATAGGGATATAGGCACATCGACTTGATAAGATATCTCATTTTTCTATCACAGTGATGACAGTGTGCAAACATGGATATTTTTCTTTTCATTATCATGTTTATTATTGAGTTATCTAGTTCTATGATTACTGAACTACGATGTATTTTGATTTTGAATGCATTCATTTAGCCCTTGATAAGCCTGCAAGCCAGGCAGAAGCCGGTCGGGCTCTATCTGAACATTTGTTGGTTTTTCCTTTTACTTTCTACGTGTGATTTAATTTCATTTATCATAGTTTTATCCATTTTCAATCACATCTATTATATATATATATATATATGCATATGTTATCTCTCCACTACTTTATTTACAAAGTGTTCGTAGAACATTCCGGTAAATCGAATTTCTTCAAAATTCATGGAACATGCACTGGAAAATCCAAGCATATCATTTCTGTCAAGCTTGTTAAATATGTGTGTTTTTTTGGTCGGTGTTATTTTCCGATGAAGTTTAATTGCGTAAGTTAAAACACATCGACTGCTCATGAACTTCGCTCGTTCTCTCCGTGAACATGCAAGTGATGGAATGATTCTACACGAATGATTAAAGCTTACAGCCACGTCAATTTGTTTCTTGCCGGAAAGAAAGATGTAGTAAGACCGAAAAAAGTAGCGTAGTCATACAAAGCTTCTTGTATATAATCAAAACTTAAGTAGGGCCTATGGCCTATGGCCTATACATTAAACATCGTAATTTTTGATTTGAGATATATATACTCGAATTACAAACATGCCCACTATATGCAATTGGTTATGCCGACAGTATTTAAAGTACGAAAAAAGTCTAAAAATATATAAATTGCAGTCAAGACTTCAAAAACATCAAGACAGTTATTAATAAGTTCAATGTTCAATCATGGGCCTACTGGAAGTCTGAAGTAAACAGCAATGTATGAGATCTGCACTGAGCATGTAGAGCTAATCCCAGATAACGGCGGTCATTAGCCAGAATCTTAATTATCCTTCTATTCGAGTATTCATGCATTTCACTAAATTCCATCGTCATTTCCATCCGCCCATAGACAGGAGTCAATGCATTTATCGACTCCACGTTATATTTGTGTGAGTCACCTCTGCTTCTTAGTTCACCTGCAGTCCTGCATTGTTTGACAATCTGTGTGATAGACTGACAGCAATAGCCTGTTGCTTTTCGCAACATAAATCAACCAGTGTGGAAAGACATGGTTATAACAAACGAAAGACATCTCGTTGCCCAATCAGTATAACTGCATCCGCAGCCGCATTTGAAATTGTAGCAGACGTTTGATCGGTCAACCAGAGGAATTGGATCCTTCAAAGAACGACAAGCGATCTTCATTGTCTGAGGCAAAACAACAAGCTGTGCTGCATAAAATGTTCTAGAAATTGATTCACTTAGTTTTTTCGAGACTAATGAATGAAATCTGTCTCCCAGAAATGGGATTCTAGGATACACTTTCTTTTTTGACGGATCAATTATTGGTTCTTTTTCTTTATTTGTTTTATGTTATTCAATAAATTGGTCCGGATAGCCATTCATTTTCAGTATCTTAGTTAAAAACTCATTTTCATTTTTTATAAAACAAGGAGAACAGATGCACCTAGCACGATGGAATAGACATTTTACAAGATTAGTCTTGTACCTCTTGGGCACGAAGCTGAAATAGTGCACATAAAGACCACTCCACCTCTTTTCTGTATACAGAAGTCAATATTTGGCCCTCAAATCGAATCCAGAAAACTTTCCTCGAACTCGATGGTAAATTCTAAGCTAGTCTGAGTACTACTGAGAACAGAAAGTAATTTGCAAGCATCTTCTTTCGATTTTCCAATTGCGAAAGTGTCGTCAACATACCTAACGTATGTTTTTGTCAAATATTCTATTTGTTGCTTGAGTTTGTATTTCTCGAGGCATCCAAGAAAGATGTTAGCCAGAACTGGCCCCCATGAACTTCCCATTGCTACTCCATCTATTTAAAGAAATTGTTTTCCATTAAACGAAAACTGAACAAAACTGCAAAGAAGAATGAGTTCGCAAATACGATCCGCAGGAATTCCGAGATTCAAATCGTTTCTTTCGATAACTTCTTTGATGTCATTCAGCTGTTTCCTTGAGTGGGACAATTGTAAACAATGACTTGACATCGTATTATATCGCAAAGACATCGCAAAGAAACTATGTTCATCAGGAGAAAAGTCTTGTGCCATTGAGACATAATCAAAAGTGTCTTTAACGCTGAAATCACTCACAGTGTCTAAGACAGGCTTCAGAATTGAGCATAGCTACTCTGTCAAAGCATGACTTGGAGAATTGATCATGGAGAGAATAGGTCGAACTGGAACATCGTTTTTATGGGTCTTTGAATGGCCATAGAAACGAGGTATTGTTGATCCTGTGGATCTCAATTCTTTGAATGTCTGGGGTTCAATCAATTGAGAAGATAGCAATAACATAAGTGCTTCATTTACTTTAGTTTCCAGCTTTAGAGTAGAATTTTTGTTGGATTTGTCTTCGATGAATTTCGATGTATCACTCAATATTGACATAAACTTGTCTACGTACTGAGACTTGTCCATCAAGACGACAGCATTACCTTTATCAGGACGACAAATCACAAGATTTTCATTCTTTTGAAGATTTCTGAGTGCGAGTATGTGTTGCTTGGAAAGTGGACTTCTCGTTTCGAATGATTTGATTGATTTAGACATTGAAACCAGGTCGGATTTTAATTTAATCACTGCATCTTGGTCAACAGGATTAAGAGATAGAACAAGCTGGTTGTAAAGTAATTCAAACTCACTATCAATCATGAACTGCTTTGGAGTTGAGGGCATCCAAAAGTTTACATACACATTGCCTTCTTCTCTGTGACACTCAGGGAAACCAAAGACAAATTCACGATGTGCTTATCCTAATCTTCATGGAAAATTCTTTCAGACCGTGGAGTTGTATTTCTGAGATATGTTTCAAAGAGAGAAGAATATTTCAGACGACAGTCTTGTAAAATCTTCTGGCTGAAATTGAAGTTTTTGAAATAACACACCAATTATTCTTGTACGTCATTCAAATAGCACTACAAAGCTTGAAATTCTTGGATGTGAATCCTATTATTTTGAATCCTTTTGCATCATGACGTTATCTTATGATTAGAATCATCGAGATAATGCTATAGATAAGATCGTGCATTATATTATGAGTTTATTCTTATTTTCTTTGCTCAGATCATTATAAATTCTATATCACTTGCTCAAAAGAAATTCAGAGCTTGGCGTACATCATGTCTTACAAACCATGAAATAAAACATTTATTCAATTGAAGACACTTTTGTTTAGCTGTCATACCTAACTTTGAGTGGTTCGAATGTTTATATTTGCTAAATTTTTAATCAGTTAGCCGGTCAAACATTTTCAGCAGCTCCTATCCTTGGTCTCCTCGCCTTCGTGAGCAAATGTTATGTAGTTTGAAGGCTGCGACTTTGACATTTCCATCTAGTATTGAGTTCCCATTTTGTCATCATTCATGTTGCTGTCATGTCTCTTTCAGAGAAGAAGCCTCATTTCATACTTTCATGTATTCAAAACATTGATGTCGATGATTGACTCTATATGCTATTGCTTTATCACATTGATCCATTGGACATATGCGTTCATATCTCATTTATTTACAGTCCATACAGCAATTTGGTGGAGGCTGCATCGGGCGGCGCTCTGGCTAGCATTCAATTGGTTGCTAATATTGCAGCTTCATTGATAGCTTTCTTAGCAATGTTGGAGTTTGTGAATCAAACATTGACATGGTTTGGACATCGTGCTGGAATGGAACAAGATTTGACTTTTCAATTTCTTTGCTCGTACATCTTATGGCCTCTTGCTTTTACTATGGGAGTTAAGACGTCGGATTGCCGTCTTGTTGGAGAATTGATTGGAGTGAAGACTTTCTTGAATGAATACATCGCATATACCAATCTTGGTAAGAATTCTGCTTGAACTCATAGAATCGGTATATTTCATGTGCCTTGTATGGAAAAACGAACTGGTTAATTAACCTTTTCAGTCAGGAGAATAATAAACGACACGTTTGCGTTTGTCTTGCATAAACCTCTTCAGAGAGAATAATGCTATAAAAATATATAATAAAAAGAACAACAAAGTCATAAAGTAGGCATAAATTCACTCCAATCAGATATAACTGACGTCAATATATAAAATTAAGGCTCATTGTATAAGGTTCATATAAACTAAGCTTCATTATAATTTTTTTGAAAGTGGTGTTAAAATTTGATCCAAAAGCAATTTATGTGCAATAGATCCATAATCAGAATAGATTCAATAAGTATGGGGTAACTTTTGACACCAAAACACGAAGCATGGACTCTAGATAAATAGTAAAAAAATAGATCTTCCACATCACAGAATCGGTGGTCATCACACCAAAGAAATTCAACTTTCTATGACAATTTGGATCTAAGAACTTTCGTATTATATTCTATGACACGGAGTAAGGTGTCTCGAAAAATGGCCCATTTTGTTGAAATGCGTCTCAAAACTTTCAAAACTTTCCTATTCTATTTGTTCCTCTTCGTGCATGCCAATGAGCTGGAGAATTTGAAAGTAGAGTACAGAAATTTTGTATCTTGCCCGTCATATGAAAGTTGAAGATCTGAAATTTGAATTTTCATACTTTAGTTTTAAGAACAATCCAACTTGCTATTGAATACTCGTAGAACAACACTGTCCTCTAAGATTTGTCAAGATTACAGGTAAAAAAGTGCTTTCTCTTAAGCCATTCTAAGGTTGAGATCGGAGGTCATTGATCAAAAGCTTTACGCCCGAGAGCAGGCACTCGGGTCTAGTCGTAGGCTGGAGTTCCATCATTTGATCGGACTCCGACTTCGCTTTCCTGTACTAACGCCTCTCATACTGTTCGCAACTACACATACTAATAGTGGCAGTAGAAAAGGTGAGTGGTTATGAAAATTGAAAGGAAATGAATATTCCAAAACACAATATAAAAAGGAAAATGGAAAACTGGATTATGTACTAGAAAAAATTCGCTTCCTCTTCGACCATATTGAGACTGCTGATACAATATTTCTTATTCCTGGCTCCTTCCACATAGTAGATTTTATCCTGATGATTATATATCAGATAGAATGTGAGATACCGGAAAAAGCTTCGGTAAATATTCAAAAATTATAAGTATGTTACTGTTATGCCTGTCATGCTATTGTCAGCAGTCATTTCGATTGTATGACCAGCTTACAGGTTCAGCGGAATAGAGCTTTAAAGACATCGTCAGAAGATAGGTCAATTTCGGTTACAATATGTATAGCATGATCAGTTTAATCCTAAAAAGTTTAATTTCTTTAACTATCAGCTTAAATCCTTTGTCTTACCGTAAATATTCTCTCGCAGCGTCACTGATCAAAAATCGGGAGAATTTGAATGTTCTTTTGAATCGACAGAACATTTCAACAGATTTCACTATCGTTACACGCGGCAGCGATTATTTCGTCCCTGAAGTCAATACAACATTCGCTGGAGGATTTCTTCAGGTAATGATGAATTTGTTAACAATGAAAATTTTTCAAAAATTGATCAAAGATTTTTAACACATTTCACATTTTAGTATCAGCGATCTGAAGCTATTGCTACATATTCTCTTTGTGGCTTCTCAAATATTGGAGCTATCGGAATCATGTTGGGAGGATTGAGCGCATTGGCACCTCATAGAACAAAAGATATATCATCGATTGCAGTACGTGCAATGATAACTGGCAATTTAGCTTGTTTTCTAACGGCATGCATAGCAGGTAAGCAAATGTCAATCCACACATTTATCGAGGAACTGAAATTTCCATCTCATTTCCACAAAAATTCTGATAATACCATCAGATCCCATAAGGAGATTAATATTCCTACAATTTCTCATAATTCATAATCATAAGTATATCATCTTTGGCATATAATGGTTTGCTTTGTAAAATTTAGATTTTTTGTATAAGATAGGTAGTATTTTGTTAGTCTGCAATTTAATTCTGTTATTGCCAATACATCATATATTTGAATTTTCTTATTAAGTAGCGCGATTCTGCTACCGCCAACACAAAGGTGATTTCTTGCTTTTACAGTGTACTGAACAAGGCTGATGAACATAAGTGTACCGTACATCAGACCCACTGAACCTATTCTCGAGGAGCTGCCATTGTGCCCCTACTTAAAGTCTACTATCTGCATGTTATTGATAATATAAAAAGCAATATTATCAATTAATAATATAAATAATATAGCTTTGTCAGTCCCAATTATAGCTACACTGACTTTTATCAATCCTGTTAATTAGGAATTTTAGGTCAAATCCCAGTCACGCTTTGATTTTGCGAAACCTGTCTCAGGCATCAGAAATTTGGAGAATTGTGAGATAAGGAGAGGCCAGCGAAAAATTTTCTGATTTAGAATCCCATACAAAAATCGGTTTGAGAATACGGTTCTCAAAGGTAGAATGGACCACCCTGAATCACATGGTATCATTCCTGTGAGGGTGTTAACCAAAAAAATATATTCGTTGTAGACCTATTTTCTCTCTTTGTCCCAAAAATGAAGTATTCGCCATTTAGACTGCAAAATTAGGGATAATCTGAAAATGTTTGGCAGTTTTTAAAGTTATTCTTCTGCTCAAAGTTTATCATGGAATCATGATGATAAAACCCCAGACTACATTTGCGATGCAATACTTAGGTCTATTCCTAATATGATCCTAATATCTTCCTAAAAACTCGCATTTTTTTGTACTCGTGAGAGATTTTTACATGCGATTGTGTTTCCTGTTGCAGGTCTCTTTTACGAGAAGGCATCTTGATGGAAACTGTCCAACAGCAGACGGTTGCAATGATGCTGGGATGACTTTTGAATGAAAAAGGATTCGATGGAAGTGTCAATTCCAATAATCGTATATTTAAATCTTATTTGATAACTTTTAGTGATGCTTTATACCAATGGTCTCAAAATTTAGTAATCAGTTCTGAAAATCGCATGACAAGAAAGTTCCTGCCTCTCCGAAATCACTTTATTTCCAACTGTTCAAATTTTTAGCTCTATAAAATTACACTACAATTCTGCGCCTATGTTAGATTCTGTCATCTGTGCAGGATGTTTTGGCTAATAATTCATCTACAGGAAAGTTTTGATCAGCTCTCAAGGATATTTTGTGTGCCAAAAAATTTATCATTGTCCAGCATTCTCCTTTTCACCGAAATTATACTTGATTCTATTCTAATTTTTCACTTTTCAATGGAATGTTGTGGTTGCAAATAAGCTGTAAATTTCTCTCCATTATTTTTAAGATTTCGTAAATATTTCTAAGTACGTAGTGCTGCACTCATGTGTCTTTAAAAATTATCCTTTGCGAAATATTTGAAGCATGTACCTCCTGCTCAATTGTGGCATGGAAGTTAATTTCGTTGAATACTTTGTATGAAGAATATAGTTATGAAAGTCGATATTGAACTTGAACGGTTTTGCCTTTTGGTTTGATGCGGTACAATCATGCATGGGGCCATGGGTTCTGGACACAAGCTTTCTGGTGGGAATAACATGATTGACGACTTTTCAGGGTTGGTAGCCGCGTAATGTACGCAGTCTCGGAATTGGTCGTATTCCAGTACTATTTAAATTTTCTGCAACTCAAAACCAGAAATTCTGTCTACTTAAATGCTTGAATATTCTGCTGTTTCGCTGTTCAAATATTTGAATTCTACCCGATCACAAATCGCAATTCTGCACAATTTTACTGCTCTTTTTAAAATGCTCAATTTTACTTACTTGCGTACTCTTTACCTTTTCGTTTTACGTGCATGGTCCATTCTTCGCAGGGGAGGACGAGGTTTCCCAATGGATTTTCTCAAAAATTACCGGTTGGCAGCACATCACTCTCCGTCAACTCACCCTCCTTGCAATCAGCAAGCACCGTGTGATAGAGCAGATTACGAGTAATAGCACACGCATACAAGAATAATCATGGAACAGAACACGAGGCAGACATGATGACTCTATTTATTACTTTCATTACTTTAATACTTTTATTACACGTACTAAAGTTACTACACTTGTGCAAGTCACACACCGCTTCAAGGCGCTGATTTGGTTGGTCCATGCCACACGCCATCGTGACCCAGCTATCCTCTGGTTTTCGGAGAACATGTCCGTACCATCTAAGATGATTCCTTTTCAAAAATTCTTGATTTCTTCTATTCCAAGAGCTGTAGTTAGATCAAAATTTGCTATCCAAATTTAATTGACGATTTGATCAATGGCATGAGTACATGCAGAATCGTAGATGGAATGATTTTGATAGCCTGAATCAAGACGATCGAACATCTGCTGGTTGAATTTTTAGAGTCGAAAACGTTAAGAAAATTAGTTCACTTTTGCACTGATTGATATTAGAAGATCTGGACACAAAAATGATGTTCCTGCAAGCAATGAAATGGAAAAATGAAGAATTTAGGTTGTATTATACATCGTGAAATCAATATCGAGATCTCGACCATTTTTAAGCGTTCGTGATTATAGTTTATTCAAGACGAGATTTTGAGCATGACCTGTCAAATGCCCACTGCTAAAAGTTGTATTTGTTCCACACTTCAAAGCGGCAAAAAAATTTAGACTCTTCAGAGCACATTTGTAGAACTAATTACAGTGAGTTACGAAATTGAAGTGAACAAAAATACACCTCGCTGTCAACAAAATTAACCACCTGTCACAGAGAAAGCTCGTTCACACTGATGCAGAAACACTGATGCGATCGCAGAAGTCTTGCTTATCCTTGGGAAAATACTTATCCAAATGCAGACGAGACCGATCTCATGGAGTCTCGCATTCAAGGGCTTGCACAATGACTTATTCACCATGAAGTAGCTACTTCGCTTTGCCAATTCGGGATCATACCAAAGAACATGCATTTTCTTTTCGACTTTTGGTGCAAAGGTCTCACAAAATTTTGCTGCAGTGGCACGCAAGAGTTGTAAAAAAATTACAAAGTAATTCAATAAGTACACTGTGAACATCCTACAGAAGTGAATGAACAAAAAACGCATGATTTCATTGATGATAGGTTTTGGAAAATGAACTGTTTGTCTTCTTAATCTCCAAGAAGGTTCCAGATGACATCTTCGCAAACATCGTCTCCACGGTTGATAAAGTAATTTTATGGGAAAATGTTCTTCACAATGCGGGAGAGTGTCTGGAAGAGATTCAACCATTTCATGACCACGTGGCACCATTTTTCGGTAGTCTTGACCGACAACTTGCAATTCTTCCTCGAGTTTCATCTCATTCTGGGCCTCGACTTGAAGAGATCAGCGAAACACTTCAGAACATCATTTTCTACATCAACGCAGTATAGTAGCGCGCTATGTGCAGCATTGCATTGTGAGGAACATGGTTGAAACAATTGGCGTGAACAAGGGGATCATCTCATTGTAACAGGTGGAATACTGAATCATTCACTCCGTCATTTTAGCTGACTCAGTCAGCTCTGCACTGTAAGGCCAGAGGCACACAGAACAAGGAATAAGCCATCGCTCGCAAGTCGCGTCACGATCCTTTATAAGTCATAAGCCATAATCCATGAGCCTTAAGTCATGAGCCATTAGCCATCCGTCATTTTGACAAGATTTTTTCTCTACAAGCAGACAAAAGAAAATATATGATATTCTTCTAATTTTTGTAAGAGCATAAAGCATAGTAAAGCATGAACATAAAGAATAACGCACATATATCACAAGGTCAGTTCTATTGAAGATTATCGCCCAAGTAGTCTCAACTGGGTGACGGCTTATGACTTGCGACTTGTTGCTTATTCTGCATACCAGCTCTCATTGAAAGTTAGGTGTTGGAACTCTGTTTGCGGCTTATGTGTTATGGCAGCAGGGATGCGGAGTCGGAGTCCCGCAGTCCTATCAAATAATAGGACTCCGACCTATAACTAGACCTGAAATATAATACAAACAAATTATTTATCCTCGTGCACAGCTGTCACCGTCTTGATGTCAACTTTCTCCGTCAAACAGAAGTACAGAAACAGCAGTGCAGGCAAAGCTTGTAATAGGTGAGGGAATGAACCGTGAAAGTGAAAAAAGGATTGTCTTTTCTCTCAGTGATTTAGTAGAGAAGACAAGCCTTCCTAGCCTCGATCCTCCTGCGCACCAAAGGTCACATCAGAGACAAAAATGAATAATTGGAATGCTACCTCTTACCCTCACGTCAATCGTGTGTGATCTCTCTTCCAAAGCACATAAAAAAATATAAAGTGTACTCATATTTTTGGAGAAGGATAGGAGTTTTTCCTGCCTGGTAGAGACTGGAGAAAAACCGTGTGAAGCACACATCAACAAGATGGGAGGCACAGAGTCGCATAAATCCAACTGAAAGCGACATTTGATAAACTTTCATCGAAAATGATTGATAATTGATACAGAAATGATCACTAAAGACTGGTTCAGGCAAGCCTATAATGATCTATGATGTAGGTTACCATTTTTTTTAAAAAAAACTAGGCTTTATATACTTGCCACCCGTAGTCGAAGTTCTATCAAAAGCCGGAGTCCTATCAACCCCCGGAGTCGGAGTCCTATCAAAATGATAGGACTCCGCGTCCCTGGTTATGGCTGACGGCTTATAGCTCTTCGTGTGCGCCTCCGGCCAAACCCATCTTTGCTGTAGCCCGATGCATTTTCAGGTCAAGACTATATATTTCTCAAGAACTTAAACTGCTTTTGACGTTTCTCTTTCACTGTAGACGCATCTTCAATAGATGGATTTTCATAGGATCCTAAAAGTATCGAACAAATCCAGCATCGCACCATACAGTGCATGACCGGGCAAAATACCAAAAATGTCAGGACGCTGGCAACCCTAGTGGCGGATTCTACCTACTTTCTGTTTGCTATTCCATCCAGTTTTTGCCGAGAATCCAGTATTTCAATTCATCCCCTAAGCTCGTGCTCTATAGCTGGACACTTAGAACATAGATTTAAGGATTTTTTTCAATTGTTGGAGCATGAAATTTTGGGAAACATCATCCTTATCGCATCTACGAAAATAAGGATCGCTTATCCTGATTCCTACAGAAAATGTTTCTTCAATTATGAAAAAAGACCGAATTACAAAATTAAATCGGCTAGTGTCAGACAGAGGCTTCTTGAGTTCCTGTCATGTATTCATATTCTTCCTCTCCTTTTCCCGGTGACGGGTCGGAGTTCTTCTTCTTCCTCAGAGTCTTGCTCCAGTGCGCTCGATCATTAGCCCACTCGAGATCCAACACGAAACTCTCCGCATCCCTAGTCCCTGTCATGTGTTGCGTTTATAAACAATCATGTTCTAGAGCCAATTATGCGGTCACGAACGCGATGTTCCTAACATTCTACGGTCATCCTACTTGAGCATCACTCGTAAAACCGAAGTGTTATAACATTCACTAAGTTTCACTAAGGATCGATGACAAATTAATACCCATGAGAACAAACCACTTCGATAACTTCTCACATGCTAGCCTGGGAGTCCAGGTGACTTTGTTACGACAGGAAACAATTCTCATCGCGAGGATATTGCTCCGCATCTGTATATGCTGAGTTGTATTTGTAATTTATTGCACTTTCTGAGTAATTGAAACAAAGTTGGTACATGCCTACTTGTAATTTCGAATTCGAGATCTCGAGATTGAGAGGCGCGATTGAGAATGAATTCGTTGCACATTATGAAAACTGTAATTCAAGGGAACGGAAGGAATCATTCATTGCCGACATCACTTCATGAAAGCCGATCTATTGTGCTGGCGTAATGAGAGCGTGTGCAGATCAAGAGAAATGGCGCACGATTGCTGAGCAAGCATCGGTGGCCAACATCAAAGACTGCTAACCAGGGACGCGGAGTCCCATCATTTTGATAGGACTCCGACTCCAGGGATTGATAGGACTCCGACTCCGGGTGGCAAGTATATAAGCCTAGTTTTTTGAAAAATTAACTGGTAGCCTACATCATAGATCTTTATAGGCTTGCCTGAACCTATATTTAGTGATCATTGTATCAATTATCAATGATTTGTTGATAGTTGATCAGATGTCGCTTTCAGTTGGGTTTATGTGACTCGGCTCCTTCCATCTGCCTGATGTGTGCTTCACACGGTTTTTCTCCAGTCTCTACCAGGCAGGAAAAACTCCTATCCTTCTCCAAAAAATATGAGTACACTTTATATTTTAATGTGCGCTTTAGAGGAGCCATCACACACGATTAACGTGAGGGTAAGAGGTAATGTTCTCAAACAAACTAGTATTTCATTTTTGCCTCTGATGTGACCTTTGGTGTGTAGGTGTGATCGAGGCTATGAAGGCTTGTCTTCTCTACTAAATCACCGAGTGAAAGGACAATCCTTTATTAACTGTCACGGTTCATTCACTCAGCTATTATAAGCTTTGTATGCACTGCTGTTTCTGTACTTTTGCTTGATGGAGAAAGTTGACATCAAGACAGTGACAGCCATATGTACGAAGATAAATAGTTTGTTTGTATTATATTTCGGATCTAGTTATAGGCCGGAGTCCTATCATTTGATAGGACTCCGACTCCAGCAAAAATGATAGGACTCCGGGACTCCGACTCCGACACCGCATCCCTGCTGCCAACATCACTCATGATGAAGCCGTCAGGTAATGCAGTTGAGATTTAATTTCTTGCATCTACAGAGTTCGAATCTACTTTGGTGAATATAAACAACCAGCCGATATCTGTGCCTGCATTGTTTAACCCCATCACTTTGGAAGAAGTGCAAACTGATTCAAAACGATGGTACATGTAGGAACTTACTAAGTGGGCAAAAAGAAATCTTTAATACCTTGCAGAGACAGGAAAAACAGTCGTGCGCCGCTTGCGGATTGCTTGAATTCCTTCAGAATGCTCCGATCGCCACGATTCCTTCAGACTCGAAGAATTCAGATCATTGCGCAAAAGTTTTCTCGATAATGTTGGTCCTTCCGATCATTATTTAAAAAGTTGGCAGGTGAACGAAAAAGGTTCACAAACTTCTCTGTAGAAATTGTCATCGCCTGCATTTCTTTGTTGTGTGATCCGGTTGATAACAGTTATTGAAACCGCACAATTTGGAGTGTTTAATGTTGAACTGACTGCTCATTGTTCGATTGCTATGATGGTACGTCAGCAGATTGTGACATTTCATTAACTTTACATGTTCCAATGTTTCCTTTCCACATAGTCAAACAGAAGAAGAGACGATATGTCTAATTCTGTGCTCAAAACAGAAGTGGAAATACTGCTATCGAATGGCTAGGTATGATAAGAAATTACTGTAAGTATGTTCAGCAGAATAGTGAATTGGATACTGCATTAAGCCGAGGAGTGACTTGGAATGCAATATGAGATTATTGCATAGATTGCACAAATTAACGTGAAACCGTCTAAATAATTCCTAATGATCGATCGTCAGAAAGCATCGTAACGCGTTTAGCTTCCATTCCTATCTCGCAGATATCACTGCAGGAATCCCACACCACATCTTATATGACCATAACACCTGTAATCTCATGCCCAACGATGTGAAACCGCTGCAGTGTACTTCCACTCTCTCTGACACAAGGCATAGCAAGCTCTATGCTGTCATCACTCATCATAGTAGGAAAAACATCTCACCTTCATTCAGTGATTTATTTAGATACTAAGTCTCTAAACATACATGTATCTTATTTGCAACTGATCGCGTTCAGGATTCTCATCAAGAACTACCTAGTGCATACCATATTTAATATTTACAATGCTTCTTTCATAGCTTATAAAACTGTATTTTACAGGCATAATGTGAGTATTCGCTCACATGTTTCAATTGATTATCACTTTAATTATACATGTATGATGCATTAAGTTTGCACCATCAGCCGTCTCATCGAGTGCAGTGGCAGGAAAACTGACAGCGCAGGTCTGCCGGCTCCGACTTTCTGCTTATATGCTGAGCTATATCAGATTAAACGTGAACCCACCCTCATCGTCAGGACAAATAATCCCTCCGTGATCGATCACTGCTTCACTGACCTGCCAATCCACACTGTTTCCCCCCAAACAGTCCCGGGCTTGGCTCTTCCGACCACTTTCTCCTCGACTCCCTGCCGCGACCGCCCATACTATCGCACATTCTTACAATTTGACCGCGCCGACTGGAATCATCTGCTACTGCACCTAAAAGATCTCAATTGGGCCCAAGTCTGGAAAAGCTGCTGGAGAGACGCAGTTGAACATGGTATAGACTCCTTCATTCCATCCATGACTGTAAAACTGAAGCCGAATTCAGCTGCGTGGTTTACCGCAAGTGCTACATGGAGGTTGTGGAGACACTCCCCATGTGCCTCATCCCACTAGTGCTATTGACTGGCCTTCTCGCATGCCTGCTCGGCTGTTCGAAACTCCAACTCGGAATCACGCGGTTCCTATTTTCATTCAGTAGCCGTAGGACTTAACGGAAGCTCATCCCCAAAGAACTTTTGGCGGGTGAAAAACGGAGCGATGGTTCGCTTGAGAATGCCTGCCACCCTGTCCCTTTAACACGCCGATCTTGACATCTTGAGAGAATGCCGAGTTCCTTAATGAAATTTTCATCAGCAGCGCTATTAACCACCCCTCCCCCCACGGATCGTGCTCTTCTAACTATTGAACCATTGACTAACACCGAAATACGCCATTTTGAATTTACATGCCACGACTCTCTTCAGCTCCTGCAACAATTAATAGTGACAAAGTCGACCAGACCCGCCTGATGTCGACCGGATAGCATCAGTGCCCGATTACTTCGTGAATATGATAGTGAGCTGACACCATTCATAACCCTCCTGCTTCACCAAGCAATTAAAATCTGCAGAGTAGCGAAGGGTTGAAAACTTGTCCGTGTGCCTGCTGATCACAAGAAAGGGTCCAAAGACAATTCTAACAACTACCGACCAATCTCCTACTACTGCCTATCGTGTCTTAAGTTTTAGAGACTGCCGTCAACAAGACTCTTGTCATTGAAAATCCCAAAGTTCCCCCTAACCATCAATTCGAATTTAGGCCTCGACAATCTATCTTTGATCTAACTGCGATCATTACGCAACGGTGTGCGGACACTCCATGAATGCAAGGAGTTCAGGGTAGTATCTCTAGACCTGAAGGAGGCCTTTGACCGAGCATGGCATGATGGCCTACTCATCAAACCTATGGTTGTCGGTTTATCGTACAGTATATCGAATGACTGACTTCCTTAGTACGTAAGCGAACTCAATCAGTGACCGTCGACGGCCACCAATCCCCAACACGGCCAATCAACGCCGCTGTGCCACAAGGTCCCGTCCTTGAACCAGCACTTTTCATTTCATTCATCAACGATTAGGATGCAGGCCATCAATGTAGACTGGATAATATACTGGATCTGGATTAAGCGAAGGTGACGCCACGAATAGCATTATGCTTGATGATTTCCGAATCATCAAACATTTGGCAGACAAGTGGCATATAAATTTCACACTTCGAAGACTCTCTTTCTTACTCTTCATTTACTGAGAAGTAACTAGTACTCCCTCACCAGTGCTTGATATCCTTCCAGGCTTTGCGGGACCGAAAAAGATCAACGCACCTGTAGACAAGTCCCATGATCTGACCCTAAATCTTCTGAGGTTCCGAACGTTCTTTACATCATCAAGCAGCCTTGTGCCTAAATCCATCTCCGGCCACTTTATATTGCGGGCTTTACTGCTTCAAAAACATATAAGGCGAAACCCACTGTTACAACCTCTTCTTTTTGTGAAGTGTCTGCATTTGTATATACATAGTTATCGCCCCTAAAATTGCGATTTTCCGGTTGCTACGGGAGTTTCCTCATTTGTCAAAAAAATAAAAAAATTAAGAATTAGTCTAATCAAGCGATGATGACAAATAATTGCAGTTAATTGATTGCTGACACCAATTAACTGCAATTAATTTATTACTGTCATCAAATAAGTGCAATTAATTGATTGGGATAACACTCTGTTATTACAATTGATTGATTGCTTCTTGCCGCAATTAAATCTAATTGTTTGCATGAGTGAAATTAGATGCAATTATTTTTTGGTAACCACTGAATGTCAGTTTGTGGAGTAGCGTTTCAGCAGCTTCATCTGGATTATTGTCTTTATAGACGAAAATCATGTTCTAGTGGGGAAACCCCGAACTTTGCTCGAAACCTTAAACATGGCATTTGAACGATCCTACTTTTCCGTTCGTTCCATTCATCGCTCAAGCGACATATCATCCCGTTCACTTCTTTCATAGTATGGATTTTCCGTTCAATCTTTCTGTTGTTAGTAAAGACAAAGAGATGAACGATGAAACATCAAACATGTATTCTAATATACAGCTGCATCAAAACGAAGAAGAGTGACGAAAGCGCCTTTTAATATATGTGTAATTTCGGTGCAAAGTGACATCGGGAAACTCACGGAATGCCCGTCACGGCCCCGTACAGGTCAGTTCAATGCGCTTCGTTTTGGGTATCTGGCGGGCTAGCCCTAATCATCTGGATGATCAACTTTTCTCTTAGATAAGTGTTCATTATGTTGCAGTAACTCACTTTGTGCTCCTACAATTGCAATTCATGATTGACACAAGCTCTAAATTCATTTTTTCGCATATAATACGATTCGCTATAAAATCCGCAAAACTTGGTGCTCGAAGTCTATGCAACACTGATCTTGAAATTATTTGTTGATCATTTCTTCGTTCATACCCGGGTGATTCGGTCACCTCCTTAGCTTCTAAATCATTGCTTCGAAGTACATGTACATTCTTATTTGGCTTACATCCTTTATTCATTTGCTCTTACTCTCTCATCTTCGTAATATAAATAGCAATCCAAACATTCAAATCACCATTTTTGCAAATGTTGCCGACTTTGGCTGTTAATGTTCTTAAAGTGTCATGTGAAGATAGGCAATTATTTAGATAGAATCTTTTAGTATGCAGTATTTAATGATCGCTGTCAATTGCAAACTGGAATGTACTTAGAAGATATTATAGTACTAAAGAGATGGATGAGATTGATTTGTGATAGGAACTCAAACATGCGCATGAGTATATGAAATGTCGAAGAGACTCCTTCAAAAGGAACCACTCCAATAATCTGTGAAATGGTGTTCTACAGCTCTAAGTGACTCAAGTGTAATTTATGGAAAATGAACAAGATGCAGATACTCAAATAATTCAAGCGATCAGGAAGAGACACAAAAATTACTTTATAAACGTGGCATTATTAAAGCAATTTCATCACGTCCTTTTTTAAAAATAAATCTGAAAAAACAAAATGATCAATTATGGAAATATTTTTTTAAACCAAAAACTGGAAGTAAAGACAAGACACATTTTTAGATTTGCAATTGCAACTATTGAAAATAAATCATTCTGCTTATTAACTATAAAACATGCAAGTACATTGAAATTGCTAATTGTGTTGATGCATTTATAAACATGGCCTATACTTTACGATGTGAAGAATGTAGGTAATAATGTGCTCTCTTTGGCGTCAGTTCAATGAATACAGTATTATGCACGCATGAGACTTAGTAGATTCATTGGATTGCG
Source organism: Prostheceraeus crozeri (assembly GCA_907163375.1). Classification (NCBI taxonomy): domain Eukaryota; kingdom Metazoa; phylum Platyhelminthes; order Polycladida; family Euryleptidae; genus Prostheceraeus; species Prostheceraeus crozeri. The sequence continues at coordinate 18,543 of CAJQUW010009988.1, forward strand.
CATTAAATGATGGCGGTAAAGACATGTAAATGAGTTCAAAATATTAAGGGTACAATAAACAAACATTGCATCAAAGGAAATAGAATATAAATACTGGTACATTGAATAATCAAACTCCATTGTAAACTAAGTATTTATGTCATGATGTAGTATGCCGGACGATGATTCTATTTTTGCAAACACGATGCAACTGTAGATTCGACATGTTTATATTGTTTGACCCAATTCTGTGGTTTGACCCTTTGATTCCTAGTGTAGCCTCTTAGTAAAGCTCATTGAAAATGCTTACTTTGGACAATGAATGCAAGCTGTAACAAAAATGTTTCTGCTGGATTTGTATTCCATTCGCAAGTCATTTTGAAAATGTGGTGAGTCTGGTTTTCGGGATTTGTTTCATCGACCGATTTGTAACACCACCTTTAAACTGACGAGACATCCTTAATCACAGCTTGATAATTAAAGGGTCAGCTGCGGCAGATATACAATGAAGCACGTAACGCTATTAGCCCATGCGTGTCCTTAGGCATTGATAGACTCCTTACTTGTAATTTGATCAGGCCACATCAACCAAACCTAAATATCAGTCTAAACCGGTCCAATGGCTGGGCTGTGAAGTTAGCCCGGCCATTTTCAAAAACAGATATACAAGTTTTTTCACAAAGTTTTGTATAAGACTTTGGTTTCGAAGACCAAGGTTGAAAAGCTTGGATCTTGATGCCCAAGTTTTATTAGCATTAAAAAGAATCTTGCCGCAGAAGCTCAAGTTTAATCTAACCATCCTTACTTATAATTCACGGCTTATTTTGTTATCAGATCTTTCGCACAGACAAGTCATTCTATCTTCTCCTCATGGTGATTCAAATTCACCCTTATCTTGAAATGATTGTCCATAAAATCTGAAGGCTGATTCTAAATCCTGCAACTCAAAACATTATTCAGCGAGCTCATCAAAAAGCTGCCTTAGGTTTATTGATCCATATTGATCTAGGTGATTGCTAGTGATTGATTATATAATTAAGTAGGCTGATGTTGATGTGCACTGAATGCCGAATCTGCATCCAATTTTGCTGTTGAAAACTTATCTGACAGTCATCATCTTTTTCTATCAGCTAATTATTGTAGCAGGCGATTTCTTGATTAAAATGCATCTGACTGACTAATGATTAGGCTACTTTTAGAATATTTGTCTGATATGGATGGAATTTTTGAGCAGAAAATAACAGACTATCGTGCAATTCATGCATCCTACACTCCTTTCATAGGCCTGTGATGCTCGTTTTCCAAGCAAAATGTTTGTCTAGAATCGATGTTTTTGAAGAGCAACCACAAAGGTAATCAATCACAGCCAACCAAACAGGTCGATTTTGATTAATAAGTCGCCTATAACTTTTTAACAGATTCAACAATAATTTCAATGCTAAGTTTATATTTTGCGCAAAAATTTCATCCATGTCAGACATTTCCAGCATTCTGCAAGCACTTTTCCATGAAATCAATCAAAATTCATCAGTCAGATCGATATTAATCAATAGATAGCCTGAAATTTATAATCAGCTGATAGAATGAGATGATAATAGTCACATTAGTTTTCAACAGGAAAATTAGATCCAGATTCAGAGCACATAAACAGTACTTCTTCTATCGACCGATTCGACGTCAATCAGATCAATAGGAATCAACAAACTTCAGGTAGGCTTTTGAAGAGCTCTTTGAATAATATTTTGAGTAGCATATGGGCTCTTATCGCTTGAGCTGGATTTAGAATCGCCCTTCAGATTCTATGGACAATCACTTCAATGTTAGAGTGAATTTTGACGCATCGTGTCCAAATAAAAATTCTTGCAGACTTCATTGACCCTTTCATACATTTTGGTGAAGTGTCCTTAACTTTGAGTTCCATTGAATTGATACATTAATTGCATACATGTAAAGAACTGTAAAATTTGCAGAGGTAGGTAATCGGATAATCGCACCAGTCCGATTATCCGAATATTCGGAACTTCATTTTCGCTTTGCTGGTGCCCATTTGTAAATAACCCGTAATAATGAAAACACCATAAATTGCTCAGCGCTTCGTCCGTTCTCTTTTGGAGCGTACACGGAACTGAATGAAATCACAGCGTGGACAGTTGCAAAGACCGTCATGACAAATACTCAGGCTGGCTGGCACTACACACAAGATACAGAGGACAATAGTAACTACGTCACAACATCACAGATCAAATAGTGAAGTTTAAGTTAAACACGGAAAGTAACGGAATCATAAGATGCGCAAATCAAAGTCAGTAGTAAGTAAAACTCCACTTCTGGATAGCGCAAGATGGCCGCCGTCGCTGACGTCCCCCCCCTCTGGACCGGCAGAGTGTCGTGGTCGGCCGCCGTGGTGTTTTGGTTCTGACGTCCCCCCCCTCTGGAACGGCAGAGTGTCGTGGTGTGCCGGCCACATGCGTCCGTCAGGTTCGCTGACGTCGTCGTCCCCCCCTCTGGCCGATCGTCGTATAGCGCGCGGTGATGTGGTGTCTAGGTTGGCGTGGTGTGCCGGCCAGGTTGGGAGGGTGGACTGTCGTAGCTCACCTGAAAAATCCTAAGTGTCAGAGTGGCTTTGTATGGGTAAAATTTTGAAAATTTTCCAAAGTGTGGAATTTCGACCTGGGACCGTCACCAAAACATTTTTCATCAAATTTCACTGACCTCCCCCCCCCCCCCCCGCCCGACAGCAATCTTCTAACTTTGGTTCTAGTGAACGGATTTTGTTCGTTCGGGTTGCATTCGAAAGAGGATGAAAAACTGCTCGACAACATTTTTTGTTGCGAGTCAATCGGACCAGCCGTTCAAAAGTTAGAGCGGTTACAAGATTTTAGGTCGGAGCTCGCTCACCTGAAAAAATCCTAAGTGTCAGAGTGGCTTTGTATGGGTAAAATTTTGAAAATTTTCCAAAGTGTGGAATTTCGACCTGGGACCGTCCCCAAAACATTTTTCATCAAATTTCACTGACCTCCCCCCTCTGGACAGCTCGCTTCGATTTTGGCTTCTAGTGGACGGATTTTGTTCGTTCGGGTTGCATTCGAAAGAGGATGAAAAACTGCTCGACAACATTTTCTGTTGCGAGTCAATCGGACCAGTCGTTCAAAAGTTAGAGCGGTTACAAGATTTTAGGTCGGAGCTCGCTCACCTGAAAAAATCCTAAGTGTCAGAGTGGCTTTGTATGGGTAAAATTTTGAAAATTTTCCAAAGTGTGGAATTTCGACCTGGGACCGTCACCAAAACATATTTCATCAAATTTCACTGACCTCCCCCCTCTGGACAGCTCGCTTCGATTTTGGCTTCTAGTGGACGGATTTTGTCGTGCCATAGCTCGTTTGAAAGCTAAGAGTGAGACAAATTCAGTGAAAGAAACGGCTTGTTCCTATCTGTCTTCGTTCAAAAGTTAGAGCGGTTACAAGATTTTAGGTCGGAGCTCGCTCACCTGAAAAAATCTAAGTGTCAGAGTGGCTTTGTATGGGTAAAATTTTGAAAATTTTCCAAAGTGTGGAATTTCGACCTGGGACCTTCACCAAAACATTTTTCATCAAATTTCTGTGAATGAGGGGGGGGGAGGTCAGTGAAATTTGATGAAAAATGTTTTGGTAAAGGTCCCAGGTCGAAATTCGGAAGTTTTAAATTTTTCAAAATTTTCACCACACTAGAGCTCTCACACTTAGGAATTTTTTCACTTGTGGCATGTTACATGGACATGTGCTGACGGACCAACTTCCCGTGGTCATATGAGAATGGTTCAGGTGTCATATGATAGAGAATGATGAGACGAATCGTTTGCAACAAACCGCATGTCGCTACGATGAATACTTTCGGAGATAGAGCCATTTTAAGTTTTCTTCCGAGCATATATAAACCCCCGACAACGTAGGTCTGATCACTTCATCGAAAGACGAGGTAAGCGACGGTCGTCGCTCTGAGCTCCCGATATCGGGTGTTTCAAAGGACTCTATCTTTTGAAGTAGGCAAGCTATCTTCTTACTTCAAAGTTTGTATGATAGAGTTTGATAGTGTCTTTACTACTGATAAAATTTTTAAAAGTAGTATGAGTAGTAAAATGCGGAATTTTTTAAAAATTCTTAATTTTCAGTTTTTTCAAAGTTTTAACATATAGACTAAGGTTTTCAAGTATCCTGAGTTCAAATCTGCTATCAGATTTGAAATTTAACTAAGTGTAAGGCAGCTTTGAGGGGTTAGATCCCAGCTACTGATCACTACCTTTGACTCGGCGTTCCTGTTACCACTTCGGGGCAGTGACAATGATGTCTTCAGCTGTAAAGAGCGGGTATCGGGGAAGATCTCTCACTTCCCTAGTGATCAGTACAAGGCCTTCGGGCTGTCGACGGGATCGAGTGCCACTCACTACACTCAAATCTATCATTCCTGACTAAGTGTAATACTTTAGGAATATGACTGTACTACATGATTCCAAACTTATACAAATTTCATTATCTTACAGTTAACAATAAATCAGGCATGGCAAACGATAAGAATCGTAAATATCACATCAAAATGTGCACATGTGGGCGAATTAATCGCAGTGCGGACGCCAAGGCGCATGTGAAGAAGGCGGGCACCGGCCACATGATTATCTTGAATAGGGTTGCGTGTGTGAAGTGTAGAGTGCTGAAGGGTGATGAGGATGAGGCGCGTTTTTACAGAGTGCATGCTGACTGTAGTGGTGGTTTAGTGACTGACTTAAGATTTACGCAGTTGATTGTGGAAGAGAGGGAGCGAATGTTGGCGATCGAGCGAGAGGGTAAGGCTGAGAATGTTGTTGAGAATGTTGTTGAGAATGATGAGTTGGCGAGAGCGGTTGCGTCGTTGGAGGGTGAGATTGAGCGAAAGAGAGTGCTTGAGAGTGATGATGAGGATGATGTGGATTTAGATAGGGAGCGTGTGAGGAAGTTGAGCTCTTCGTCGTCGGAGGTGTCAAACATTGTCATCACCGACCCCCCGAAGAGCTCATCTTCCCCAAAAGTGAAGAGTGGTGGGATTCGTGTGCAGTCGGCGAGGTGGTTGAAGGATGAAGAGAAGAGGCATGTTTCGCAGCAGATGGCGCATGATTTGTTGGTTAATAAGTATGAGAGTTTGAAGAAAGTGAAGGATGAGGTTGTGAAGGAGTTGGATGAGTTGAAAAAGAAGGAACTGAAGTCGAAGGAGGTAGCGGATGAAAATATTAGAATGAGGCGTAGTGTGACTGATTTGAAGAATAAGACGCGAGAGTTGGAAGAGAAGAATGATGAGTGTGAGAAGAGGGCGAGTGCTGTGGAGAGAAGAATGAGAGATGCAGAAGCGAAGTTTGAGGAGATGATGAAGGAGATGAGTGTGTTGAGAGCGAGGAATGTTGAGTTGGAGAGGACTGTGGCTCGGCGGGGTGATGAGAGGCAGGCGTATGAGAAGTTGGAGCGCATGAGGGATGAGTGGGAACGTGTGAATGAGGATCGTTTGTTTGAGTTTCACATCCCTATTCGGGATAATCATTTGGCCGGCGAAGTACTCGTAAACCAGAATTTAGACGAGTCAATAATTTGTTACAACGGCCATCCGACCAAGAAATGTCTGCATGCCAGCCTACGAATGCGCGGTCACTTGCACAAATTTTCTATTCGGAAGCGCGCGAGACTGCCAAAGGATGGCTAACTTGGTAAGTGAAAAGTAAATAAGATAGTATATCCTATTCTAATATTTATCATTTTCATTGCAGATCTTTGCCCGCCTTCACCACCCCATCAATTCACCGAGAACGAACCATCGGCTCTCTTAAGGGCCACCTAGGGGCAAGACATGATAGAACCTCCACGCGGTTTGCCCTGGGCAGTCTTCGGACTGGCGAATACTATCATTAAGTTGAATCTGCTATCAGTCAACTTGAACGTTGCGTCGCGTTCATTTCATTTCAATCATGCAGACCTCGCGGACCGCAGTTAAGGCCGCGAAATTTATTTGAGGAGTTTGTCAGGCTAGAGGAGCAAGACAGAGTTTTTAATAATCTTGCTCGGATTGGCAATCCGATGACAGCAACTGCTGTCAATCCAACGGAATGGCGCTACATTCCACTTTTTAGTCACGTGCCAATTAGCGTGGAAGTCGACAGTGCTACCAAAGAGAGAGTCAAAGACTCTCTCAGCAGAATTGGTGGGGTGTAAGATGACGTTACTCCCGAGAACGAACCATCGGCTCTCTTAAGGGCCACCATGGGGCAAGACATGATAGAACCTCCTCGCGGTTTGCCCTGGGCAGTCTTCGGACTGGCGAATACTATCATTAAGTTGAATCTGCTATCAGTCAACTTGAACATTATGCAGTCGATTGCTATCCCTGAAGCATTCTGATTCGCTGTTGAGCAATTCATTGTTGAAAACCCTATATAAGCCAGAAGATTGTAGCGCTTCTCATTCAATTTGAAGTCACGATGGAAGCGACATCTGCCGACAACATTCCCGTCTTCATCGATGAAGACAACGCCATTCCCGAGTTCATCATCCTCGACGAGTGGGATGAAGAGGATGAGAAGAAGGGGAAGATCAAGAGGATCGTTTGGACGGATGAGGTGTGGACTCCTAAAACCACCCGCATCCGAAAGGTGCCAGATGCACCAGTACGACCTCGGCGGTATAGGGTCTATGACAACCTAACCGTCATACCCATTGACTATTCCAGCCAATAGTCAAATTCACACCCCCCGAGAACGAACCATCGGCTCTCTTAAGGGCCACCATGGGGCACGACATGATAGAACCTCCTCGCGTTTTGCCCTGGGCATTCTTCGGACTGGCGAATACTATCATTAAGTTGAATCTGCTATCAGTCAACTTGAACGTTGCAAATGAAGTTCGGTGTAATACTTCCTTTCGACGGGCGTTCCTGTAAAGGGCGGCGGTGAAACCCGTAGCTATGTATACCGCAAGGGACATTCGGCAATGGTCAATCTTGTTAAACCTCTCTGCGTCATGTTTGCAAGTGATTGCCTCTGTCTCAACGTAGTATGCATTCGCGCCAGGGCGACATTTAGCCAACTGTCGAAGGTTGCCTAAAACTTTCCATTGCATACGTTATGAGAACCATGAGTTCTACCTGTCTCTATCAATGAGACGAATTGATGAATGGAATGAAATGGGAGGACACTCACGCGCCACACGCAACATAACACACTTCTCTCTTCCGTAGTCTAACAAGCTCTTTACACATGGATCGCAGTCGATTGCTATCCCTGTATCAGAAGTGTAAGCTATCTTAATTTTATTTGACACTATTTCATCTACCATCATCGTCCATATGAAATGTTTTAAGATTTACAAGTTAGACTAAGCGTGCTACTTTTTCCAAATGAAAAAGTATACATGGTTAAATCATCCACTTAAGCCCATCCGTAGTCTAACAAGCTCTTTACACACGGATCGCAGTCGATTGCTATCCCTGTATCAGAAGTGTAAGCTATCTTAATTTTATTTGACACTATTTCATCTATCATCATCGTCCATATGAAATGTTTTAAGATTTACAAGTTAGACTAAGCGTGCTACTATTTCCAAATGAAAAAGTATACATGGTTAAATCATCCACTTAAGCCCATCCGTAGTCTAACAAGCTCTTTACACATGGATCGCAGTCGATTGCTATCCCTGTATCAGAAGTGTAAGCTATCTTAATTTTATTTGACACTATTTCATCTATCATCATCGTCCATATGAAATGTTTTAAGATTTACAAGTTAGACTAAGCGTGCTACTATTTCCAAATGAAAATGTATACATGGTTAAATCATCCACTGAAGCCCCATTCAAGTACGTCAGTATGAAAGCAAAGATAATATGAAATAAAAATTTATATATTATGGCATGTATTTCAAAAGGTCTTCATCGTCAATATCGTCCCAGAGTCTGGCTTCACATAGATAGAAAAAACAGTTCAGTTGCTTTAATCGTTCTTCCACTGCGAGCCTCACTTTGTCAATATACTCCCACTCCTCCATAGTTCGTGGCTGGGAGTTAGGGGTGTACCACTCCCATAATTGGTGGAGGAATTTCGTGCTGGTGATCTCCATCACATCGTCAGTATCGTACTGGAGATACTTCCACCTCACGCCTGTTAAGTCGGGACACTCCTTCTCACATACACTCTCCTCTTCGTCATCCGCTGGTAATAACACCTTCTCTACCTTCGTTGGAGCGTTTGGTGTTGAGGATGGAGAAGAGAATTTTGTGTTTGGTGTTGTCGGAGGGCTTGTCATGTTGACTGTGAATAATAACTTTGAAATATTTTCTAATTCTTAAGTATCAACAAGCAACCAATCAGAATGAACAGCCAATGAATGATGAATATGAAAGTATATATATAAAGTGACATTCGTGTCATTTCACTCTGTCTTTGAGACGCATAAGTGAACTGTTGTCTAGCGAATTCTGTTATTATTTGAGGCGTACAAGTGAATTCCAAATTTGAGACGTATTATTTGAGTGAAGTCTCTATCTTGTTGAAGTATCAAGCTTAAACATAATTTCGTTGAAATGGTAAGTTGAAAATTTCTTCACTCATCTCCCTCAAACGTGTGGCTAATAGCATCTTCCTCAATTTCAGGCATCAACTTCATCACCAACACCCTCCCTTCTCGAGGAAAGTTTAGAGTTGTTGAGTCAAGGTAGGTTGTAACAATACACTGAGACTTGAACAGAGATGAAAGAATGATTTCTCTTTCAGGTGATGTGAGTTTCAGCTCAGGACTCTCGCGGCAAGGCAACGAGTGGGAATGTGCCGACTGCGGACATATGTTTACAAGGAAGCACAGTCTCCTTCGACACATCAAACAACGTGTGTGTCAACGCAAAGCGGCGTCAATCTCCGGAGGTGAAGTTGATTCTGACGATGACATCTCCTTTCCTTGCGATTTGTGCCCTCTTTCTTTTGATAGTCACTTTCAGCGATCTTCGCACAGACTTCAACATACGCATGCAAATGATCACTACACCAACGGTACCTCTACCATCTCCCTCATTAATGTCTCACATAATAATTTAGTACGCGACTACTGCATGGAGTCCAATACTCAAATAGTAGATTTTCCTGAGTGGCTCCTTCAAAATTCAAACATTATCGAAGCGCTCTTCAACAATTTAGACAATTTTAGAATGAAGGCGCTCATCTACCTTAAACTAAAATATATTAAGATAGATTTTCAAACGGGTCAAGTGACGGAGAGAATACAGTTTCATGTTCCTTCCTCTTCCGCAACCGAAGTTGTAGACTGTGAGTCTTGGCTAAATTTTCACATTCAATGTTTAAAATCAAATGTAGATAAATTCAATCAACGCGACAGCGCTCTCATTTTTGATGGTGTGGACTGAGCCATATTCAAAATTTCACTATTAGAAAGTCATGCAGCTCGAGGTACATTTAAACTACCAAAAACGTTGTATAATAAGAAAGCTGTCATCAATGTCGATTGTAAATCACAGTGTTTCAAATATGCAGTCCTATCCATCCTTCACTATAATGATATCAACGCGAATCGAAATCATACCTATAGCTATAGACAGTGGGAGGATGAACTAGACTTTAAAGGTTGTGATAGTAACAACATGAAAATCAAAGATGTAGAAACGTTCGAAAAACATAATAAGATTAAAATTGTCGTTCACGTGTGGGAGAAGGGGTTGAAGGGTGCCCGCTATAATTCACGTTCAACTTGTTATGAACGTGTAGTCAACCTCTTATTAGTAAAACAAGATGATAGCGAGGAATGGCACTACTGTGGTATTCCCAAAAGCTCTCGCTTGTACACTCACTTGGGGCACTCTAAAAGAGGTGAACATTTTGTATGCGACCGCTGCATCCGCTCCTTTTGGAGTAAAGATAAATTTGAAACTCACTATGAATGGTGCAAGCGAGGTAAATTACAAATGGAACGCATGCCCAAAGATAAAATATTTTCACATAGGGATAATGGTGACGAATTAAGTCCCCTGCGTGTCATTTACGCAGACATAGAATGCTACATTGATGATATCATCCACAAGCCAGCAGCCATTTCCTGCTATGAAGTATGGCATGACCACTTTATGAATAGACAAAACAAAATGCATACTTGGCAAGGTGAAGATTGCATTTCAAAATTTCTAGAATTTCTCGATAAAGCTGCTAAATTTCAACAATCATATGATTCCCAATTGCAGCGTAAGTCACTACATATGTCAGATGAAGACAAACAAAAATTTGAAAGTTGCACATCCTGTCCTAAATGTCATAAAACGTTTGATGACGATAAAATTAAGAAAGTGCGTGATCATGATCACATCACTGGTAAATTTAGAAACGCACTCTGCTCCAAATGTAACTTTTCACTTAGGTTGAGACGTCGTACACTACCCGTCATTTTTCATAACTTTAAGGGCTATGACAGTCATATGCTCATAAAAGGAGGGTTGAGCCAGATGAAATCGTGGCAGTTTAATGTAATAGCACAAACGAGAGAAAAATTCATGGCAATGACAGCAAAAGTACCAGTAGATAAAACTAAAGAAAATAAGACAGTCTTCTTCGAAATAAAATTTTTAGATTCATTCCAATTCATGTCAGCGTCACTAGCTTCTCTCGTTCGTAATCTCAAGTTTCTTCCCCATAGTCAAACTTTGAAGAAACACTATCCAAACTTAACGGATGAAATAATCACTCGCAAAGGAGTCTTTCCTTATGCGTATTTTAGCTCAATGTCTAAACTAAATGAAACAACCCTTCCTTCCATTGACAAATTCCAAAACGATTTGACGGGTCAAGATTGTCCAGTAGAAGATTATGAACATGCTCAAGAGGCATGGTTAAAATTTGAATGTAAAACTTTTGGCGATTATATGATCGCTTACTTAGAATTAGATGTCATTTTGCTGGCTGATGTCTTTCAGGAATTTCGACGAGTGGCATTAGAAGAAGACAAATTAGATCCTGTCCACTTTGTCAGTCTACCAGCCATGTCCTTTAAATCAGCCTTTAAAATGACTGGTGAGACCATTCATCTCTTACAAGACCCGGAGATGTATAATATATTTGAGCGCGGAATACGCGGTGGTCTCACATTTGTAAATAAACATCATATAAAATCTGAAACAGTAGGTGATGATCATATCCACCTAAAGTACTATGACCAAAATAATTTATATGGCAGTTCACTGTCTAAACCACTACCTCATTCCGAGTTTAGTTGGTTAAATCAAGATGAGCTTGAGTATTACTCCAACCCTTCAAACATACTGAAGATTCCAGATGAAGGTGATTGGGGATATTATTTTGAAGTGGATTTGATTTATCCAAATAGCATTAAAAATAAAACTGCTGATTTCCCACTCACACCTGAATCTGGTGAAGTGACTGAAGATATGTTTTCACCATTCATGTCACAATTTCATAATAACTTAACAGAGTGTGGACAGCCAAGGTACAAACCATGCCGCAAACTTTTACTCACCCAATATGATAAGAAAAATTATCTCGTACACTTCTGCATACTAAAATTCTATTTAGAAATGGGCATGCTTCTAAAGTCAGTTCACCGCATTATCAAATTTAGACAGAAAGCCTTCCTCAAACCCTACATAGATAGTAACAGTCAAAAACGTGCACTCGCCCAAAATAATTTTGAAAAGGATTTTTATAAATATAAGAATAACAGTCTTTTCGGAAAGACCATGGAGGATGTTAGAAAACGTATGAACTACAAACTAGTCGTTGATGAACAAAAATATCACAAATTGACCTTATCACCTCTTTTCATTGATAGAGACATCATCGATGAGGATCTTGTAGGTGTTAAAATGATAAAATCAGAAGTTGAGTTGTGCAAACCCATCTATATTGGGCAAGCTGTTTTAGATTATTCCAAGCTTGAAATGTATCAACTCTTCTACAAAATATTAAAACCATGCCCTCTTGTAAAAGAGGTTCGCTTGCTGGGTGGTGATACAGATAGTTTCTTTTTAGGAATTACCACTCAAAAAGATTTAAATTTTAATGAAGTAGGCAAGTCATTAGAAAAATATTTCGACACATCTAACTACAATCCCACTCATCCACTCTATTCCATACAGAATAAAGCCAAACTTGGTTGTTTTAAGGATGAAACAGCAGGAAAGGAAATAGATGAAATGATTCTCCTCCGTCCTAGAATGTATTCCATGAAATTAAAAGAATGTGCAGATAGTATTAAGCGTGCTAAAGGTATATCAAAATCCATTGTTCATAAAATGAAACATCGCTCCTATAAGAAGGCCTATAAAAATAAAAATATAACGTTTGTCAATATGACAATCTTAAAATCTCAAGTTCATACTGTGAAAACGTACACGTTCAAGAAACCAGCACTTTCAGCATGGGAGGATAAGAGGTGTTGGATAGGACATAACACATCTCTTCCACATGGACATCCTGACACAAACATACCACCACCCAAAAGAATAAAACTCACGCTACCACATTCAGGAGATGTACTGACATAATCAACTTTAACTCAGTATTTTGATGTTGCTTTTTGTAGATATACATGGTTGTTTTATGTATCGCATGAGATCATTTCTTCCTTGTGAATATATGCCTACAGTTAGCTCATTCCCCCTATATCTGTGAAAAGACTTTTTCATATACATATTTTTATTTCAATAAACATATCACAATGACTTCACTTTGTTTTCCGAAACACTAAAGTTACGAGGGATTTAGTATCTTTCACATGGATGCACTCTTGTAAACCATTGGTAATTTTGATAGCAATAGAGGGTATAGTTTGTTTGACGACGGGATGATAGAAAATAGATTCAAACATCTTCTCGACTATTCCATATGAAGCGTCTTTATCATGAATGAAATCACGTAAAATGTATTCTTTTTTCTCACCAACAGAAATAGGTAGAATCAAATCACTTTGAATGTAAAGGTGCTGTTCATGTTTATCAAGTGTCATTGGTGTTTCTATACCAATCGTATGCGCAGCAGCAAACACTGTTTGTAGCATTGAAAAACCAAAGAGTTTTTTCAAATTTTTACTCAATTGACATTGAATGTCATCACCCAGTCTCAGAACAACGCGTTGATTTTCAATTGAAAACGAAATGTGGTGTGTCTTTACATCATATTTACTTTTCATCACATGCTTCAACTTCTGTTGTATATAAGGATTTACTACATGAATGAAGCTTTCAACTGTATGATATAGACGCGGCATCATATTGATAGCAACTTTAGATTCTTCATAAGACTGGTAAATTTTCTTGATGCGATCGCCATAGATGTCCACCCACCATTCATCATTAACTGAATCAGCTTTAGTGTGATATTCATGAGAAGCATACACCACACCGCTTCCAATAATAGGTGTATAATGTCTTACAAAATGACGCAAGGTTGGAGAGAAATAAACTGTAAGTTTGTCATTATATTTCTGAATAACCAACTTATTTTTGTTCGCCATAATTTTCTCTCCATACTTCTTACCCACAGTCTCATTCCATCGTTTTACTAACTCAATAAGTGATAAAGGTTGAACACCACGCTTTTTCAAAATGATGCGTTCTTCGCATTCTACAACATCTTCATCAAATATTTTAAATCTATAATGAAATTTGTTGATTCGATTTGAATAAACTTTTTTAACATTTGCAGTAGCAATTGATGTTAGATGTAGTCCATGACCAAAACCAAGATGTGGATAGAATTCATTATCCAACCTCAGCGTAAGACCTTTAGTAAAAGAATGAAAGCGGAGGAACTGTCTCCCACTCCAATGATAGATAGTAAATTCATAAGCTTTCTGATTTTTATTCTTCATGATGGAAGTATTACCACTGTTGAATGCCTCAATAATTTTCTCATTCCCAAATGGTTCATAAGAATCTGATTTTATCTGAATCCATTCATAGTTCCACTTTCCATCTGATGTTAAATTGTATGGGAACTGAAATGCATTATTCATCGTTATTCCATCATGGGTGCGAGGAGTCAATATCATTTCTTCCAAATCATTCACATTCTGAATATTGCTATCATAGCAAATACTAGAAACGCCAACCTCCCATTCACCTTCTAAATGCAGTGGCCGATTTAATTCTACTCGATAGTGTGATGGTTTATTTTTGGGAAATTTATTCATAGATGCATTACTGGGCAAGTAGATTAGAAACGAGTCCTTATTTTCACTTTCCATATTATTCACATTGGAAAAATATATTAGCATACGTTTGCATTAACTCTTCATTCGGAAATGGAGTGTGATACTTGTCACAGCATCTTTATGAAAAGGAATCAACGCACCAGCATCGTCATAAATGGCAATATCAATTTGTGGGATGTAGTTTGATTTCAGTTTGTATAATGCACTTTCTTGAAAGTATGCTCAGATAAAATACTGCAGCTTTTTGGCTGGTATGGTATCATTGCTAGCAATGGAGCTTCAACATCTCCCACACGTACATCTTCACCAATATTGGAATATATCTGAAAATAGTTAATACGACGCGATAGCGACATGTCTGCGCTAGCTTTGGTTACAGTACCACTTTTAAAGATATTTTGATCAAAACCCAAAATGTCCATTAGAGTTTTATCCATAATTAGTTCAATACCTTTTCCACTTATAGTGAGAGACAAAGTACCTTCTTTTTCAGAAAATGAAATATGTTGCTCATTAATCACTTCATTTAAATAATCTACAACCAATTTAACCGAAGTAATAATGCGAGGCATCAACACTCTTGTTTCATGTAAGATACCACCTAAAGGCTCTACACACTTTCTGTATAAAGATATGGTCCATTCTGTATCAAATTGATTTGACCTTTCACATGGTAAATGTTGCATATCAGATTTTCCATGAACAGCTGCAGAACGATGTCGTAAGAACTGATGAAAATCTTTTGAACAAACTAATACTAGATCATCATCATTTAATTTGCTTATTGCAATATGATTAGATGATTTAATATAAGTCAATGTTGCCACTTGTTTGCCATCAACTCGAAGGAGATAATTAAATTTCTTCAATAATGTTTCAGGAGTCATGTTTGTCTTTCTTGGCTTAATCACAATCTTCTTCACCAACGTCTTCTCATTTCTTGGAACAAGATCTACATAATAAGCTTCCTCTCGATATATTAACTGTTTATGACCACTTATGTGGTAATTAACGTTAAAATTATCATAGCTTGTTAAGGCGCTAGCGAGGTAACCTAAATCATTTCTTAAACTTGGACTTAAACCAACAATCCAATCTTTCTCAACTACATGATGTACATAATTATAATCATCATTGTGCGGAGTAAATTGGACAATATGTTTACTCGCTTTATTCAAGAAATCATATATAAACTTTTTACATGATAAGAGATCTTTCTTTGGCCACTGTGGAATGTATACTCGGCACCCCTTTTCACATTGATAAGCAGCTGTACGCCTCATATTAATAGTCATCACCTCATGATCAAAAGTATAGACACAGTTGCTATAAACAAGTTGAGTGACACCCACGTCCCAATTTCCATTTAGCTGTTGTGCATGATGAATGGGAGTAGAAAAGAGTGCGGCTCGATTACTAGTAAATCTCTTTGTAGCCGCATTGCTAAGCAAAATATGATAAAACGACATTTTTATATTGCTGATCTGCAACTTTGCATAACATCATGAAGACTTGGATTTTGGACTCTCTACAATATATCAGAGTTGATCGTGATGGAAACGTACATTTCAAAAATTCTCATGGTCATACATCAAGAGGAATTACATTAACATGGCGACAATTTGTCAACCTCAATGATATCATGAGGGATTTGGAATATTTTGAAACATTAAGATTCATCTCCTTGGGTGATCAAGTTTGGCTTCAACAATACAGAAATGAAATTCAAATCTACCATTCTCATTCCGCAAACTGTTTCTCATTTCGCAAATACAATTGGGAGAAGTATAGAAGATATATACATCGCTCCATCATGACATTTATTCGTCGTGAGTTCATCGCCCTACTATGCAAATCTTAATCAGACATGACTACCACACATCATGAGTTGGAAATTAGATTCCCTACAACGTATTGAAATGGATCATGATCGAAACGTCTATTTCAAAGATTCAACTGGAAATGTGAGAAGAGAGTTTGCTTTATCTTATCGTCATTTTCAATCTCTACATCATATCATGAAGGACTTGAAATACTTCTATATGAAAAGACATTCACGTATTGGAAATCGCATCTGGCTGCGCGTCAACAATCGGCGAATTCAACTCTATCATTCCCAACTTCATACTAACTTCACATTTCATCAAGGTAGTTGGAAAAAGTATAAAAGGAAGGTACATCGCTCAATTTACTCATTCTTTCATCATGAAGCGCCATCGCTACACCATCGTCAACATTCTCCGTCGCTTCAGACTCTACACCAAAATCGATCTCACAACATTACACCAACAGCTTCCAAACAGCAAGTATTACCCGGGCCGTCCTCAAATGTTGGTGGTGAAGATGAACAATTCACGGAATCTTCAACTCTTCCCAAATGGGACTGTACAGATTCTCGGCGCCCTTTCTCATTCATCGGCGCAGTCAATGCGCTTAGAGCTACAGAGACTACTACGTCGGATATGGAAGAGGGAGAGGTGTGTGATGTCGAATCTGACTGTGGACAATATGGTGATCTCTACTCAATTGAGTGACAGTCTATCATTTTTGAAGATTCGTACCAGCAGTTACAATTTGTGTTATGAACCCGAACTTTTTCCTGCAGCTCTCATTAGTTGTTGGTTACCTGTGCATGTGGCAATCTTTCATAATAGTAAAGTGATCATTACTGGACTAAAATCTCATGTACAAGCAAATGTGATCCTAGACTATCTCATTGAGTATGTACGCACCCAGCGGATTGTAAAATAAAAAACAATTTTTCCAACATGATGTTTTTATTTCAAATCATGATAGAAATTACAAATCATTTTTTCATTAGAGGATGGATTACATGAAAAGTTTTGAATAATAGATGCAAATCGAGATACATGTAAACGTTTTAAGATGAAGTACAGTACAAAAGCACCACACGTTGATGAAAGTGGATGTTGTAGTATGCGTTCATTTCGCTGATATTGACGCGTATGTTTTCTCAACCACTGCTGTGTTGGTATATTTGGAGGTTGAGCAAGAGAGTCAAATAGTTCACCACGTCGGTCTTCTCCAATAAAGATCGCTTTCCAATGCTCACCGCCTAAATTCTGCGAATGAGTGTTTAGCACAATAAAGATGGGATAGTGATTTACTGCAGGTGGTAAGGTATCGAGTGAATAGACATTATCGAAAGCTTTCAACGTCGCTTCGTCTGCATTACGCTGCACTTTAGTCTTAATATCGTCAGCAGTCAACCAACTCATTAACGATTATACTGAAGAATCACGTCACGATACTTTGTAATTTCAATGTTTGAATCGAAGACTGCATAAATTAATACATTGATCGTCTCAGGTAGTGTTCTTTTGAACGTCAAATCCAAACGAATATTATGAGGCACGTTCGCTTGACGATAGGGTGCACTAATATCGCTGTCAGCAGTCAAATCAAATGCATAAATAGTATATCCACTCTTAAACTCTTTCATAGTCAGTCCGTTGGTGTCATCCGTATTGTAAAAGCCAAAAACATCCATAAAATCAACATAACTGCGCATAAATTGATCCGCAGCAAAATCTGGTTTGTAGGGTGGACAAGGATGACTCACACCATTTACACGTAAAGCAATTTCACTTAACTGATTGTGTTTAAAATTGAAAGGATTCTTCTTTATATTACCATTAAATGCGTCATTTTCAACCATTGCCACCATGAGGAGCTTCGGTGCTTCCGATGGAAAGAGGCCATCTTTCATGAAACTCTTTTGATCTTTAGGAATTGTAAAGGTGAGAAGCTTTGTATGCTGAACGGGGTAAATGGCATTTTGGCGGTTAAGACCTTCAGCATGTCCTCTAATGACACTTGGATTCGGTACTACTCGACGAATGTAAAGTGCAATATCTTCCACATGAATTCTAAAATTGTCAACTTTAGCAAATGCATTCAGCGCAAAGTCAGGCTTATTCAATGTCAGCTTGAGTCGCATGCTGGTATTACAGAGTAAAAACTTTGACTGTCTAAAGAAGTCTAAATTTAGCGGACCATATAGCTGACATACTCTACTATCTTTAATCATAGCAGATCGCTTTACAAAGCCACTGTTTGTTTCAACATCAAATTTTCCTGCTTCATCTCTGTACCATCCCATGGCTTCCATATGACTTTTTTGTGCTGCTGGATGAAACTGTGATACATGATTGAAATATGATTTATAGGGATAATCGCTTTGACCACCTTCCACCTGCTGCTCTCCAATCGTTAGAGAAACATCACGAAGTAATGTAGTCAATGGTAAATTGTTCAGTCCAACTTTATGTGTATCGTCAATAGCAGTTCCATCTGCTTGCTGAATTCTAAACCTCAAATCAACCATCGCATAACTCAAATCTATGTAGTCATCACTACCACCAGGAATAACAAATTCAATGGGGCCAGCATTCTCAGCTGTTCGAGGATGATAATCTACAATACTTGAACTACGAATATCTGTCTGTATGGCTTGTTGATCAAACAAACAAAAACCAGAAGTTTTACACTCCATGATTAGAAGTTATGGCAGCGTCGTCGTTTAGCGCCTGATGAATGATTAGAGCCTCTGCGACGTTTGCGTGAATGCCTTTTGACTGAAGATCGCACCTTACCAGCTCCTCGATGTTTCCTCCTTCCTTTTTTCATTCGTTTAGGTGATTTCTTTCCTTGAGTAACACCAGCAAAGGTCTGCTTCAATGTTTTTAAACCGCGTTCCTTCCCACGATTCAACAAACTGCTCTTAAAACTTCTACCTCTGGAAAGATCACTAGCAACATCACCAGCAAAGCCAACGGCATTACTTAAAACATTTCGTTTTAAAGATCTACCGACATTGGATATGAGAGGTGCTACAACAGATTTCAGTGCACCAAGTATGCTACCTCCACGTTGGCGGCGAGCGCCGATGTAAATTTGTCCTCCACCACTTACATAGGAGGGTCGTGAATAAAATGAGGCAGTTGGATTCATAGCTCAAATCCTAAACATTGTTAGTTACAACTTTGCATGAATCACTGTCGATCACTTAGGTGAAAGATGTCAGCACGACGCATCCAAGAGTTCATACTTGAAGGATAACCAGTCCATTTAACAAGACACCATTCTTCACCTTGCCGTTTTTTACATCGAATGATTTTCTCTACCAAATATGTTTCACTTTCAGTGACTACCTCAATCTCATCGCGGTAAAAGCTACACGCAATTTCTTCATTATCGTAATCTTTCAACTTGTAGGTGGTCGGAGAGTCTTTTTCATTAATCCTTGATACTGTAAATACCTCCTCTGTCCAATTCGGAAGGTACCCTTTAGCAAAAACACTTTTCACTTTTGAGATACGAACTTTATCACCAATTTTCACATCACTTTTCACATGAGTGCGTTTACGTTGGAATGATTCGCGCACTTTATCTACATTGTCAGCATTTACATCTACTGGTCTGAGTCCAATAGAACGATGGATAGAGTGATTGTAGGCATGGAGTGTATCTTGTAGAACCTTTGTCCAATTTTGTGTCAAGTTGGCAGTAAAATGTCGCCACAAGCGATTTTTTAATGATGCGATTAAAACGTTCAACGAGTGCAGCTTTATAAGCACTCTTTACACTAAACAACTCAATGTCATGCCTCTCAAATAATCTTGTCACATGTTGATTTTCAAACTCTTTTCCTTGATCACTCTGAATTCTTTTTGGAATGCGGCCTTCTCGAAAAATTGTTTGGAATGCTTTTGCTACTCCTTTCCCTTCTTTAGTTTTTAAAGGTTGAGCCCACGCATAACGCGAGAAAATATCAATGACGGTTAAAATAAAATTATTGCCCGAGTTATGTTTTGAAATGGAGGCGACATCACACAAATCTGCTTGCCACTGTTCATCGATGTCATGAACAATATAATGGCGGGTGCGGTACTTCTTTTTCGCTTGTTTGTGGAGTGTATAGGTAGCCTGACCCTTTAACCATCGTTTCACTTGTGATTGTGGAAGACCACTCGCTTTTGATAATTTCTTGTTAGATGCAAATCCTGCCGGATGCTTTACATCATAATAGATTCACTTCAAACGTTCAGTCGATGACGACTGACTCTTTTTTCTCCTTCTCATCCTTTTGTTTTCTTGCCTTTCTACATTTACAACAACTGCAGCATTTAGCTTTAGCGGTTTTGCGATCGTGTTCACATTGCTTAGGGGTTTCATTGTGAGAGCTGGCGCAGCAAGTGCAAGTGACAACGACATTCACCTCTGGCGGCTCATTACATGGCAAGGAACACATCTGCTTCATATTAATAGTCTGAGAACATGTATTTCCTAGGAGGACCTGTTTTACGTTTTCCTTTTACTAGTTTTAGTGGTGATGTAGATCTACGTCGAGTTCTTCCTCTTGTTTGCTTAGTGAGTGTGGGAGGGGATGTAGCAGGTGACGTCTTAAACCAATTTGTTGGCATTTTCATCGCCTGAAGCATTGGAGCAGTAGCCACTGTTGAATCAAGTTCTTTCAATGTCTCATTATTTAAAGCAAATTTTGGCACATTATGCTTTTTCAATAGTTTAAGAAAGTATGACCAACCAGGTGGAACATAGCCCTGACGGCGCTTTCTACGTGTCGCATACTGAATCAAGTCTTCATAACGTGAAGCATCAATCACTTTATTTTCATCTGTAATGATTTCTCCTCTATCATTTACATTGAGATGGGGTTCAATACTGTTGAAAAGAGATATGGCATGTGCGCGAGATGCTAAAGGTGTAGCAGTCGATACAGAGTCACGCATCTTATTCTTCAAGTTTTTCAATTGCTCAACAGTTTCCGATTGTAATAATACAGCACGATGTGGATCTTTGATGTGAACATTTTGCTGATAATCTATTTCTTTCCTATACATTTGATTTGCAAGAGGTTGCTTTACTTGCTGCATGGCAGTCAATTGTACATATTCATCCTGAGGAATAACAATCATGCGAGAATAAGAACTCATAGTTTGTAGATAATCATGGGAGTTTTCAAAATATCACTTCGAAATCTAAATTCTTCCGGACACTCTTGCGTAAAGTCAATGAATAAGTAACCGTATGGTTTTTCAGTAGCTGCTTGAAAAATTTCAATTAAGGCTTTTGATCCTCTGGGTGCAACTTGTCGCGCTAAAATTTCAAATTGACTTTTATCTCGCGGATTCTTGAAAATAGCATAATAGTGTGTATTCAGGTTTCGTGTACGAGCTTCTTTTCCATCAGGAAACAAATTTTGTGTGATATAGATGATAAAACACCTTTTATGATGTGCTGCACGAGTGAACATATCTGTAACATCTTTTGAATTCTTACTTTCTTTTAATAAATCATCCAATGCAACAACATCATTAGACTGAAGTTTATCCACTGGAATAATTCCTTCATGTCGAATAAAGTTGCGACTTTGCAATTCCTGAAATAGCGACGGTTGATAAATACCATAACACCAAATCACTCGATTGATAGGTTCCTTAAACAACTCCCTTCTTTTATCCAATAAATTCAGCGTGAAAACAGTTTTACCTGCATGAGATGGACCTGATACAGTCAGAACTTTATCACATTGAAGTCTGAAATCCATTTTATTACTTTGAGATTCAACATTTGCATAATTAACGTCTAGAGCCAAAGATATTAACCAATAGGTTGCCCACGGCAGGAGCTATCATTGGAAGTATTGCTGAAAGGAAACCGCCCTTTTGTGTTAGAGTTTTCCTCTTTCTTTGAAGGGCGACTTTAGGATTGGAGATGAAACGCAATTTCGTAGCATATCGCTTAAGTAACTTTCGTTGTTTTGGCGCTAATTTCTTCGTCCTCAACTTCCTCACATGAGAAATAATTTCACGGATGAATTTATCATTAGCATGTCGTATAGCATTGTATCGCTGATTTGCTTTCATTCGTCGGAGAGCTTGAATGGCTGAAGAAAACTTTTGACTTTTACGTTTCGCCATTTTACGTTTCGCCATTTTCCGTGTTAGTCTTTGCTAAAACCTATCTTTACCACATTTGCATAGGTGCTAACTATTGCGACATAAGTGACACTCGAAATGAGCAATATCACAGTGGCTACATTTGCAAAGTTGAATGCAATACGTATGAAACAGCGTTGACAAAAAGCATGCTTACATCTCTTGAAGATGCGCTTTTCATTTCCATCCTTTCGCTTACATACATCACAACACATAGTTTCGCCGTTACTGATGTCTATAGCAAGTCTTTTTGAAGATATGAATTTGCTAGCCTTTTCTAAATAATAGACGCATGTACAGAAGGAATATACTTCGACAGTGAGCAGACATAGCTCGAAAACCAGTTGTGCTACAATCAAGTACCACTGCATTTTCAATTTTTCTTTATGGAAAGTTGAATGTGAATATCTGAAATCGCTTCAATCACTAGACTACTACCATGATGGTTAAATGCGTTAAGACGTTCAGCAATTTTTATCATATGTCTTTTAAAAAATTCTTCGGGGTGATCTACCACTTCCATTGAATAAGAAGCAAAATGGAAAGAGCGACTTTCCACCTCTTCCTTTCCAAAATGACTAAACTTAATTTTCGCAACTAATCGCGCCATGACAATGCTATCAGAGAATGTATTCATTAACTCTAGAAATAGAGTGCTAGCATCATCGACCACTGCTTCGATGTCGGTCTCATCTTTATGAAAATTTATCACATAATCTTGAACAGCTCCTTTTAAACTTTGCCTATGAAAATGTAATGTTCCGCAGTCGTTTGAGAAAGACATGATCGCCCTTTAACTAACCCATCCATTGCATGAAAACAACTCTTCTCATAGTAACATTTATTGAATAACGGTAACAAGCATGCATTATAAATCAATGGTTTGAAAGAGATAAAATAGATACAGCTGGTAACTATCATACAGCGAGCAATGATAACCATACAGGACTTTGGCAGTGCTGAGGTAAGGAGGAAAGAAGCATTGGTTATGAATGTAGCTACTACAACGAACAGACAAAATAGGAACACACAAATCCTTAAAACGTTTCGTGACTTCATGATGGTGTTGATTCACTCTACTATCCCAAGGTGGGAGCAAAATATCATCAATGATTAAATTAGGAAATACTTTCCTCTCCTCACCAGGATTATTACAAAAGATGCGTATAACATTGAAAGCAGCTAACCATCGTTTAAAGTCAATAAGAAGAGCACTCTCACAAGAAAAGCCATAGTCTTGCAAATATTTCAGATTAAGTCCATGAATGTGTTTTCTCGCCCATTGATCAACATTGGGATTGCAGTTGGCATGTTGATGATAGACACTGACAATCTGATATGTCCAATTGTTCATAGCAATAGCACTGAGCTCCTGTACAGGTTCACCCTCACAATCCATAAAAATGATGATAGAAGCCTAAAACGGAAATTTACACATCTAAGGAAACGTTCTATAACATATTACAAAATGAAGAATTACATCGATGCTTTTCACGACAAAATACACAAATGATATGATGGCAACGAAGAAGTAAAATGTATCTAATAAGACCACGTCTACGACACTCAAAGCACATAAGCGAATTGTCATAGGGTAGAGTTAGGAAAGGACTAGTAATTCTCCTTCTCTGATTTGCGTTTTGATGCAGCATTCTTCTCCGACTTGCGCTTCGTACCACTGCTGTTAAGGATTTGATCAATTATGTCGTCCACGTTGGGTGGTTTTGGAATATATAGGATGGATTCCATATGCATGGAGAGAGAGGCTATTTTATTATCCTTATGCCGACCATAATATAGCCCATTCACTTTGAAAAGGATATCCCAAGTACCTTCTCCGAGCTCGTCGCATGTGATGGGTGTTGAATGATCTCCCTCCTTCTTATAGTAAGTGCACCAATGTGATACCGGTAGGCAAATGTGATTAACATCCCAAATCTTTCTATAGGGAGTATCCTTGTCATCTCTCGCCTTCCACTCTTGGGCAAGAGGAGTAGGAATGTCCATATTTAATGTCACGTACTCCTCAATAATATCAAGTTGGTGGCGAATGTACGGACTCACGGGGATCAGTATGTAGTCCCCATACTGATTGTGCATTATCTTGACATCCGTGGAAGGGAGCATTCCCGTTTGGAGTACTACGCCATGATCGTCATAACGCAAGACTTGTTTAAATTTACGCTGTAGCGGTGTAGGATTATGTACCTTGGTTGTTTCTTCCACTGGCCTCAGTTGTAGATGATCTGATCGTAGCGAACCTTGTAACGTTTGACCGCCATTTTGTCCTACTAGCGCAGCAGATGGAGTAGATGCCTGAAAATGGAAAAGATTGTATTAAGTTTACGTTCAAGGGAGGAGAGGGAGGAAAGTAGCGACTTACCATTTTAGTTGGATAATAGAATAGAATAGAGAGAGGAAATGTGCGTCCGTCACTCGTGTGATTCAACGATGGAATGATTCTCACTGTGGAAGGCTCGCTATTTATATAGAAATACTTGATTCTCATTGGATGATGATCCTCATTGGACAATAACATCAAGCTGATTCCAAATCTGGCCTCCGTTTACCAATCCGAGCCTTCATTCGCCCGCTGGAGCTGTTTCTTGGAAAATTCTAACGCTATCGTTTTTCGTCAATCTCCCAAAATCTTAAATGGCGTCTCACATCTAAACGAAGACAGATAGGAACAAGCCGATTCTTTCAGTGAATTTGTCTCACTCTTAGCTTTCAAACGAGCTATTGCACGATTGAAAAACGAGCTATTGTACGATTTCTAGAACCAAAGTTGGAAGATCGGTGCCGGGGGGGGGACGTCAGCGAAACTTTTTCTCTCCGATTGACTTGAAACTCACCATACTGATGCAGAATTTCACGCTGAATCCGAATCTGGCCTCCGTTTTCCCATCCGATGCCTCGTTTTGACGCTACAGCCCAAAACGTCCAAAATTCTAACTCTGTCGTTTTTCGACAGTCTCCCAAAATCTTAAATGGCGCCTCACATCTAAACGAAGACAGATAGGAACAAGCCGTTTCTTTCACTGAATTTGTCTCACTCTTAGCTTTCAAACGAGCTATGGCACGACAAAATCCGTCCACTAGAAGCCAAAATCGAAGCGAGCTGTCCAGAGGGGGGGAGGTCAGTGAAATTTGATGAAAAATGTTTTGGTGACGGTCCCAGGTCGAAATTCCACACTTTGGAAAATTTTCAAAATTTTACCCATACAAAGCCACTCTGACACTTAGGATTTTTCAGGTGAGCTACGACAGTCCACCCTCCCAACCTGGCCGGCACACCACGCCAGCCTGGCCGGCACACCACGCCAACCTAGACACCACATCACCGCGCGCTATACGACGGTCGGCCAGAGGGGGGGGACGTCAGAACCAAAACACCACGGCGGCCGACCACGACACTCTGCCGGTCCAGAGGGGGGGGGACGTCAGCGACGGCGGCCATCTTGCGCTATCCAGAAGTGGAGTTTTACTTACTACTAAAGTCAAAGTTAATTAATTAAATCAGATTCAATAACATGACAAAAAAAACATAGTAATACTGTTAATACAATTAAACAATGCTGCTAACTAAAGTACAATACAAAAATCAAATAAAATGCAACAACTGAGTAAAATTATGATATTGAAATATGCAAGGAAAAAAATTGAAATCAAAAATAAAATCAAAAAAGAATACAAACAGAGGAAACAAAAAGATGATGTAAAATTTCATCATTTTCATCAATGGTCTCACCACACCTGCCGCGACCGACCGAATGGCGCCTTCAAAACGCGTGTGTGTCAGTCGTGTTCTATCACAAGCCCAATGCCCGCCGCATCTTTGCGCTCAGAAACTCAGACAATAAGCGCCCGATAATCCCACTTTGTGTACTTTATGCAGCATTATGGGAAAAGACAGGTTAGTGCACTTCGAATGAACAATAATATACAATAGAAACTCAATAAATACTTAATAAGTGTAGCCCTGAAAAGGGCTGTTGAAAGCGTTCATGCCGGTCATCGGGTAATATAAAAGAAAGAAATAATACTAAGATGGCGTACCGAACAATAAAACATATTTACAATCTTTATACAAGACATACCAGAAAAGAATAAACATAGAAGGGGTTCATCAGCAAAATGACCAGCTATGTCGCGTTTCGGGTCCTTTAACATTTTGTACGCTCAAACCCTAGCTGGCGGACCCCCGCCAAAAAGGCGGACCCCACACATGACTTAACAATGATAACACTCTTAAATGAAGCCACACAAAATACAAAATTCTCTGGCTGACTGCAAACCAAATTTAAACAAAACTAAAAAATGTCTTTTCAACAGTCTCTCCATACATTTGATTAACTTGCAGGCTTCATATCTGCGTTTCACAAAAACTTTAAACGTGCTTTTAACTTTAACAATGGCATACGGCAGATGAGAACATATCCTAAGGTAACGAAGAACTTGACTGGTAAAGACATTTGCACCCATATGAAGAGGAAGAAGACTGTCGGGATAAGTGAAAACAATAACATCAAAACAAAATTGCTCAACCTTATGAAAAACTGATGTATGTAAACCATCACTACAAATATTAAGCTTGACATCGAGATATTCTACTGAGGTGTTATCCGTCCCATTTCTCTCAGCCTTCAAATCCGCGGGATAAATCTTAGTCAACAAAGTGTCAAAATGTTTATAATTGAAAAGACATATATCATCGATGTAACGTGTGGTGCAAGACATCAATCTAGCTAATCCGAATTTCTTGTTCGACATTAACGATTTCATAAAAACGAATTCACAGTGGCACAAAAACAAATCAGCTAACATAGGGCTGCAATTCCCCCCATAGGAATGACCCTAACCTGCTTGAATGCCAAGCCACCAAAAACAACGAAAACTTCCGAAATAACAAACTTAATTGCCGACTTCAACATTTCCAAACTAAAACTGTGATAACCCTTGTACGTTTTACCAGCTAAAAAAGTTTTATTAAAACCAACACAAAGAAATAATCTCGACGTGGAGTTAAAAACTAGCTCCTGCAAGCTAAACAAATGTGCACATATGTCTTCATGATTGAGGTTAGTGTACAATGTAGAAAAATCGAATACTTGAATTGAAAAGACATTATTTTTATTATTTGCAACGTTCAAAAATTCTTCAGTAGACTTAATGCTCCAAAAACATCGGAAGCCACTGTTCTTCTGTATTGTTTCACAATAAAGTTTAAAAAAGTCTCTTATTAAGGAAAGACCCTTATTAAGAACAACTGACAATTGTGTACTCGTACACTTGCGCGTTCCAGCAATAAATCTAAACTTAAACGGTGACTTATGAAACTTCGGAATACAAAACAATTTAGGCAACTTTTTACAATCATCCGAACAGTTTATACCAAATGACTTAACAAGTGAACAGTGACAGTCAACAATTTCACTGCTACCTTCCGAAGAAACAGAATAAGTTGCATTGCCAACAGGTACCAAACTGTTTAAATCAAAACCTAGTTCTTCCAACATGATGTTGATATACAATTTCTTACATATAACAGCAAAATTATTAGCCGCTTTATCGACGGGCACAATGAAAAAATGATCATGCATGCGTTTAATGCCCTCATCAAGTGATCTAATAGACGTAAACTTTCTTTCGAATACATTTTCACAATACTTTAGTCTTTTTATACGTTTGCAAATGAGGTCTATTATCTCACCCTCCCAATCATCGAAACGATCACGATCAATCTTAAACACTTTGGACATTTTATCGGCGTGGGTCTTAACACAAGTCACCAAGTCAGCTTTAACCTTATTCCATGGCAAAAATTGAGGAATACGAAATTTAACACCCCGTGCCATGACATTTCTAAGATGAACATCATCTATCACATTCAAATCACCAGTGACAATATGACCGAAAGGAGCGTAAATAAAATCCGGTTTACTAGAACAAATACAAGCAGAAGTTGAAATATTAGATATGTCGGACAACGACAAACTCGATAACAATCTACTGTAATTGCAAATACGCAACGATATCGGTTTCATAAGTTTGTAAAATATTCTAGGAGGATGTGCACTTTGGACCTTGTCAGGCAGAAGACGGCGAATTCTTTTATTGCCAAAAACAGACGGAATATTCAAATACTCGATATTCCTACAGTCATACAAAACAACAATTACAGCCCTTTCACGATCCTTGTCGATACCGTTATTACTATTATTATTAAAAACATGAGTTAAAAAAGCTGACAAAACAATACGCAAGTCACCTGCGACACTAGACAAGTTCTGGAGCAAATTGCGCAAAACACTTCTTGAAAGCTTTCGTAAATAACAATAAAAGTCAATAAAATTGCACTTATCGAAAAAACAGCCCAAAGAATCAAAAACAAAAGTGCTATCAGGATAAGATGTCCAAACTTTTCTCCCAGATCGTCTTCCGCCATGACTTCTTCTCCTTCGCGGAATGGGTGACGAAAAAAAAGGCGTATTATTTACAGTATCATTAGAAACACGTCCTTGGCCAAGTAGTCTATCATTCAAACCCAAAGGATACACGGTATTCAAAGTTTTAATATAAAAGTCTTCCTTTACATCAAGTTCACGCTTAGCTTCATCAAAAGACATTTGTGAAGAGTCTACACAATCCATAATTTGCACACTTACATCAGAAAAAGAATGGCCGTTGCTGTTGAAATATTAACAAAGGAAGGTAGACAATTTATCTTTACAGATTGAATGCCGATACCCATTCAGACGACTATGTAACTCTTGCCTGGTCTGACCGCCTATACTGTACGCCACATTTCATACACGTAATTAAATGAATTACGAACTTTGTCTTACAATTAAAATTACCCGCTTTATCAAATACAAACTTGCGACCGGTACTAAAAGAATTAAAACAATTATCACATTCCAGTGACTTACAGCAGAAACACTTATTGCTATTGCACAAACTTGTATTGCTAACATTAGATGGCGCTATCCACTTATTCGCACTAAACGAAAACACTAGCAGACATAATTTCCATACATTTGAGTGCCAGAGCCCCATAAAAGCAGAGACAACTTACAGAGGTTGGACTTGGAAGCCCTGCTATCTACACGATGGCTTACGCCTAACCAACTAAACATATAATGAATAAGCAAAGTACACAGCTCAGACAAAGCCAGCAAGGCTGAACAACATAGCGTCATAGTAATTGTGCAGAAGTCATTGATGAAAGAAAATCCTCTAACTTTTATGTTGGAGTTTGAGTTTCACCAGCTCATAGCCATATAACCACACAGAAGAATAAAGAATGAAACTTTTAACCTGCGCTAAGAACACTTATAGGTCTAGTGGCACGGTTGCCGTGGGTATGGGGATTCTGTGGGTACATCCAACGGTGTGGGTACCCATGGGTATGGGGTGGGTATGGATACTGAGGTCATCCCCACAGCTCCCATAGCGCTTCTATGTGGATTCTGTGGAGATCATCATGAATATTGTCATTCATTATAAGCAATTAGAACTGGCGCTTCCACACAATAAATTATGATTTTGAATTAACAAGAACCCTACCATCTCACCACTTAAATTCTATGAGATATCTATGCTGATTTTTAATCCATTGCTCAATGTAAATGATTTTAATGATCAATAATAGCTTCAGTGTGTCAAGGACGTCTGAAGCATCACCTGAAGTTCCTCGGGGAAGAACGCCACGAGCATGTCTTGTGGCGAGTACGTCTGAAACATTAGCTCTGGTTGTATAAATCACTGATGCATTGCATTGTAGATCATATCACTTTGATTATTAAAAATGATGGTGTGATATAAATTATGCATGCGTGATAAATGCGATTGATCTTTAGCCTACTGTATACTTGATGTAAAAGATGTCATAATAAAATAGACCTTTTTTGCACTTTGCGTTTAAAATAGACAATACATGGGAATCCAATGAAAACTTGAGCTGCTGTGTCCCGAAGCCATTTTTCAAAATTCATTATTTCGACTACACAGGACTATCAAAATAAAGGACGTCCGTTATGTAACAATGCTTTAGGCGCGCACAAAGATCTAAACGCTTTTCAATTTATATTACAGGGTGTTCAGCAAAATTTGTAGCAGACGTCGGTGGTGCAATGTCCCCATGCGGTGTTTCTCGTACAGGCACATCAAAATTCTCAACAAATCCGATGTATCAGAATATCTCGGTGGTTTGTAAGTAAAGCAGAGTGACATTAATAGGATATGCGGAAACTTTTCAACTAAACGCTCATTTGCGGTTGTAGTGATGTATGAATTCGCCTTGTCGATTTTGTGTCACTGGTGTATATACGTTCCCCTTCTATCATTTTCTGAAATGGCACCTCATGTCAAAACCTTGTACCATATAGGCCTACGATTTTCTTTGAATTTGGAAGGGTAAAGCCATGATCATCCATTTAAGCTCAAATTCGCTTATCTTCTACATTGCATAGCATTACCATTTCAATATAGCCTAGAATGCACTTATTCTAAATCTGTGGTGCAACAGACGAAAAAAAAGCTTTTTAGCACAAAATTGATAAAAAAACTAGCATAACGAAAACTTTTGTTGCATCAAAGACATCCCGCTAAACGACTGACAGGTCATCCGAAAACTTCAATCAACACTGTGATCTTATCTTTTTCTACTTTTCCCATCTATGTGCACGACTCGTCCAACGAATAATCCACGTCTGCCTTTACCAACAACGGTCCTTACTCTAGCAACAACAACGGTCCTTACTCTAGCAACACATTGGCGTGTTCTGATAAGGTCAAGATCGGTACCCATAAACGTGATCAAAGATCGTAAATGTCAAAACATAGCAACTTCTTTTTAGCATCTCAATTAGCCTGCAGGAAACTTGTCAAGAAACTTATGAGCCCTGTCAGTTTGAAACTTCTCCAGTGAGTGAAGACTATGTTCCATGCAATTACGAAGAATGACAGTAGGCCTACTGCAATAGTTTCTTATGAGGAAACTTATATCCTGAGTGATCCGGCTAACTGTACATACTCTTATGAGACCTGGGCAAGTTCAGTACATGAAGCCATTGGTCTTGGTCCGCTACTTTTGGCCAAGTACAAATAAAGTCAATTAGAACCCACCGTCTGATGGCCTGTTGTGATCACACCGAAACACTGTTAGGCTAACAAATATCTAACAGCATCCAAAGTTTTCCAAAAATAGAAAATTCTGACAAATGAACAGTACCCAGTGCTTGAAAAATGCTATAGTGAGTTTAAACCAATGTTTCCTTTCAATCATTATGACAATTTTTGGTTTAGCAATACTTCTGTCGAGCGCAGTGTACATTATCTGAACCATAACAGCAATTGAATCAGCAATGAACCTGAGATCGATGTTACGGCTCCAGTATTAAAGATATTAAGTCGCGGTCCTGAGTTCAGACTACGAGTTCTACAAAAAGCCCACTCACTCTGGCGTAGCTGAGTGATTGACAAACTGACAAACGTAGATGGGTGCCTCATTCAGTAAAAACTAACTTTATCCAGAATAATTTCAGATATGTGAGGGACAGATGCTCAAACGAAGAATTCCGATCTAAGCATGGAGAGTATACTAAAAACGCTCTCCGAACGAATCATTACTGTGAAAGAGAAATTACAAGCAAAACTAAAATGACCAATACAAATAAAAATCAACAAAATAAACAGAAGATTCTTGTAACTTCTACATGAATTTCATAACGACAGCGGCTTTAGAAAATTAGAGAATCTAACTAAAAAATTTGAATTACCAGTCAATATCATTCCCATGCTATGCAAACAACTACAACACGGTATCAACAAAAATATAAAAGAAGAATATAAATGCAGTTTGAACCCAAGTATCAACTGCAAAATTAAACATGTGGTTTATAAGCTCACTTGTAAAGTATGTGATCACATGTACATATAATCTACCAATCGTCCTTTTCACGTCTGCTATAACGAACATCGGTCCGGTATCACTAAGAAAGATAACAAAAGTACGTCATAATCACGCTGATTGCAACAATACCAGTATCGATCTATTCAGTATTGAAATTATTGACAAGCAAAGTAATGCCCTGAGAACCAGAGTTTCTGAAGCGGATTACAATAACAAAATTCAACCGAAAATCAATCGTGAACATAAACGCATAGTATAGGCGCTCGACAGAAGCATTCGCTATAAATACCTCGTCTGCAGAGATTGAAGGTTTACCTAATAGCCCCAGTCGATGAGCCTGAAGCTCGAAACGTTGGATGGTGTGATTTCATTTACTTATTTTTACTGACAACTACTTGTCGGTTATTTTTGCCGATAACCGATACCGATAATTTTTTGGCAAAAAATCAAATATCGGTCGATATATCGGCACTGCCGATGTTCATGTAACATATTCCATGTACAATAACGTGTACAATGTTTCTTAACATAACCTATCCAATATCCGCCCTTTTGACTATATTTTGACTATATGCTTCACAATATATGACCATGCGTAAAAATATTTTGTATTAAGATACTATACTTTTCACGTGTTCACTGCAAAATGAAGCTCCAATATCAATACTCTTAGCTAAAGAAGTACCGCAATCGTTGCTTTATTGTAAACTTGTACGAGTAGTTTGCCTGATAATAGCATGCAGTATTGCTTGACATCGAAATTTATGTCTTGTGAAGAAAATAGATTTGGATAAGGATGTAAAAATTTAGCTTAGGATCATCCAAAGAAGACAAAGAAAACAATTAGACAAAAGTTTCATATTAATAATCAAATTCAATTCTTGGTAAATTATGGTGTAAAAGTAATTGTAACTACATCTAATTTTACTATCCAACTTATAGGAGTAGCGTAGCATATCAAGCCAGCATTCAGTCAAAATGATAGTCTATAAATGATAGATAATATATTTTGCATTGTATCGTGTACCAGAATATATGTAGGCCTACGGTAGGCCTATATTAATCATTGAATTAATTTCATTTTAAACTTTCATTTAATATTTTAGATAATCGAAGTAGTATTTTAGATAATTAGAAGAACTAGTCTTCCGACAATCGAAAATTAAAAAACTGTCTCCCGGATGCAGCCATCAACATCTAACAGTATCATTCACCCATTCACAATACATTTAGCACAATTGAAAACGCATCACCTGTCAAATCCGTCAAATTGATCGCTATGCACGATTGATAAAGACTGGAGGACGCATTCTAACCGACATAGATATCTGTGCTACGGCCCGACGACAGTCAGGGCTCTAATGACATGATTGACAGCTAATGTAAATGAATAGGACAAACTTTTAGTGATTAAGAAAAGAAATTATTAAACATAACATCTATACTTGTACAAGTTAATAGCGGGTATAACCTCCGCGAGCAGTCAATAAGGCACTGATTCGTCGCAGCATTCTGAGGACGAGCCGTCTCAGAAAATTTTGAGGAATTTGTTGCCAAACTGCAACCACTGTCTCTTGTAATTCACGCAGTGTTTGCGGAGGCGGGTCCCGCTGCTGAACTTGGCGCTTCAGATAATCCCACACGTGCTCGATCGGGTTCATGTCCGGCGACCTTGATGGCCAGCGATGAGTCCGTATCCCTAAGTTTTCCTTCAGCTGCGTCACATTGTATGCACGATATCATCTTGCAGGATCCAGTTGGCCACGTCTCCGAATGTTCGAGTCGCAAATGGCAGAAGATGCGTTTGCAGCAGTTCAGCATAACGCTCACCAGTCACGTTCGTGTTGAGCACTACCAGCTCGGTCTTGCCCGTCAGGGTGATGCCTGCCCACACGTGAACGGATGGCCCCTGTTGCTGATGAGTAGGCTGGACGTGTTGCTGCAGCATCTCTTGGCGTGGCACACGCCAAACACGAATGCGGCCATCATTGCGGAACAGACGAAACCGACTTTCGTCAGTGAAGATGATACGTCTCCATTGTGGTAGTCTCCAGTGAACTCGTTGCATCGCCCACCGCTCTGTTCGTGCCACATGCGCAAGTGTTAATCTGGGGCATTTGCGCATCTTCCTTGAGCGAAGTCCTTGCTCTCGAAGCCGATTTCTTATGGTGCCCGAGCTCAGGATGTTGCCTCTGCGACTTCTTTTGCCCCACATCAGTCGTAGCAGAGTTGCGGGGAGTGTGGGATTGCCTCGCACCATTCTGAGCAATCGCCGGTCAGCTCTGGCAGTTGTGTGACGAACTGCACCAACGCCAGCATGTGCCACGGTACCATTTGCTCTCGCTTTCTTGAGAAGTCGGGCAATCGTCGTATGCGAACGACCGAAATGTCGTCCGACTGCCCGAAGGGACATTCCAGCGTCAAGCATGCCAATAGCACGCCATCTTTCGGCATCAGACATTTGACGCACCATCTTAAGATTTTTCACAAAACCGTCATTTCCCATAATAAGTCGTTAATTTTATACTTCATGATCGAAGTTCAATTTGAACACATGCTTGCTAAGTAATTCGGTAATAATAATGCTTGCTTCAGTAATTCAGTCTGAACAATTACGCAATCCCACCACCAGACCGCCGTCGTGCAGATATCTATGTCAATTAGCGTGCGTCCTTCATTCCATATTCAATCGAAGCGATTTACTTCGAATTAGCTGGATTTGACAGGTGGTGCGTTTTCAATTGTGCTAAGTGTATCTTGTCACTAACAACTCTCTATCTAACGCTGTTTCTGTGCGGTCGCCCCGGCCAACCCGGCTGACAATCATTGAAGAGTCAATTCAATACAAATGCCACAGAATTAAACAGGTCGTTTCTTCTTCTGTTTGACTAGAAGTGAAGCATTGGAACATGTAACGTTAATGAAATGGCACAATCTGCTAACATAATACCATAGCAATCGAACAATGAGCAGCCAGTTCAACATTAAACGTTTTGTGAACGTTTTCATGCGTCTGCTAACTTTTTTAAAATGATCGGAGGGCCCAACATCTTCGAGAAAACTTTTGTGCAATGATCTGAATTCTTCGAATCTGAAGGAATCGTGCTGATCGGAGCATTTTGAAGGAATTCAGAGCAATCCGCAATCGACGCACGACTATTTTTCGTATCTCTGCAAGGTATTAAAAGTTTCTTTTTGCCCACTTATTAAGTTCTTGGATGTGCCATCGTTTTGAATCAGTTTGCACTTCTAGCAAAGTGTCACAATTTAACAATCTAATTCTGTGACAAATGCATTCGTCTGAGTTCTATTGTGTTATAGAAATATTATCCATGCACATGAGTTGATCAGGTGACAGAGAACTAGTGGAAATCATTGTCCTACAATCAGGTCATATCAAAGGCGACTGCCGGATGGCGTAGTTCTAAATTCTACTGAGATTGAAATATTGGACATCAGCTATTCTACAGAGCTAATCATAATAAAACGGACCACCTAAATTTCACTGAAGTTCAATCGATTCTCATGAATCTCATGAATCTCCTTCCAATCGCATCGCTCAACAACGTGCCATACATCATTCGAGAGCTTGCATTCTCAGCTTTAAAATGAGCCAGGATAGACTTGCATCCATTATTGGGTTTGCTGAGCAGTGCTAAAGATATGAAAGTCACTCAATTTACAAATCGCTATTTTTGAAAGTGAAAACATGTGAGCATGATAATGAATCAGGCACGAAGAGAACTAGCATTTTCTGTGCTTTCTTTTGATACTGGTCATCAAAATCGGTGAACTAATAAAAATTTAGTGATATCGTGAAGTTATCACAAAATCATAACCTTTTTGGTTGAAAATGTTATGTTCTCACTTTTTCATCAAAAGTGTTCATGCTTGGTATCTTCAGAATCCTTGCGATGTGAGGAGTACGAATATGCAAGTTATATTCATAGAAGTTCGATAGTTCTTTTTCAAACTTCTTCAATATTTTCTCATTTCCGTAAAAGTACACAAACAATCAAAGCAAACAATCGGCAGCCGCTTTAAGGGAACAAATACATGCGTTCGCTAATTGTCTTATTTTGAACATTTGTTCACCTGAACATTTGTGTTTGTGTACTTTTCCTGTGGGGACATGGGGATTCTGCTGGGATACCCACTGGTTTTTCTGTGGGTATGGGGTGGGGTGGGGACTCAAAATTCAATACCCACGGCAACCCTGCCTAGTGTCCAAAGCTCCCAACAAGGGGACACCAATAGGGATCGCAAATCCGGGACTATTACTGACCCCGGGATCCCGACCGGGTGTCAAGTCTGGGATCCCGAAATTTCTAGGTGTTCATGCAGTGTATTGCATTGTAAATCACATGTCATGCATACCAGTGTTCTGGATGCAGTAAATATGCGTGTAGGCGGTTATTACTTGCTCACTATGTCGATATATTTGCTGCCTTTGTATTGGTACTAGCATAATTAAGCAAGCCTGTCAACAATTGAATTGTCAACAATCTAATTGATCACATTGCATGAATTTACAGGTCAAAAGTGGTATCCTAAATGTGTTAACTAAATGCATTGCTTATCCGGAAAATATGAGATACGAGGTACAGGTAAATTGATTGCAAGTTGTCGCATATGATAATTATTTATACATGTGGTATTAAATTGTTTTTTTAATTATTTATAATACGTTATAGTAAAATGGACATGCAACAACAAAGCAAGTTAAATGAATCGATTGAAAATGCTAATGACATACAGTGCAATCCTCGTATTATCAAGAGAATTATTACATTATCGAATATGGGAACTTTCCTTCGATGATAGTGTACCTGAGTTCAATGCATGCACACTATCATATATGTTTTTAATACTTCAACAACTAACAAGACATTCGGTAACCTGCTCAGTACTATAAGGTATGACATCCGGCGCATTGCTTCGCTTCGCTTCGCTCGCACCGGATGTCACACTTTGCGGGATTTTTCAAAAATTTACGTAGTCTATAAATTTCAAAAATTTAGGTAGACTCCAAATTTCACGTGGCCGAAAATTTAGGTAGTGACAAATTTTCAAAAAATCAAAATTTCAAAAATTTAGGTAGTCCCCAAATTTCGAAAATTTAAGCGGTCGAAAAATATCACGTGGACGAAAATTTAAGTTGTCACAAAATATCCCGTAATCTAAAAAAAATCACGTGGCCGAAAATTTCACGTAGTCGAAAATTTAAGTTGTCTAAGAATTTCACATAGTCCCAATATACCAGAAGATTGTATTCAAAATATTTATTCAAAATATTTCTTTAAAAATGAATGAAACAAAAGTGAAAGAAACCTCAACGGGGACGGCGACGACGAAAATGGAAGGAACTTCGACGGCAACGGCGACGACGAAAATGGAAGGAACTTCAAAAGTGGAAGAAACCGCAAGAATATATCCTTCATTATCATATGAAATGGACATTGAAAAACACAAAGATAGAGTGCGTTATATGAAAGATAAGGAATCTCAGTTATTGTTAAGATTAGAGCATTATAAAAAATTAAGAAAGAGATGAACTAAAGTTAAGAATGTAACACAAGGAATTGGCATATTCTTAACAATAAGTTTAGGTGCTTTGACAATTGTTATATCTTCAGGTATTTTAGTAATTCCAGTAGTTGCTACTGCTTTAACAGGTACGGGTGTTTTTATAACTTCACTTATTACACTGTTAGATAAATCTTTAATAACTAGGAAACGAAAATCATTAAAAACTAAACATTTGCATATTAAAGAAGTCTATGACAAATTACATTACTACTTTCAAAGAGTGTGTGATGATAATGTTATTACGCTAGATGAGATTGAAAAATTTGATCAAATAGCTAATGAAGTAAATCATTTAAAGTCCGAAAAGTTGATGATAAAAATTCTAGTGATGGTAAAACTTTTAGTGATGGTAAAATTTCTAATGAAGAAAATGATAAATTTTTTTTAGAAGAACTAAAGACTTTATTAGACAAAACTTTATAAAAACAAAACTTAAAACGAGAAAACTTTAAACGAAAAGATGTTAGACGCCAAAGCAATAAAAAAATAATTTGTTCAGTTAAATGTCTTTGTTGTATTCCAATATTACCACAAAATTCAAATATTATATTTTAAAAATGGATAAAATTAGAGCTGATAATCTAAAAGGAATTAGACAATTAGACGAGTTAATAAAACAAAGAAATATTATGAAAGAAAATCATCTTCAACATAGAATGAAAAAAGCTGGTATTCAATCTGATATGTTTGAAAAAATGCAGCAAACCGAGCAAGTAAAAACTGATTTTGAAAAAACTATGAAACCATTTAAAACTCTTGAAAAAGAACTTACAAATAATGATAAACAAATTAATATAACTGATCCAGAACACAAAACTATATTAGATGACTATGGATTACTAGAATCAAACATTTATAAGAAATTACCAAAATCTATGCAATTTGAACATTCTATTTCATTTATAGATGAAAAAACAATACCTAGATTTTATCTCGGACAAAAAGAAATATTTCCACAACCTTTCGAGGCTTAATTTTTTCACCAGATAAATCTCCTTTTAGTTTAGATGAAATTTTGTTGATCTTTTAAGAGGAGCAGATTTAAAATATTATTCTGTAGAAGATCTTATAAAATATAAAGCTATGTTAGATAGAGTTGGCGCAGTAAAATCTCTTAACCGTTATGAACAATTACAAAATTTAATATCAAGAGGAGTTAAAGTAGGAAAGGGTTTCAAAACAAAAACAACTGTATTTTTACCAGATGATCCACAAGAATTACTAAATAGATTAAATATTTTAATATCTGCAATAAAAGAAGGGCATAATTCTAGTTTCAATGAAATTCATGCTATATTGAAAAGACTGTTAGAAAAGAAGATTCTAAATGAAGAGGATTATAAAAGTATAGCTAAAATATGTTGTTGTTTTTAATATTTTTATAAAAAAATATTTATTCAAAATTTTAGCTAAAAAATGTGTTCGGCAGATTTAGACAAAATTAATTATCATTTAGAAAATCTAACAGAGATTTTGGGTTCATCAAAATTTAGTACGACGTTAAAATTTATAACAACTACTTCATCACACACTTGTAATTTAGAACCCATTCTACATTTGGAACGAAGTAAAAATTATCAAATTGCATTGACTAGTTTCTCCACATTTAACACTATTCAAAACGTCATCAAAGATGTGAATGATCAATTTAGATATTCTACTGATAAAGGTAAAACATGGAAAATATTAGCTTTTCTTCCTGGTTCTTACGAAGTTGAATCAATATCAAATGAAATTAAGAGACATTTAGGTATACCATTTAAAGATAAGAAACAATTACATTTTGCAGTTGAACCGGCAGTTAATAAATTTTCTCTTACTTTAGACGAAAATCATCAAGTTGATTTTAATCATGATAGATCATTGTCAAAGCTATTAGGATTTAATAAACAAACCTATAGTAAAGGTTATCATTTAGGTGAGAAGATTCCAAAAATAACTGAAATAAATTCAATTGTTGTACATTGTGACATTATTGAAGGAGGATATATAAATGGTAAATTGTCAAATTTAATATTCAGTTTTCCAGCTTTTACTGTACCCATTGGTTATAGATTAAATGTATTTCCACAAACATTAATATATTTCCCTATTACAAGAAAACTATGAACAACATTAACATTAGAATCACTGATGAGAAAGGACAAGAAATAAATTTTGGAGGTGAAGAGATTATGATAGATCTTTTGGTTAGAGAAGTTTAATTTTATTCTTCTAAAAAATAAAAATGTTTTATTAAAAAATGAGTGAAGTGCCTCCATTAAATAAAAAAAACTCAAATTTAATCATCATCCAAATTTATCTAATAAAGTTTTGTCAGTTATTTGTGGAAGATCGGGATGGGGAAAAACATATCTATTATTTAAAATTTTAACGACTCCAAATTTTTTGGATTATAACAATTTTATAATTTATACAACAACAACAGAACAACCCCATCTATCAATTTTTAAAATATGGATTTGAAAATAATCTTAAAAAAACAGCAATTGCTTCATTATTCAAAGAATATGAAAAATCTGAAGATGAAGAAGAAATAAGTTCGTGGTGTGAAGAAGCAGCAAAAAATAATCAGTTAGAATCCAATAAAAATAAGCATATAAAGATACAATTAATAGATGATAGTGGTAATATGCAAGATCCTAGTTTGTGTAATTTTTTATGATTGTGTTAATGATAGAAATCAGTCAGTTCAGAGAAATTATTTCACAATAGGTAGACATAACAACTGTAGTGTTTTTATTTAACACAAAGTATGTATTCATTAGACGACAGTGTTATTAGAAAGAATGCAAATATATTTATACTATTTGAAATAAATGCAAGAAACTTAAGTGATTTGTTAAGAGATTTATGCGTAAGAAATAAAGATGAATTTAAACAATCGTGTAACAATGCTTGGTCAAAAGATTATGGCTTCATTACAATTAATATTGATAAAAAAATTCATGATAAAGTTATCGAACAATTGTTCTCTGACTGAAAGTCGATAGAAAATATTTTCG
This sequence comes from Prostheceraeus crozeri, assembly GCA_907163375.1. NCBI lineage: Eukaryota > Metazoa > Platyhelminthes > Polycladida > Euryleptidae > Prostheceraeus > Prostheceraeus crozeri. The sequence goes on from CAJQUW010009988.1 coordinate 59,223, forward strand.
CGGAGTGAACGAATAATTTTTTCTTATAAATTTTTTATTAATAAAAATAAAAAAATGTGTTGAACGTGTACAAGATAGAACATGTACCAGTTTTAAAAGATTATCGTCATCCTACAAACCCTGCCAATTCGAAGAAAGAAGTTAGATTTTATTATCATCATAAATACGTAGCGCTCGTTACAGATTATAAAACAAAACATGGTATTAAACCGTGTGTTAAAACAAAAGACTTTCCAATTTGTCTACGAAGTTTCAGAGTATTTTTAGCGTATAATAATTTATGGTGGTTGGTTAAGAAAGAACATTTAACAACACATGAATTAGAAACATTACATCAACTACATATTCCTGTGTATATGCAAAAATACATTTTTTCTTTTAAAAAATACATTTTTTCTTTTAAAAAATATTAATCGTGAAATGTCTCTCGGACAAACGTCTAGGATTGATGAATTAATCAAGGAACAAATTGCTGAGTTTGATGCGCAAATTAAACATAGTAAACGTAGTAAACGTATTAAAAAACAGAAACGTAATATTAAACGTAGTATTAAAAAACAGAAACGTGGAACAAAAGAAATATTAGAAACTCCTATTACTGATATTTTTTTGATGATAGAATTATGGATGAACTTGGTGATGATTTATGTAATTTATTTAATCCAAATGAAATTAAATATGAAAATGTATCTTTTATTAATGTAGTAAATGATATGCGGAAACTTTTAGCAAATGGTAAATTATTAATTTACTTGGAAAAGTTATTAAAGATCAGGAAAATATAATTCAAAATTTTTACGTAACCTTCTATAATAAAAAATCATTTGAAACATGGTTTTCTAATCTGGAAGAGAAATCCGATGCTAACGAGTGGATTTTTACAGGCAATATTAAATATGAAGATTTTGGAATGAAGCTAGTACAGAGATCACATAGAGGTGCAGGCATTAATATGAAATATAGAATCAAAGAATATTTCGGTGAATATTGTTATATTCCTTCTGAAGATTTTTGTTTTATTAAATGTTATAATGTTTTACGAGGTTTTAATGAAGAACAAGGAGAAATGATAAAAAAATGTTTAATAATTTTTTATATAAAGAGAAAGCCACATCTAGAACAGGAGTAATGTCAAACTGCAAATTTCTCAATTCAATAAATATTTTGGAGAATGTGTTCAATATTATAGTCCTGCCAATCGTCATTTAAATCCTAGAGGAATTGAAACGTTTCATAATTATGTTTATTACAATTATTTTCACGAAGATTCAACAATTGGACACTATTGTTTAATTAATAAATCTCATAAATTAAAAGCTATTAGAGAAATTGAAAATAATTTCAAACCCATATATAAAACAGTTACTGATGAAAATCTAACAACGCGTCCATATAAAATCATAACAAAGAAAAAAATTAATTATAGTTCAACATATATTTGGGATCTCGAAACTTTTCCTGATCCTAACTGTTCAACAGCTCATTCTATTCCTTATGCTGTAGGAGCTATTAATTTTAATAAATTTATATGTTGCTTACCGAAACAAAGATTGAAAGAATTAGAAACACGTTTGTTAAGTGATATGATTAAAATTAAACGATCAAAAGATGAAGATGAAATTAAAAAACTTAAAAAAAATTAATGAGTATAATAATTTAACTGAATTAGAATTTAATAAACTTCAAAATTGTGTGAAAATATTTGCGAGAACTGAGGATGATGAATGTCCAATCGGGGGAAACCCAGAGGACGCATGTCCGATCCACCAATTTTTTAAAACTCTTGGAAAATTTAATCATTCGAAAGTAACTTTAATAGCTCACAGTTCATCAGGTTTTGATTTCTATTTTCCGATAAAATGTAATTTTAAATTATCTAAACCGCCTCTTAAAACTTCAAGAGGAATATTAACTGCTTCATTACAAAATCCTTATACAACTGAATGTGTTAGTAGATATATTCAAAAATCTTTTAGATTTAAAAATAATAATAATAATACGAAAAAGAATTCACCTCCAGGTAAATTAGCACTTCAAACTATTATAATGAAATGTAGTTATCAACATGTAAAAAAAAGTCTTTCTAAATGGTGAGAGAATTTTAAAATTCCTACCAATGTGTGTAAATTAAATTATGAAATTGGAGACATAACACATGAAAATTATAAAGAAAAAGAAAATGAATGGAGACCATATTTAGTCAACGATATTCTTTCTTTAGCTTTTTGTATCTACAAATATAATAATGTTATGCGAGATTTAGTTGGTGAAGATATAACTACTAATTTAACATCCTCCGCTTTAACATTTAACGGTTGGATGAAAAGCGTACAAAATGACAATATAAATATTCATTCTCATATAGATTTATGGGCTAGAAATTATGTTAGAAAATCTGTTAAAGGTGGAAGAGTTTCAGCAAATATAAGAAAATACATATCGCCATTTTGTAACATCTTGTTACCAACATTAAAACAGTATTTGCCTGGTCGCTACGCTAGGGGGACTTTGTCCCCTGGAAGTAATTTAATAGATTTAATGAAACAGTATCGACTTTTAGGAGATAAAACTGAAATTTGTAAGAAAATTTCAAATCAACTACTTGATGAAAAAAATGAATTTCTAATGGCTTTTGATGCAACATCTTTATATCCATCAGCTATGTATGATGAAAATTCAGAATACCCTAAAGCTGAATCAGCTAAAAAATTTCGTCAAGAAGATGAACGAGAAATAGTATATAAATTTAATATTCAAACATTTAGACCTAAAACTGGAATATTTACAGTTGTGTTTCAATATCCGAATGATATGTTTTTCCAACCAGTTCCTATTAAAGATAAAGTTAAAAATCAAAATAATAATTCTCATGTAAAAGTAATCAGGGTTAGAAATGGTATATGTTATGATGTATTAACTTCTGTAGACATACAAGAAATTGTTAGATGTGGGGGAAAAATCTTACATATTACTGATGGTATAATTTATGAAAAAAATTATCAAGTTTCACCATTTCGAAATTATATTGAAAAATTTTCAATTTGAGAAAAAAATATAAAACAGAAGGAAATACTGTAGGCGATGAGTTAATTAAATTATTGATGAATTCGCTATATGGCAAAACTGTGCAAAAAGATATAACCACTAAATATCATTTATGGAATGAGAATACATTGAGAAAAAAATTCACTGAAGAAGTAAAAGATTATGAAAAATTAAATGATGAACAATATTTAGCGAAAGTAGAAATGGAAGATGATGAATTTCTTAAAGCTAATATTGTAAAAGATGGGAAGACGTCATTCATGCCATCACACTTAGGTTCTTTTATTCTTTCTCACTCTAGAAGAATCATGAATAACTTTATTTTAGATATTAATGGTTTCAACGAAAAAAAAATTCATTATACCGATTCAGTAACAGCTGACACGCATGTAATATTGAGAAAGAATAATTCATTATTTATTTCTAAAATAGATAGTATTGTAAACAACTATAAAATTAATCCGTTTGAAATTAATGGTGATATTAAGGAAATTTCATTTGTTGATAATTTAGAAATTTATACTCATAATGGATGGAGTAAAGTAAAAAAAATTATTAGACATTACACAAATAAAAGTATTTATCGAATAAGAACAAAAATGGGAATAGTAGATGTTACTGAAGATCATTCATTGTTAGATGAAAGAGGTAATGAAATAAAGCCACAAGAATTAAATATAGGAACAAATTTACTACATAATAAATTATTTTTACACGACAATACAATCACATTGAAACAAATTGTAAGTGATATTTATCTTAATGATCCACCTAATTTAAGATGTAAGCAAGCATTTATAGAAGGGCTCTTTTTAGGAGATGGCTCTGCTGGAATCTATAATTATGAATCAGGAGTCAGATATTGTTGTACTTTAAATAACCAAGATCTTAACCTCTTAATTAAAGTAAAAGCATATATTAATGAAGTCTATAACAATGATTGTAAAATATATAATACAATGAGATCATCTAGTGTATACAAACTAAGTTTTCAAAATCCAAAACAATATGCTATATACTTTACTGAAAATTATTATAATCAGTTTAAAGAAAAACGTGTTCCTTGGTATGTTCTAAATGCTGAATATAATATTAGATATTGGTTCTTTGTTGGATTTTATGCAGCAGATGGGAGCAAGAAATCTTTTTTTACAAGGAAATATGCAACTACTCGTTTCACACAGAAAAATAAAGAAACCTTTAGTGGTTTATACAATTTGGCATCATCTCTAGGTATTAATTTGCTAGTAAGCGAAAGAAAAGATAAACCATTATGCTTTAGTGCGTGTCAAGTTAAAAATAATATTACCAAAGATGTCACCACTGTAAGATATTTAAATAATAAACCATAATATGTTTATGATATTGAAACAGAAGATGGCACATTTAATTGTGGTTTTCCATTAATTGTAAAACACACTGATTCAATATACATTTCTAATGAACTCTTCAATAAATTTGATGCTGCTGGATATGTTAGGGGAGAATTGTGTCAAGGAAAAAATGATTATGGAAATGGTGGAATCATTTTTGCAATTTTTATTGCTCCTAAAATAAAATATTGTATTACTGTAGATGAACAAGGGAGACTTAGTGAAAAGAAAACATTCAAAGGATATTCACAAGATAAAGTAAAAGTAGAAGATTTTCTAAAATTATATTCGGGGAAAACATTATCGACTACAGTTAATACACCATGGAAAAGATCTTTAGAAACTGGAATTAGTATTCCTGATAAAAATAATAATACTGAAGAAAAAAAATTTTCTGGTCAAATAAATATTCTTAAACGTCAAGCACCTGATGAAAATAAAAATTATGCTACCTTATAACGGAGAAGATATTCAAGCTGAAATATTTCAAACAATCGTCTGTGAGAGTAATTTAAGTGATGATGATGACACGTGGGAGTAATAACTTTTTTATTACATCTAAAAACTTATTACATCTAAAAATTTTATTGCATATGAAAATATATTTATAGAATATTTTGGTATTTTCTATTAAGTTTTTATTATTAGAATATATCATATAAAGTCTTATTAAAAGATAATTTAAATTTATTTTTACTAACTATTGATTCTTCATCAACATCATAAATTACACTTTTTGGTATAGGATGGCATTCCCTAATAGGAATATCTAATTCCAAATTACATTTATTATTTGATAATAATATAATAGAGAAAAATATTGGTCTTTGATCTCTTTTGGAAAATTTAATAACACCACCATAACCTAAATCATTTTTAGTTTTTATAAAAGATGATAAAATTTTAAATTGATTAGATGTAAATCCTACTTTGAATTTTGTAGACCCAACACATAGTTGTCTAATAGTATCTTCAACTATTCCATTATTATTATTTTCAATTGTAAGAAAATGAAATTTAGATAAATTATGATTATATGTAATATTAATATCATGTTGAGATATAAATTTTTCTTCACTTAAATTTTTATAATTACTAGTATTTTTATTATCTTTTTCACCATTTACACCTATAATAATAATAATAAAGGCTTTATTTTAGCTCGATACACATTAGGCGCGGAGCCTTTTTTCGATATGGTCGAGCAAATACACTGCAAAGATACGTGTAGAAGGAAAAAACAATGAACATTATGAAGTCATTCCGAAGGACAACTGACAATAAAAGTCATAGCACTTTCTTTTAAAGTTGGTCAACGTATCGCATTGTCGCACATCAATTGGGAGTTCGTTGTATGACTTAGGCCCGACAACACTAAACGATGACATCCCCAAAACTGATCGACTGAATGGTATGTTCAAAGTGAACGAGTCGTAGGATGAACGAAGTGAACGATTGCACTGTTTATAGCCTACCAGCTTGCTAAGATATGACGGGCCAATGTTATTTAGCGCTTTGAACACTTGTATGCAGGTTTTGTATTTGACAGGATATCTTATAGGAAGCCACTGTAGCCGTTCAAATAGCTCAATTTTTGGTACATTATCGATTGCCGGAACATTCAAGATATGACGCATCAATTTTCCCATCAGTCTATCGAGGCGATCTGAATTTGATTCACTTCCATGTCCCCCATACAGGAATGCAGAAATCTAAGTGCGGAATAATAAACGCTGAAGCAAATTGAAGCCTCGCAAAATGAGGCAAATATGCCTTGATCTTCTGTAGCAAAAAGAGCTTGGGCTTTACCTTCTTGCTACTATAGTCCACGTGCCGATTCCATGATAGGCTTTTTTCTAGAATAACCCCGAGGGTCTTGTGGTAATCGACAAATGTTACATCGCTGTTGTCAATTTTTAGCTGTAGCCGCTCCTCTACGAATCTCCGACGCTGGTTAGTAGTAAGTAACATCCCCTGTGTCTTGGAGGGATTTATAGAGATTTCATTCCACTTGCACCAATCGCTCACGAGCTTGAGGTCTAAGTTTAGGAGGGTCTCCAACTCTTTGACATTCTTCGAAGCTAAGTGTAGCGTTGTGTCGTCTGCGTAGATGTCTATAGAGGAATGTTTGACCACAAGGTGCAAATCGTTGATAAATACAAGAAACAGTAGGGGTCCCAAAATAGATCCCTGAGGAACGCCTTTCAGAATGAATTGTTTCTCGGAGGAAGCAGCTCGTATCTGCACACGCTGACTTCTCTGACACAAGTAGCTTTCAAAAAATGCAAGAGATCTTTGGGAGAAGTTATACATTTCCATTTTTTCAAATAATATGTTATGAGGGACGGTTTCAAAGGCCTTTTTAAAGTCCAAAAAGATACAACCCACTATGTTCTTGTTTGAGATATCTTGAGACCAGGAGTTGTACATACGAAGTAGAGCTGTCTCGCATGAGTGAAACTGTCTGAAACCAGATTGGTTTGTGAACAATAGGCCATGCTTATTTAAAAATGCCATCAAACTGTTGTGGATATGCCTTTCAAGAACTTTTGATAAGACTGATAAAATACTTATCGGGCGGTAATTTCCTGGATCGGACTTTTCTTCAGACTTGAAAAGAGGAAATACTTTGGCTTGCCTCCATGACGACGGGAAGATTGAGATGTCAATACATTTGTTTAGAATTTTAGCCAAGGAGACATAGATACATTCAGCACCAAATTTGAGAAATTTGCTGCTTATGCCATCTGGGACAGTGGCTTTGTTGGGTTTCAACTTCCTCAACTCTTTCAGAACGAAAGATTCGGTCAGATGAGGTATAGAAAATTCCTCGTTTATTTCTTTATTTCGGACAAAGTTCTCGATCAAGTGCTTGTACTGTGACTGTCCGTTGCCGCATGGCAAAGATGTTGAAATTGATACTTGATTAATGAATTACTCACTAAATGCTTTAGCAATGGCACAGTCATCTGTATGGAGTACACCATCAACCAATAGTTTTGTCGGTAATCGAGATTTTTCCTTTGGACAGAGTTCGCGAAAATATTGCCAAAACTTTGAAGTTGAGGACCCGCTAGGTCTAGTAAGTAGAGAAGAATAATAGTTCTTCCTGGCCTCCCGGATCAAGTACTGCACCTTATTACGTAGACGTCGAAGTTTGTATATTAGACGATTTGTCTGTTTGGTCTCTCTCACGAATAGCATCATTGATCTCGGTTGTCCACCACTCCGGCAATTTTAGATTCTTCACTCTCTTTTTTGTGAGTTGAGCATGTTTTTCAACACAAGAGTTGAACAGGTCACACCAAGTTCCAATATTGTCGTCAATGTCATCAAATGTCATCTATGATGGACCAAGGCTGAAGAGCAAGATCATCTTGAAAGGCTTTGATATTGAAATGTTTCATTCTACGGTAACATATAATGCCTCCATTACGCATACGGGGAGCATTTAGACGACAAGATGCGAATACTGGGAAATGATCACTCAATTTAGACTTGATCACACCAGATTCAATAATGTTATTTGGGTCGGAAACGTAGACATGGTCCAATAAGGAGGTGCTGGAACCAACCACTCGGGTAGGTGCATTAATTAACTGATACACATCATTTTCGAGCTCAAGAATTTCACGAAGCTCCACTGATTGACAATTTCTCTTACTAATATCAATATTGAAATCTCCAATAATAATAAATTTGCGTCTTTCATTTTGAACTTTTCTGATAGAAACAGATAGTTCGCTTGACCAGACGCCAATCTGACGATCATCATCAGGTGGTCGATATAAAACCATCACTATACATGAATAGGAAGTATCGGGATATAACTCAACACATAACATTTCGATAGATGGGATTTCCAAGTCATGTCGACGTCGACCAATATCACTTTTTACAAAGGCTGCGACACCACCGCCAGATAACTTAGAACTGTTTCTATGATTTCTGTCATTTCGGAAAACATCATAGCCCGGAATCTGTATATCAGAATCATTTATGGAACCGTGGAGCCAGGATTCCGAAATGCCGAAAAAATGAATCAGATTACTATTTGATAAAATAATGTTCCTCAACTCATCCAACTTGCTTGTGAGTGAGCAGACATTCAAATGAACCACATTGAGTCCCTTTTTGGAATCACGGAGAAGAGATTATCAGATTGTAGCGACATAATCAAAAAGGTGTAGACGAAAAGGAATAACATCACCCAGAATTAAGTTTAAATAAGCCCGTATGCATGCGGCGGAATCGAACACTCAAAATTTATGTCGAGATGGTCGCAATCTGTCACTGTAACTGTAGCCAGAAGACTATCACGACTTGCAGAAGGGCTGTATATCCAGAAGCTAGACAATCAGGGACCTTGCACGTGAAGGTCAGAGTGAAGGCCGGTATGGCGTGGTGATCAGTTTACGATCTGCGCAAGCGCACACTGTCACTAACTTCAAATTTGAATATCTTCGGAACCAGGAACCCGACGACAAGACGGTGAGCACAGGAAGACGCAGATGGAGACGGGCGACAAGATGATACAAAGTTCCACTCTGAATGACACCTTGAAGCGACGTAATGAGGAAAAAACGGCACTACATAGACGGAGCGACGGAATGCACACAACCTTTCACAACCACAACCGTGGTAAAGAAAAAAACAACCGTGGTAACACCTTTTTCAGATGTTTCAGAATCATCATCTATATTATAATCATTATTATTATCATCATTATCATTATAATATTCTTTAAATATCTTATGATTATGGTCATTGTTAATAGTATAAGGTGTAGTCCACATATAAAGTTTTTCTTGTTGAGCTAAACCATTTATGTAAGATTTTAATAAATTAATATTTATATTAGAATATTATCCTATATAAGTATCATTATCATATCTTTGGGGCATTTCTGATGTTTCTTTTTTGTAAATTGTATCTCTGTAATAAACTTGACATAATAATTCTTCATTATGTTTTTTACTTTCAATATGAATATTGAATTGATTAAACTCATCAACAAATAATCTAATTTTTTCTTTCGAAAAAGATTTTAATTTTTTTACTAATTCAGTAACATTAATAAAATCAATTATTTTATTTTCTATCTAATCAGTATTGCTAATTGGTAACACTGCTCTAATAAATCCATAAACATTATTATGACCAATGATAACCATATTTTCTTTATTTAATTCAACATATGCAACATCATTATATTTTCTTACAATATCCATAAATTTTATAAATGGATCACCTGGAAATATACAATAATTTGTTTCTATAGCAGGTAAACCTTTTGTTTGTTCTCTAAATATTTCAGCTTGTAATTCAAACAAAATATTAACATCTATACATGGATTATTATTAGTATCAAAACATTTATTTTCAAATCCCGATAATCTCGTCGAATAGGAAGAACAGGATGATAAGGGCGAATATAATTTTTCTAAATTTGCTTTTTCCATTTTTTATTTTTATTTTTATTTGAGAAAAATTACTTTTTTATTGTTGAAAAATGATGTTACCAAATGTTGGTGAAGGTGCATATATCCCGAATAATCGTGAATTAGAAATATAAATAGAAAATTATATCATAGAAACTGGAGACCTTTTATCTGGTCCATTGCATCATTCTATTCTTCCGCAACAAAATACAGAGTTAACAAATAAACAATATGTTGATACACAAATCAATGACTTAAAAGAAAAATATATAAACGATGTTTTGGTTCCACTGGTGAATGAATTAAAGTTGCTTAAACTTAATGACAAATCATTAAATGAAAAATTATTAAAACTTGATAAAAAGGATAGAGAGCTAGAAGCAGATATAGCAAAACTTTTTAAAAAGATTTCAGAACAATCAAAAATTTTAATATTACTTTTTATAAAGTTGAAATCTGCAGTCATTAAAAATAAACATCAGATAAAATTATTGAAAGAACAATTAGAAGATGAAATAGAAAAACTTCCTAAAAAAATTTTTAAAAATTTAAATAAGTTACAAGCTACATTCCAAAAAAGTGTTGATGAATTGAGTTCTAAAATTACTCAACAAATAAAAAGATGAATAGAATAATAAATGAAGTAAACTCACTTAATCAAAACGTTGATAAAATGAAAACTCTTAAAAATAATTTAGAAAATCAAATAAAGAAAAATTGACAAGATAACTCTAAAGGAAATAAAGAACAGTTAGATGCTATTAAAAATCAGTTAGATGTTCTTAAAATTAAGTTAAATGCTCTTAAAACGGCGTTGAAGATGAATCAGGAGAAAATGCAAGTTAATAGAAAAGAAATTAAAGTACATCACACGCTGCTTGACGCAATAGATAAAGTGCAAAAGAAAATTAATAGAGTTTTCACGAAGTTGTAATCTATTCACACACGTAAATCTTGATCGGACACGTAAATCTTAACGTAAATATTTTTCCCAAAAGACAAATTTAATCCTAAAAAATGCCTATAATTTATAAACACAATCTTAAACATTTTGCTTCAAATCAAAAAATAGCACATGAACCATCTATGAAATCTGTTTACCATTATAACAATGTAGAAACAATTCAAAAAGAAGGAGCTGACATCTTTTCTGGCATAGGAAGTATCGTTAACTTAATTAAAAATAATAAAGATTTGATTACATCTGCTGCTAAAGGAGCAGCTGCTATAGGTAGTACAGCTAGTGCCATATCAAATGCTGTTAAGTCTCAAAACGAATTAAAACAACTGGAAACTATTCGTAAACTTAAGAATGATTCTGAAGAACTAAAAAAATTAAAAAAACTTTCAGAGGAAACAAAAAAAATTGCTAACATAGCTGCAGGGACTGATAGTAAACAGGAGAAGAAATCAGGCTTAGCCATAGAACCTACGGTTCGTTCAATTGAAGAAATAAGAGGCAATGGTGTAGACAGCGGAGCTGGTTTAGCAAAATACTAAAATATATTTTTTAGTAAAATTTTTTTCGGTAAAATTTTTTTTAATAAAATTTTTTTTGTAAAATTTTTTTAGTAAAATTTTTTCTATGTGTGAGAAAAACAAAAAAGTCAAATTATTTTTTATAAAAATGTCTTCTCTTATCGAAAATAAATTTAGATCAGACGATCCTCCGTAAAATATCATATCAATTAAAATTTAAATTAATAATTCATCGCACTGTAAATAATGAATCAATATTTTATGGAAAGGCTGGGAAGATAGCATATTTAAAAATTGATAGACTTGAATGGTGGATAAAGCATATTACTCCTAGTTTAGAGGTCGAATTAGCTATTACAAAAAGATTAAGTACTAACAAACCAATTCCAGTAAATTTTCTAAAGCGTACTGCTAGTTCTGTAACTTTTCCTGAACAAAGATTTAACTGGCATTTTACTACAACTTCGAATACTCCAAGATATTTTTTACTAACATTTCAAAGAAATAATTCTCCAAGTTTTGATAAGAACAACAATCTTTTTCATATTAATACAATTCGAAGTTTACAAGTTTCATTAAATCAAACCCGATATCCAATTGATCCATTAAGATTCGCTGATACCAATAATCAATTTATGGAAGGATATGATGCTTATAGAAATCTTTGTATAGAATTTGGAGTTGAACCACAATTAACTCTTTGAGATTGGAGAGATTTATATCCTGTTTTCTGTTTCGATTTAAGTGAACAATCTGAAGATATCATCAAGACTGGTTGTGATGTAACAATTAATATTGAAAAGAAAGATTCCACAACTTCATTGATGGCTTATGGTTTATTGCTAGAAGATGTAAAATATCCTATTGAAATTCTTAATGGAAAGATGGCTAGGATTGGTTAATAACCTGAGGACCTTTGGTCCAATCGGCTAAAGCCTCTGAACAAAGTTCTATTGGTTAAAACCCAAGACTTCGACGATGGGTTAATTAAAATTTTTTAGTAACTTAAAATTTGTTTTGAAGTTAAAATTTGTTCTTAACTTAAAATTTTTCATAGCTACAATAGAGTAAAAAAATTCTTAACTTAAAATTTTTCATAGCTACAATAGATTAAAAATTCTTAACTTAAAATTTTTTCATAACTACAATAGATTAAAATTCTTTTATAACTTAGTTTTATTAAAAATGTCGCAAGCGAAAAGTAATAATAATAATAATAATAAAACTGCTGAATTAAAATTACGTAACATTGTTGACAAAAATACACCTAAAACTATTACGATTGACAAAAAGAAGTATTACATAAGTAAACCATTGATAGAGAATATTAAATTACAAGAAATGAATGGTGGAATTCTACCATTAATTCCTCTAATAATCGGAGGTATAGCAGCTGCAGGAAGTGTTGCAGGTGGAACAGCTGGTATTCTCCAAGCAGTAAATAAAAATGAATCAAAGAAGGCAGCATTAGAAGAACAAAAACGTCATAATGGAGAGTTAGAGAAAGTTGCTAGGGGTGAAGGAATAGTACAAAATTTTATTAGTTGATGTTATTAGTTATTAGTAAAATTTAGTTGATGAAAGAAAACGAGTTCTTAAAAACATTCTACATAATGTTGATGATTTAATCGAAATTAAAGAAACTAAAGACGGTTCTGGAATATACCTAAGTCCTAGTATGATTCGGTAAAACATTTATTTTATTTTATCTTTAAAAATTTTTTTATCTTTAAAAAATGAATTCTACAAGTTCTACAAATTCTACAAGTTCTACAAATTCTAAAAGTTCTACAAATTCCGAAAATTTAATTAAATTAAAAATTTCTAATTTAGATTTATTGAATTATCTCTTAAAAGTGCATTCCGGTGGTGATTCAACTTCGTTGCATTCCGGAGGTGACATACAAAAAACATTAGAAAACTTTCCTGGATTTATTTGGAGTAAATATTCAAAAGAAAAACATCTTCCTGGTCATTCATATACCGGTCCAGGAACTCGATTAGATATAAGACTAGATGAGAATAATAATACAAAACCAGGTGAAGAACCAATAAACAGAGTAGATGCAGCAGCTTATGGACACGATTTAGCATACAGAGAACATGATGATATAGCTTCTAGACATGTAGCTGATAAGAAGATGATTCAAGAATTAGATAGTATTCAGAATCCTACATTTAGAGAAAAAATTGAAAGAATGTATGTTAAGAAAGCTTTACAAGCTAAAATATTATTCGGACAGGGGATAGATGAAACTTATGCCTCCGAAATTCATAAGGAATACAGAAAGCCGAAATATCTATTGAAAGTAAAAGTATTTAATAAAGATGATATTTGGAGTGCTGATCTAATCAATATGCCTAATGAAAAGATTAGAAATACGCATTGACCGTCATAGATTTATATACACGATATGCTTGGGTAAAGCCTTTAAAAAATAAAAGTGGTCTATCAGTTAAATATGCGTTTGAAGAAATCTTTAAAGAAAGTAACAGAGGGTCGGAATTTTATAACCAAAACGTTCAGCCACTATTTGAAACTGTTTATTCAACTGAAAATGCAGGAAAAGCTGTAGTGATAGAAAGATTCAATCGGACGTTAAAAGATAAATTATTCAAGAAATTTACTGAGCAAAGAAATCAGAAATGGTTGAAGATATCACCAGGAATTGTAGAGCAGTACAATAATAAAGTTCATTCTGGTATTGAAGAAACCCCAAAGAATGCTTCGACGATCCTGATTTGATAAGAAAGAAAATATTCGAAAATAATTATTCGAATGAGAGTAATCCGAATTTACAGAAACGTAAGCCGAAATTTAAGATTGGAGATAGAGTGCGAATATTCAAGTATAAGAATAAATTTGAAAAAGGTTTTGTTGGCTATTGGACTAAAGAGATATTTGAAGTTTCTAAAATAAATCAAACTTATCCGATTACTTATGAAATTAAAGATCTAGATAATGAGGATATCAGAGACCGATTTTATGAAAACGAATTACAAAGAAGTGATTTTTAATTATCATTATCATTGGAACTAACGTTTCGGGAATGAAATTCCCTTATTCAATTCTAACATATTATCAAGAAATGGTACTCCTTTTTGTAATTTAAATAAAACATATAGACATAATTGTCCACAATAAGTAGTTCCTGGTTTTTGAATTTGAAAAGTATTGCATGTTCCATTTCCAAGCAATTCTTTGACTTCATTTGTTGGAAGCAGTTTCCTTGTCACGCAGACAAATGTACTCCTTTTTGATCTGATGTGTGAAGATTTGTTACAAAATTTATGGATGGCTTATTTTTTATCAATTGCAATTCATCACTCATCAATATGTGAAAATTCTTTATTCCTAATTGATTTGCGATCTTATTTAAATCGAAATTTGTCGTGGTTTGTTTGCTGTATTGTTTTAGAAACTCTTTTATGTTTTTCATTTTATAATAAAAAAAATTTCTTATAGGGACCACTAGAAGTCGGAAGGGGGGATTGATTTAAAACTGTCTCATAATGATGACTTACTTACCTTGCTACTTATTCGATTTGAAATGATGATATTATAATTATTCTAATCTACATTGTTTTGCAGATTTCCATTTTCTTCATGAACTTTATTTGTTAATGTGTTTCATCGTTAAAGTGATCGTTTAAAATTGCCATAACAACTATCCCGCATATCGGCGTTTATGCGTTCTAAATTTAGAAGAAGAATTGTTTAATTGTCACTGCACTCTTATGTGCTTAACCTATTCATGACTTCACAATGGGAAGTACTTTTATTGCTACCCTTATGTGTTTCAACCTATTCATGTGGAAAGAGAAAACGTTAAATGAATTTTGTGAATGGATTTCTAAAACTGACTTTGAAAACAGACTTTGAAAACAGATTTTGAAAACTGATTGAAATAATTTACGTAGGGGTAAATTGAACTGTCAAATTTTTACCGACGCGTAAATTGAACTGTCAAAAAGTTACCGATGCGTAAATTGAAATGACAAGAGAATCCACTATAATTTTAGGGGAAAGCTGTTAGATGTTTTTCGTTGCTAGAACAATAAATATATCTCTCTCTCTCTTCAATTATCAGCCAGTGTACGGGTTCATTGTATAATTTTGAGTTTATGAGTTACAATGATCTTCTAGTTCACACAATTAGTACTTTAAACAATGGTGAGAGTACAATGACGAAGAATGTCTAAGTAACAATTGCGTCTTCTTAATTTATCATAATGCTCTATTCTTAATAATAATTGAGATCCATTTCACTTTTTTTAATTGAGATAACGAAGGATATATTCTTGCGGTTTCTTCCTGTAATGACAGAAGAACAAATTTTCGTACTTCGCCTTTTATTAACGCAATAACAATTCAATCTGAAATGATAATACAACGTTTATACAAATGAAAGAAAAAATTACAAAACGTATTTACAAATTACCTTTAACTGTACAGGATAAACCACGGCCACGCAAGAAGAAAATGTCTGTTCACCGTTCCACGCAAAGTAGAGTCACGTAGTGAAAGCAAATTGCTGATGATCTGATGTTCACGATGTTCACAATACAATAAACACGGACAAATGAAATGAAGGCAGGTCGCACTCACAACACACATCGCACGCATCCAACATAACAATGTAACATGAAAATGACGCAATGATGGCAATGACAATAACGATGACAATAATAACTAACAACAAACGAGCAAGACCTACACCCCCGCCTGTGGCAAACACTTAAAAAAATAAAAAAAAATAGGAAAAAGTGTGAAGCCAACAAAGAGTATCAGTAACAGTATCGTATTGAAATTATGAAAAAAAAATATGAAAAAATTTCAAAAGGCAGCTAGGGCAAATTACCTAATTCGAAAGCAGAAGATAGAAGACAGACTTTTGTAATAGGTCTAACAAGAAAAGAATAGCGTTTATTTTT
This sequence comes from Prostheceraeus crozeri, assembly GCA_907163375.1. Taxonomy (NCBI): domain Eukaryota; kingdom Metazoa; phylum Platyhelminthes; order Polycladida; family Euryleptidae; genus Prostheceraeus; species Prostheceraeus crozeri. The sequence continues at coordinate 75,496 of CAJQUW010009988.1, forward strand.
TACGTCGTAAACCTTGATCTTGACCGACCTTACCAACCCATCACTACTTGAATATGCCTCCTCAACTATACCCATTTGCCATTTCCCGCGTGCTTGATTTCGTTCGATGAGAAGTACCACATCTCCTTTGTCAATATTTTCTCTCTGTTTGGTCCATTTGTTTCTTTGCATTAACGTTGGAATATAATGTCTCATCCAATTTTCCCAAAATTCGCTAACGAGGGCTTGTACTTGATTCATTTTCTGTAATTTACCACTGGTCAAAATGAATTGGGGAACTTCAACGTTATTATGTCCGCATAAAAAAAGGTTCGGGGAAATTGGCAGTTCATCTAATACTGATGTACTGGATGGATATAAGGGCCGCGAATTAACGAGATTGGCAATTTCTGACAAAAATGTTCTCCCAACTTCCTTACGCTTCTTAGCATAGCCACAAACACCGGCTAAAGTATTCCTGACAGAACGTATCATTCTCTCAACAGCACCATTGTGATGGCTTGCACCAGGAGGTAAAAATTTCCACGTGAATTCACACTTTCGTTGAGCAGCAAATTCTTGAATTTCCTCTTTATTCCAGTTTTGTATCACTTCAGTAAGAAATTTCTGGGCTCCCACGAAGTTAGTCCCATTGTCTGATATAACAATCCCTGCATGACCGCGTATGGTTGAGAATCTACGGAATGCTAGCAAAAAACTTTCAGTTGATGCATCACAAACAAGCTCTAAATGTACAGCGCGTACAGCGAGACAAGAAAAAATGCAACCATATCCGTCTGACGTACAATTCCTTGCATAGCTAACTTTGAGAGGCCCAAAATAATCGATAGCGGTATGATAGAACATAGGAGTATAAAGTTCAGTTCTTATACTAGGTAGATCAGCCATGAACTGCTCACTGCTTTTACCTCTTAATTTTCTGCACTTGACACATTTTTTAGTGATTTCTTGGCAAAGTTTGCTGCATCTTGTTACCCAAAACTTTCGTCTCATCTCTGCCAGTGTGCGTTTATATCCAGGATGAGCCAGATCTTGATGACATTTCTTTGCCAGCAGCATAGAAAGACGATGTGAGCCATCTAAAATAATTGGGTATTTCTCAGCATACGATATTCCCATGTTGCCCAATCTTCCCTTGGCCCTTATTATGCCGTCATCGTCGAACGGACTTAATGAAACTAAATTCGATTTGTCCAACGTCCTCTGCGCGTCCAGGAAAATATATTTTTCTGCCGCTTCTAATTCTTTCATAGATAAGAACTTGCTTGACGAAGGTTTCCCTTTGCATGCATCTATGAATCTCAAGACCCATCCCATCACATTTCTCAGTCTCTCAAATGTAGAAATTGTAGTATAATCGATAAATCTACTAGTCTCTTCGCTAGAAAGATCTGAAACTGTATTAACAGACCTTTTCTTTTCGTTGTCAAAATTCTCCGTTATTTTCATCTCAGCAGCTGGCCATTCCTCCTCACCTAGTGAAAGAAATTGAGGTCCTTTTATCCAATTATCCAAGTCTTTGACGCATATTCCTTTCGACAACTTGTCCGCCGGATTCAAAAGACTGGGCACATGTCTCCAAATAGATGGATCAAAAGTCCTCTGAATTTCTCCGACTCGAACTTGAACAAATGGCTTAAACCCCTTGGAATTACTGTGAATCCATGAAATAGCCGTCATACTATCAGTCCAAAGGATAACATTGTCGATCTTATACCGTAATGCTTTTAAAACAGTTTGAGCAAGGCGAGACAACATTGTACAAGCCATAAGTTCATATCGCGGAATTGTTTGAGCTTTGATGGGTGTGACGTTAGCCTTGGCAGCAACAAAGGCACATTCATAGGAGCCATCTTGCAAGGTCCACCTTAAAAATACGCAAGCCCCATAAGCTTTCTCACTTGCGTCAGCAAACCCGTGAAATTGTACACCCTGAGAATCTTGAGGTTTAATACATCTTCGAAATTTGAAATCACTTGCATCACTCAAACTTTTAAACAAACCAGTATGACCATCTAGATTGACTTTGTCGTCCCATTTTAAGCCCCTTTGCCAAAGATCCTCCAAAAATATTTTTGCCCTTATAGAAATTGGAGCGATTAAGCCTAGCGGATCCCAGTGAGACGCAATAAAACCAAATACTTGCCTTTTCGAAGGATTGTCATTCAATGGTTTGGCTCGGTTTATCAAACTAATCACATCCTCGTTTTTATCCCAGTAATATCCCAAAACCGTACAACTATGCTTATCAGTTTGATCGATTGATGAAATATTGCTGTTCCACTTTTTGATCGCAAATCCTCCTTGATTTAAAGCGTTTTCGATACCTTCAAGTATTTCTCTAACTTGCAGCAAGTCGTCATTAGATTCTGCAATGTCATAAACGTACCGCCCATTTCTTAATATTTCCTTGACAACTGGTTTATCTGAAGCAAAATCTTCGGCAACTTTCAGCATGACGTAGCCAGCTATATCAGGGCTAGACCGGTCACCAAAAGGTACTCTCGTCATTTGATAAGTCGTTGGCTGCTCACTAAGATCGCAATCCCTCCAGAGAAACCGATGGAACTTTTGATCTTCATAATGAATACTTATCTGATGGAACATTTTTTGGATGTCCCCTGTTACTGCAATCTTCTCTTCCCTAAATCTCATGATCACGTCAATCAATGATTTAGTGTAGTTCGGGCCTTTAAGTAGTAAATCATTCAGTGATATACCGTTGCATTTTGAGGCAGCATCAAAGACTATTCGGTACGGTGTAGATTCCTTTTCTTCTCTGATTACTACATGATGAGGTAAATACCATCCACTAGACGCGTTGATTTCTTCTTCAGACACTGGTTTAGCAAATCCATCACTAAATAGCTTCTCAATTTGTCCTGTATAGTACTGCTTGAGCTTTGGATTTCTAAGCAACTGCTTCTCAATATTTTTAAGTCGTTGGAAAGCTACATCGTAATTGTTTGGTAAAGCTTTAGAGTCACCCTTCCGAGGCAGTTTCACGCAGTATCGTCCGTCAACATATTCGATGGATTGATTTATTTTTTTACTGAATAAATCTTCCTTTTCACACTTTTCGCAAACCGGGGATCTAACACCCATACTTTCAGTTTCAAAATATTTCGCAAGAGGATCTGTATCAATTTGAATGAGGTTTATTGCAGGTGCTGAATTACGTGACTCTCCACCAATAATAACCCAACCTAGTGGTGTCCTTTTTGCTAATCTACCTTGATAGTTTTCTACTATCTCCAAATCTTGATGAACAGCGGGGATATCTACTCCCAATAGAAGGTCAACTTTGCCGCCTTCCTGCAAGAATTGATCGGACTCTATCATAGGAAAACTCTCCAGTACGGTTTTTTCAATAGGTAACATATCTGCACAGATCGTAGGGAGCTCATAGCAATCGACAGAGAATCTAGGTTCCCCTTCCGTGATTGAAGAAAATTCAATTGATAACTTCCTTGAATGGCTACTCTCACTGCTACCACCTGCTACAGTAAATTCTATCCTTTCCTTAGGTCCCGACAAACCGACTTTGTTTGCGAAGGACTTCCGGACCAGAGATTGCATGCTCGCACCATCAAGTAATGCATTAGCAACGAACCTATCGCCATGCCTGTTATACACATGTATCTTCACTGTCGGTAAATGTATACGACCTTTGCATACTTTCATCGTATTAATTGACTTTGAATCAGTATCAGTCTTTACCTCATCTACGTTTGATACGTTGCGTATGTCTTCATGTAATAGGAAACTATGTTTGTATTTGCAACCCTTAACGCCGCAAACTTTATTCCGGTAGCAATCTTTTCTCAAATGACCTTTTTTAAGACAGTTGAAACAGGCATTTGCTTCCAGAACACATGCTTTTCGTTCTTGTATATTCTTCTTGATGAAAATGGGGCATTTCCAAATCGGGTGATTACCACGGCAAAGCCAACATGCCTGTTCACGAGTCTCACTTCTTTGATAACTGAACACTTGAAATCGCTTTTGATCCTTAGACTCCTTAGCCTCGGTAGATGAAAAAACATTCCTCCGTACTTTAGTTTCCTCATCCAACCAACGAGAAAATTCCGCAATCGAGTTTCCAATCCTAGCTCGTTTGTACAAAACTACATCTTCAGAATCAAGTTTGCTCAACAGTTCATTCAGAACGAATGTATTATTTGCCTGTGTATACCTGTTTATCTCTTCCATCTTTTTCAGAAATTCTCGTACTCTATTAGCGAATTGTGAAAATGCATTGTGATCGCCTTTTCTCACTTGTTTCATACTTCGTACATCCTTAAGTAAGCAATCTGCAATACTTTCAACACAACCGTATCTAGCATCCAGGTGATTCCACGCTGCCCCGTAGGTAATAAACCCATCCAAATCATGCTTAGCTCTACCACTTAGAGCGAGTTTGAGTCTCAGCAAAGCCATTTCATCGGTCTCTGATTCAACCATTTACTTGAACAAAGCTTTCCAGCTTATGTAATCTCTGATGTTTCCACAAAATTCTGGAATCATGACCCTTTCAAGATTCGAAGACTTTCCTACAGACGACTGAACCAAACTTGATACGTCTACAGGTAGGCGATCTCTATCTTTCATTTCTTTAATGGCCTGCCTCGCACGCACCTTCATGTCTATATACTTTATATCTATATCATCCAAATAATCGTCTGACTCTAAATCTCCCTCCTGCTCATCTAATACCGCCTCATGCATCTCTACAACCTTGTTGTAAGCAACAGTTAGGTCCTTCAATTCTTCTTCCACGCTAATATTATCCACCAAACTATCTAGCATTACTGCAAAATGATTTAGTTTCCTTGTAAACATTCGCTTCGCCGAGCTGCGTGCCTTAATGCCCTCTTCACTCATTTCTAAGTTTATTATGCCTTACTAAACGCGACAACGCCTGCACGAGTACTAAATTAGACTTAAACCTTAGCTACACGTACACTACTGAGACTTAACTTTGAGCACAGTTGAAAAATTAGCGTACAAAATTGTAAAAAATATAAAATGTGAGTAGTAACCCCATGGCAAAATCAAGTGCAGTGCGGTGCAGTGATGAGTCATGCCAAAGTCAAGGACAGTGCGGTGCAGTGATGAGTCATCAGGCAGACGCAAAATGTGAAAGTCATGAAGCTGCCTGAGCCCCTCAAGGTGAGGGAGTTCGCCAAGGATGTAATGGGAGGAATGGGTCCGTGAGGAGAAAAACGCCCCCCCCCCAACGACTCAACTGACTAAATTGGTTGAAACGACCAAAGTTGTTCAGAATCATGTGAAACAAACTTCTATCAAGGTTTCAGGTTGAAATTCGTCCAAAACATTTTTTCGGAAAATGTTTCACTACGGTGGTCTCGACACTTAGGATTTTTTCGTGAAAAAAAAAATTTTGAAAATGTTGGAATGGAGCTCCGAGACCCATCCCATCGTGTTTGTCGTCAAAAGTTGGGTCGGTGAAGTTTCGGTGAAAAAACCGCCCCCCCCCCAACGACTCAACTGACCAAATTGGTTGAAAAGACCAAAGTTGTTCAGAATCATGTGAAACAAACTTCTATCAAGGTTTCAGGTTGAAATTCGTCCAAAAAATTTTAAAAATTTTTTCGAAAATGTTTCACTACGGTGGTCTCGACACTTAGGATTTTTTCGTGAAAAAAAAAATTTTCAAAATGTTGGAATGGAGCTCCGAGACCCATCCCATCGTGTTTGTCGTCAAAAGTTGGGTCGGTGAAGTTTCGGTGAAAAAACCGCCCCCCCCCCAACGACTCAACTGACTAAATTGGTTGAAAAGACCAAAGTTGTTCAGAATCATGTGAAACAAACTTCTATCAAGGTTTCAGGTTGAAATTCGTCCAAAAAATTTTTTCGAAAATGTTTCACTACGGTGGTCTCGACACTTAGGATTTTTTCGTGAAAAAAAAAATTTTCAAAATGTTGGAATGGAGCTCCGAGACCCATCCCATCGTGTTTGTCGTCAAAAGTTGGGTCGGTGAAGTTTCGGTGAAAAAACCGCCCCCCCCCCCACCAACTCAACTGACTAAATTGGTTGAAAAGACCAAAGTTGTTCAGAATCATGTGAAACAAACTTCTATCAAGGTTTCAGGTTGAAATTCGTCCAAAAAATTTTTTCGAAAATGTTTCACTACGGTGGTCTCGACACTTAGGATTTTTTCGTGAAAAAAAAAATTTCAAAATGTTGGAATTGAGCTCCGAGACCCATCCCATCGTGTTTGTCGTCAAAAGTTGGGTCGGTGAAGTTTCGGTGAAAAAACCGCCCCCCCCCCAACGACTCAACTGACTAAATTGGTTGAAAAGACCAAAGTTGTTCAGAATCATGTGAAACAAACTTCTATCAAGGTTTCAGGTTGAAATTCGTCCAAAAAATTTTTTCGAAAATTTTCACTACGGTGGTCTCGACACTTAGGATTTTTTCGTGAAAAAAAAAATTTTCAAAATGTTGGAATTGAGCTCCGAGACCCATCCCATCGTGTTTGTCGTCAAAAGTTGGGTCGGTGAAGTTTCGGTGAAAAAACCGCCCCCCCCCCCCAACGACTCAACTGACCAAATTGGTTGAAAAGACCAAAGTTGTTCAGAATCATGTGAAACAAACTTCTATCAAGGTTTCAGGTTGAAATTCGTCCAAAAAATTTTTTCGAAAATTTTCACTACGGTGGTCTCGACACTTAGGATTTTTTCGTGAAAAAAAAAATTTTTCAAAATGTTGGAATTGAGCTCCGAGACCCATCCCATCGTGTTTGTCGTCAAAAGTTGGGTCGGTGAAGTTTCGGTGAAAAAACCGCCCCCCCCCCAACGACTCAACTGACTAAATTGGTTGAAAAGACCAAAGTTGTTCAGAATCATGTGAAACAAACTTCTATCAAGGTTTCAGGTTGAAATTCGTCCAAAAAATTTTTTCGAAAATTTTCACTACGGTGGTCTCGACACTTAGGATTTTTTCGTGAAAAAAAAAATTTTCAAAATGTTGGAATTGAGCTCCGAGACCCATCCCATCGTGTTTGTCGTCAAAAGTTGGGTCGGTGAAGTTTCGGTGAAAAAACCGCCCCCCCCCCCCAACGACTCAACTGACCAAATTGGTTGAAAAGACCAAAGTTGTTCAGAATCATGTGAAACAAACTTCTATCAAGGTTTCAGGTTGAAATTCGTCCAAAAAATTTTTTCGAAAATTTTCACTACGGTGGTCTCGACACTTAGGATTTTTTCGTGAAAAAAAAATTTTTTTCAAAATGTTGGAATTGAGCTCCGAGACCCATCCCATCGTGTTTGTCGTCAAAAGTTGGGTCGGTGAAGTTTCGGTGAAAAAACCGCCCCCCCCCACCAACTCAACTGACTAAATTGGTTGAAAAGACCAAAGTTGTTCAGAATCATGTGAAACAAACTTCTATCAAGGTTTCAGGTTGAAATTCGTCCAAAAAATTTTTTCGAAAATTTTCACTACGGTGGTCTCGACACTTAGGATTTTTTCGTGAAAAAAAAATTTTCAAAATGTTGGAATTGAGCTCCGAGACCCATCCCATCGTGTTTGTCGTCAAAAGTTGGGTCGGTGAAGTTTCGGTGAAAAAAACCGCCCCCCCCCCCAACGACTCAACTGACCAAATTGGTTGAAAAGACCAAAGTTGTTCAGAATCATGTGAAACAAACTTCTATCAAGGTTTCAGGTTGAAATTCGTCCAAAAAATTTTTTCGAAAATTTTCACTACGGTGGTCTCGACACTTAGGATTTTTTCGTGAAAAAAAAAATTTTCAAAATGTTGGAATTGAGCTCCGAGACCCATCCCATCGTGTTTGTCGTCAAAAGTTGGGTCGGTGAAGTTTCGGTGAAAAAACCGCCCCCCCCCCCCAACGACTCAACTGACTAAATTGGTTGAAAAGACCAAAGTTGTTCAGAATCATGTGAAACAAACTTCTATCAAGGTTTCAGGTTGAAATTCGTCCAAAAAATTTTTTCGAAAATTTTCACTACGGTGGTCTCGACACTTAGGATTTTTTCGTGAAAAAAAAAATTTTCAAAATGTTGGAATTGAGCTCCGAGACCCATCCCATCGTGTTTGTCGTCAAAAGTTGGGTCGGTGAAGTTTCGGTGAAAAAACCGCCCCCCCCCCAACGACTCAACTGACTAAATTGGTTGAAAAGACCAAAGTTGTTCAGAATCATGTGAAACAAACTTCTATCAAGGTTTCAGGTTGAAATTCGTCCAAAAAATTTTTTCGAAAATTTTCACTACGGTGGTCTCGACACTTAGGATTTTTTCGTGAAAAAAAAAATTTTCAAAATGTTGGAATTGAGCTCCGAGACCCATCCCATCGTGTTTGTCGTCAAAAGTTGGGTCGGTGAAGTTTCGGTGAAAAAACCGCCCCCCCCCCCAACGACTCAACTGACCAAATTGGTTGAAAAGACCAAAGTTGTTCAGAATCATGTGAAACAAACTTCTATCAAGGTTTCAGGTTGAAATTCGTCCAAAAAATTTTTTCGAAAATTTTCACTACGGTGGTCTCGACACTTAGGATTTTTTCGTGAAAAAAAAATTTTTTCAAAATGTTGGAATTGAGCTCCGAGACCCATCCCATCGTGTTTGTCGTCAAAAGTTGGGTCGGTGAAGTTTCGGTGAAAAAACCGCCCCCCCCCCCAACGACTCAACTGACTAAATTGGTTGAAAAGACCAAAGTTGTTCAGAATCATGTGAAACAAACTTCTATCAAGGTTTCAGGTTGAAATTCGTCCAAAAAAATTTTTTCGAAAATTTTCACTACGGTGGTCTCGACACTTAGGATTTTTTCGTGAAAAAAAAAATTTTCAAAATGTTGGAATTGAGCTCCGAGACCCATCCCATCGTGTTTGTCGTCAAAAGTTGGGTCGGTGAAGTTTCGGTGAAAAAACCGCCCCCCCCCCCAACGACTCAACTGACCAAATTGGTTGAAAAGACCAAAGTTGTTCAGAATCATGTGAAACAAACTTCTATCAAGGTTTCAGGTTGAAATTCGTCCAAAAAATTTTTTCGAAAATTTTCACTACGGTGGTCTCGACACTTAGGATTTTTTCGTGAAAAAAAAAATTTTCAAAATGTTGGAATTGAGCTCCGAGACCCATCCCATCGTGTTTGTCGTCAAAAGTTGGGTCGGTGAAGTTTCGGTGAAAAAACCGCCCCCCCCCCCAACGACTCAACTGACTAAATTGGTTGAAAAGACCAAAGTTGTTCAGAATCATGTGAAACAAACTTCTATCAAGGTTTCAGGTTGAAATTCGTCCAAAAAATTTTTTCGAAAATTTTCACTACGGTGGTCTCGACACTTAGGATTTTTTCGTGAAAAAAAAAATTTTCAAAATGTTGGAATTGAGCTCCGAGACCCATCCCATCGTGTTTGTCGTCAAAAGTTGGGTCGGTGAAGTTTCGGTGAAAAAACCGCCCCCCCCCAACGACTCAACTGACTAAATTGGTTGAAAAGACCAAAGTTGTTCAGAATCATGTGAAACAAACTTCTATCAAGGTTTCAGGTTGAAATTCGTCCAAAAAATTTTTTCGAAAATTTTCACTACGGTGGTCTCGACACTTAGGATTTTTTCGTGAAAAAAAAAATTTTCAAAATGTTGGAATTGAGCTCCGAGACCCATCCCATCGTGTTTGTCGTCAAAAGTTGGGTCGGTGAAGTTTCGGTGAAAAAACCGCCCCCCCCCCCCAACGACTCAACTGACCAAATTGGTTGAAAAGACCAAAGTTGTTCAGAATCATGTGAAACAAACTTCTATCAAGGTTTCAGGTTGAAATTCGTCCAAAAAATTTTTTCGAAAATTTTCACTACGGTGGTCTCGACACTTAGGATTTTTTCGTGAAAAAAAAAATTTTCAAAATGTTGGAATTGAGCTCCGAGACCCATCCCATCGTGTTTGTCGTCAAAAGTTGGGTCGGTGAAGTTTCGGTGAAAAAACCGCCCCCCCCCCCAACGACTCAACTGACCAAATTGGTCGAAAAGACCAAAGTTGTTCAGAATCATGTGAAACAAACTTCTATCAAGGTTTCAGGTTGAAATTCGTCCAAAAAATTTTTTCGAAAATTTTCACTACGGTGGTCTCGACACTTAGGATTTTTTCGTGAAAAAAAAAATTTTTCAAAATGTTGGAATTGAGCTCCGAGACCCATCCCATCGTGTTTGTCGTCAAAAGTTGGGTCGGTGAAGTTTCGGTGAAAAAACCGCCCCCCCCCCCCAACGACTCAACTGACTAAATTGGTTGAAAAGACCAAAGTTGTTCAGAATCATGTGAAACAAACTTCTATCAAGGTTTCAGGTTGAAATTCGTCCAAAAAATTTTTTCGAAAATTTTCACTACGGTGGTCTCGACACTTAGGATTTTTTCGTGAAAAAAAAAATTTTTCAAAATGTTGGAATTGAGCTCCGAGACCCATCCCATCGTGTTTGTCGTCAAAAGTTGGGTCGGTGAAGTTTCGGTGAAAAAACCGCCCCCCCCCCAACGACTCAACTGACTAAATTGGTTGAAAAGACCAAAGTTGTTCAGAATCATGTGAAACAAACTTCTATCAAGGTTTCAGGTTGAAATTCGTCCAAAAAATTTTTTCGAAAATTTTCACTACGGTGGTCTCGACACTTAGGATTTTTTCGTGAAAAAAAAAATTTTCAAAATGTTGGAATTGAGCTCCGAGACCCATCCCATCGTGTTTGTCGTCAAAAGTTGGGTCGGTGAAGTTTCGGTGAAAAAACCGCCCCCCCCCCCCAACGACTCAACTGACTAAATTGGTTGAAAAGACCAAAGTTGTTCAGAATCATGTGAAACAAACTTCTATCAAGGTTTCAGGTTGAAATTCGTCCAAAAAATTTTTTCGAAAATTTTCACTACGGTGGTCTCGACACTTAGGATTTTTTCGTGAAAAAAAAAATTTTTCAAAATGTTGGAATTGAGCTCCGAGACCCATCCCATCGTGTTTGTCGTCAAAAGTTGGGTCGGTGAAGTTTCGGTGAAAAAACCGCCCCCCCCCCCCAACGACTCAACTGACCAAATTGGTCGAAAAGACCAAAGTTGTTCAGAATCATGTGAAACAAACTTCTATCAAGGTTTCAGGTTGAAATTCGTCCAAAAAATTTTTTCGAAAATTTTCACTACGGTGGTCTCGACACTTAGGATTTTTTCGTGAAAAAAAAATTTTTCAAAATGTTGGAATTGAGCTCCGAGACCCATCCCATCGTGTTTGTCGTCAAAAGTTGGGTCGGTGAAGTTTCGGTGAAAAAACCGCCCCCCCCCCCAACGACTCAACTGACTAAATTGGTTGAAAAGACCAAAGTTGTTCAGAATCATGTGAAACAAACTTCTATCAAGGTTTCAGGTTGAAATTCGTCCAAAAAATTTTTTTCGAAAATTTTCACTACGGTGGTCTCGACACTTAGGATTTTTTCGTGAAAAAAAAAATTTTCAAAATGTTGGAATTGAGCTCCGAGACCCATCCCATCGTGTTTGTCGTCAAAAGTTGGGTCGGTGAAGTTTCGGTGAAAAAACCGCCCCCCCCCCCCAACGACTCAACTGACCAAATTGGTCGAAAAGACCAAAGTTGTTCAGAATCATGTGAAACAAACTTCTATCAAGGTTTCAGGTTGAAATTCGTCCAAAAAATTTTTTCGAAAATTTTCACTACGGTGGTCTCGACACTTAGGATTTTTTCGTGAAAAAAAAAATTTTCAAAATGTTGGAATTGAGCTCCGAGACCCATCCCATCGTGTTTGTCGTCAAAAGTTGGGTCGGTGAAGTTTCGGTGAAAAAACCGCCCCCCCCCCAACGACTCAACTGACCAAATTGGTTGAAAAGACCAAAGTTGTTCAGAATCATGTGAAACAAACTTCTATCAAGGTTTCAGGTTGAAATTCGTCCAAAAAATTTTTTCGAAAATTTTCACTACGGTGGTCTCGACACTTAGGATTTTTTCGTGAAAAAAAAAATTTTCAAAATGTTGGAATTGAGCTCCGAGACCCATCCCATCGTGTTTGTCGTCAAAAGTTGGGTCGGTGAAGTTTCGGTGAAAAAACCGCCCCCCCCCCAACGACTCAACTGACTAAATTGGTTGAAAAGACCAAAGTTGTTCAGAATCATGTGAAACAAACTTCTATCAAGGTTTCAGGTTGAAATTCGTCCAAAAAATTTTTTTCGAAAATTTTCACTACGGTGGTCTCGACACTTAGGATTTTTTCGTGAAAAAAAAAATTTTCAAAATGTTGGAATTGAGCTCCGAGACCCATCCCATCGTGTTTGTCGTCAAAAGTTGGGTCGGTGAAGTTTCGGTGAAAAAACCGCCCCCCCCCCAACGACTCAACTGACCAAATTGGTTGAAAAGACCAAAGTTGTTCAGAATCATGTGAAACAAACTTCTATCAAGGTTTCAGGTTGAAATTCGTCCAAAAAATTTTTTCGAAAATTTTCACTACGGTGGTCTCGACACTTAGGATTTTTTCGTGAAAAAAAAAATTTTCAAAATGTTGGAATTGAGCTCCGAGACCCATCCCATCGTGTTTGTCGTCAAAAGTTGGGTCGGTGAAGTTTCGGTGAAAAAACCGCCCCCCCCCCCAACGACTCAACTGACTAAATTGGTCGAAAAGACCAAAGTTGTTCAGAATCATGTGAAACAAACTTCTATCAAGGTTTCAGGTTGAAATTCGTCCAAAAAATTTTTTCGAAAATTTTCACTACGGTGGTCTCGACACTTAGGATTTTTTCGTGAAAAAAAAAATTTTCAAAATGTTGGAATTGAGCTCCGAGACCCATCCCATCGTGTTTGTCGTCAAAAGTTGGGTCGGTGAAGTTTCGGTGAAAAAACCGCCCCCCCCCCCCCAACGACTCAACTGACCAAATTGGTCGAAAAGACCAAAGTTGTTCAGAATCATGTGAAACAAACTTCTATCAAGGTTTCAGGTTGAAATTCGTCCAAAAAATTTTTTCGAAAATTTTCACTACGGTGGTCTCGACACTTAGGATTTTTTCGTGAAAAAAAAATTTTTTCAAAATGTTGGAATTGAGCTCCGAGACCCATCCCATCGTGTTTGTCGTCAAAAGTTGGGTCGGTGAAGTTTCGGTGAAAAAACCGCCCCCCCCCCCAACGACTCAACTGACTAAATTGGTTGAAAAGACCAAAGTTGTTCAGAATCATGTGAAACAAACTTCTATCAAGGTTTCAGGTTGAAATTCGTCCAAAAAATTTTTTCGAAAATTTTCACTACGGTGGTCTCGACACTTAGGATTTTTTCGTGAAAAAAAAAATTTTCAAAATGTTGGAATTGAGCTCCGAGACCCATCCCATCGTGTTTGTCGTCAAAAGTTGGGTCGGTGAAGTTTCGGTGAAAAAACCGCCCCCCCCCCCAACGACTCAACTGACCAAATTGGTCGAAAAGACCAAAGTTGTTCAGAATCATGTGAAACAAACTTCTATCAAGGTTTCAGGTTGAAATTCGTCCAAAAAATTTTTTTCGAAAATTTTCACTACGGTGGTCTCGACACTTAGGATTTTTTCGTGAAAAAAAAAATTTTCAAAATGTTGGAATTGAGCTCCGAGACCCATCCCATCGTGTTTGTCGTCAAAAGTTGGGTCGGTGAAGTTTCGGTGAAAAAACCGCCCCCCCCCAACGACTCAACTGACTAAATTGGTTGAAAAGACCAAAGTTGTTCAGAATCATGTGAAACAAACTTCTATCAAGGTTTCAGGTTGAAATTCGTCCAAAAAATTTTTTCGAAAATTTTCACTACGGTGGTCTCGACACTTAGGATTTTTTCGTGAAAAAAAAAATTTTCAAAATGTTGGAATTGAGCTCCGAGACCCATCCCATCGTGTTTGTCGTCAAAAGTTGGGTCGGTGAAGTTTCGGTGAAAAAACCGCCCCCCCCCCCAACGACTCAACTGACCAAATTGGTTGAAAAGACCAAAGTTGTTCAGAATCATGTGAAACAAACTTCTATCAAGGTTTCAGGTTGAAATTCGTCCAAAAAATTTTTTCGAAAATTTTCACTACGGTGGTCTCGACACTTAGGATTTTTTCGTGAAAAAAAAATTTTTCAAAATGTTGGAATTGAGCTCCGAGACCCATCCCATCGTGTTTGTCGTCAAAAGTTGGGTCGGTGAAGTTTCGGTGAAAAAACCGCCCCCCCCCCCCAACGACTCAACTGACTAAATTGGTTGAAAAGACCAAAGTTGTTCAGAATCATGTGAAACAAACTTCTATCAAGGTTTCAGGTTGAAATTCGTCCAAAAAATTTTTTCGAAAATTTTCACTACGGTGGTCTCGACACTTAGGATTTTTTCGTGAAAAAAAAAATTTTCAAAATGTTGGAATTGAGCTCCGAGACCCATCCCATCGTGTTTGTCGTCAAAAGTTGGGTCGGTGAAGTTTCGGTGAAAAAACCGCCCCCCCCCCCCAACGACTCAACTGACTAAATTGGTTGAAAAGACCAAAGTTGTTCAGAATCATGTGAAACAAACTTCTATCAAGGTTTCAGGTTGAAATTCGTCCAAAAAATTTTTTCGAAAATTTTCACTACGGTGGTCTCGACACTTAGGATTTTTTCGTGAAAAAAAAAATTTTCAAAATGTTGGAATTGAGCTCCGAGACCCATCCCATCGTGTTTGTCGTCAAAAGTTGGGTCGGTGAAGTTTCGGTGAAAAAACCGCCCCCCCCCCCAACGACTCAACTGACCAAATTGGTTGAAAAGACCAAAGTTGTTCAGAATCATGTGAAACAAACTTCTATCAAGGTTTCAGGTTGAAATTCGTCCAAAAAATTTTTTCGAAAATTTTCACTACGGTGGTCTCGACACTTAGGATTTTTTCGTGAAAAAAAAAATTTTTTCAAAATGTTGGAATTGAGCTCCGAGACCCATCCCATCGTGTTTGTCGTCAAAAGTTGGGTCGGTGAAGTTTCGGTGAAAAAACCGCCCCCCCCCCAACGACTCAACTGACTAAATTGGTTGAAAAGACCAAAGTTGTTCAGAATCATGTGAAACAAACTTCTATCAAGGTTTCAGGTTGAAATTCGTCCAAAAAATTTTTTTCGAAAATTTTCACTACGGTGGTCTCGACACTTAGGATTTTTTCGTGAAAAAAAAAATTTTCAAAATGTTGGAATGGAGCTCCGAGACCCATCCCATCGTGTTTGTCGTCAAAAGTTGGGTCGGTGAAGTTTCGGTGAAAAAACCGCCCCCCCCCCCAACGACTCAACTGACCAAATTGGTCGAAAAGACCAAAGTTGTTCAGAATCATGTGAAACAAACTTCTATCAAGGTTTCAGGTTGAAATTCGTCCAAAAAATTTTTTCGAAAATGTTTCACTACGGTGGTCTCGACACTTAGGATTTTTTCGTGAAAAAAAAAATTTTTCAAAATGTTGGAATGGAGCTCCGAGACCCATCCCATCGTGTTTGTCGTCAAAAGTTGGGTCGGTGAAGTTTCGGTGAAAAAACCGCCCCCCCCCCCAACGACTCAACTGACTAAATTGGTTGAAAAGACCAAAGTTGTTCAGAATCATGTGAAACAAACTTCTATCAAGGTTTCAGGTTGAAATTCGTCCAAAAAATTTTTTCGAAAATGTTTCACTACGGTGGTCTCGACACTTAGGATTTTTTCGTGAAAAAAAAAATTTTTCAAAATGTTGGAATGGAGCTCCGAGACCCATCCCATCGTGTTTGTCGTCAAAAGTTGGGTCGGTGAAGTTTCGGTGAAAAAACCGCCCCCCCCCCCAACGACTCAACTGACCAAATTGGTTGAAAAGACCAAAGTTGTTCAGAATCATGTGAAACAAACTTCTATCAAGGTTTCAGGTTGAAATTCGTCCAAAAAATTTTTTCGAAAATGTTTCACTACGGTGGTCTCGACACTTAGGATTTTTTCGTGAAAAAAAAAATTTTTTCAAAATGTTGGAATTGAGCTCCGAGACCCATCCCATCGTGTTTGTCGTCAAAAGTTGGGTCGGTGAAGTTTCGGTGAAAAAACCGCCCCCCCCCCAACGACTCAACTGACTAAATTGGTTGAAAAGACCAAAGTTGTTCAGAATCATGTGAAACAAACTTCTATCAAGGTTTCAGGTTGAAATTCGTCCAAAAAATTTTTTCGAAAATTTTCACTACGGTGGTCTCGACACTTAAGATTTTTTCGTGAAAAAAAAAATTTCAAAATGTTGGAATGGAGCTCCGAGACCCATCCCATCGTGTTTGTCGTCAAAAGTTGGGTCGGTGAAGTTTCGGTGAAAAAACCGCCCCCCCCCCCAACGACTCAACTGACTAAATTGGTTGAAAAGACCAAAGTTGTTCAGAATCATGTGAAACAAACTTCTATCAAGGTTTCAGGTTGAAATTCGTCCAAAAAATTTTTTCGAAAATGTTTCACTACGGTGGTCTCGCCACTTAGGATTTTTTTGTGAAAAAAAAATTTCAAAATGTTGGAATGGAGCTCCGAGACCCATCCCATCGTGTTTGTCGTCAAAAGTTGGGTCGGTGAAGTTTCGGTGAAAAAACCGCCCCCCCCCCCAACAACTCAACTGACTAAATTGGTTGAAACGACCAAAGTTGTTCAGAATCATGTGAAACAAACTTCTATCAAGGTTTCAGGTTGAAATTCGTCCAAAAAATTTTAAAATTATTTTCGAAAATGTTTCACTACGCTGGTCTCGACACTTAAGATTTTTTCGTGAAAAAAAAAAATTTCAAAATGTTGGAATGGAGCTCCGAGACCCATCCCATCGTGTTTGTCGTCAAAAGTTGGGTCGGTGAAGTTTCGGTGAAAAAACCGCCCCCCCCCCCAACGACTCAACTGACTAAATTGGTTGAAAAGACCAAAGTTGTTCAGAATCATGTGAAACAAACTTCTATCAAGGTTTCAGGTTGAAATTCGTCCAAAAAATTTTTTCGGAAAATGTTTCACTACGGTGGTCTCGACACTTAGGATTTTTTCGTGAAAAAAAAAATTTTGAAAATGTTGGAATGGAGCTCCGAGACCCATCCCATCGTGTTTGTCGTCAAAAGTTGGGTCGGTGAAGTTTCGGTGAAAAAACGACAGAGTTAGAATGCTTATGAAAATCGCTCTAGCGGGTGAGGCAAGCGTCGGACGGAAAAACAGAGACCAGATTTGGCATCAGCGTGCCATGTTGCACCTGAATGTCATTCATGCTATGTCTCCGAAGTGAAAGGAAGAAAGGTGACAGAAGCAGTAAAGTTTAGGAATGAATTTTGTTCACTACGTTTTCATCGACAAAGTCTTCGTGGTGTGATTAGGGACTACATCATCTCCTTTCATCATGAAAAGGCAGACTTAGAATTTGCTATCGCTAAAGGTTACTTCGTTTTCCAACAGCTCATGGACAGTTTGATGAATAAAGATGTGAAAGGACGATTAGTTGCAGAGATTGAATTTGAGAAAGTGACTGATGAACATGCAGGTGAACGTGTAGTGTTTCATTTTGCATCCTCGACTAGATTCATTTCATGAGCATGGATCCAACTTGCTCTTATGTCACATAAAACACATTCATATTCAACTCAATGTGTTAAACTAGATTCGACTACAAGATTTGGGAAAAGCATTCATGAGTCAGACGTCCGCGTGCCTCCTTTTCCCTGCCGCAACGAAGTCAGGGGAGAAACGGAGGTCTCTGATTGGCTCACATAGTGTCAAATGTGGATTCGCAGGAGACTATAAAAGCAGACGTCTCCCCATTTTCTCTTCATTTCATTCTCTTGACTTAGAAAGCGTGTGTGACTTGCTGAAGCCATTCTCCCCTCTCAATTTTGTCTGATCAATCCTGTTTGCAAATTTACAAGTGAGTGTCATGACTGTCTGGCCTAAACCTTACCAACATTTTAGAAGAGAGACGCATGAGAGTGTGTGGCCGATGATTGTACAAGCTTATTTTGTTGAACCATCACCGCCACCGCCTCCACCACCTAGACGCTTTACCTTCAAGTCTTTTAAGGAATTGAAACTTAATTCGGGTCCTAAGCCCAAGACATTTAATTTACTGGACGATGACGAAGACTTAGACTTTGGTGATAAGCTTTAAATCCTGTGAACGCTCCAAAAGGTCCTCTTAAGGGCCACCTCATATGTCACTGCTAAGCTAACAATTTTCTTTTCTCTGATGATCATGAATGTACTTAGTGGTATTCTTTCGTTACAGACTGCCATGGCCATGAATCCTACTCCAACTGCTGCATCACTCAATCCTCATCATCTCGAGCTGTGGAATCCGAAAATTGAAAAGGTAATTCACGGCTATCCTACCTACAAACAACAAGTGCGCTACAACGGTGTTCGACTCTATCTTCAAACGCCGGCGGTATACTTACCAAAAGTGGATAGGCAAGTAAATCGTTGCGGTCAAAACCTGAGTATCCCTATTGATAATTGGTTGCGACAGCAGCTTGACATTTTAGAAGACGTTGTGAGGCAAAAGGCTCTTATTCCTACTGAACTATTACAGTTGTGGCCAGAAAAGAAAACTTCTTATTATAAACCATTGTATCGCGGCACTCGCTGCTATATTTTACAAAGCAAGTATTGTAAAGTCACTTCAGGCGTGACAGTTGAACAATCAGTTGAAACAGAATTGTCATCGTTAGGTGCAGGCTTTTATTCATTTCATGTTGAGGTGCCTGCTGTTTATGTGGGACCTCATCAATCTGACGGGAATTTGATTTCTCTCAATTTGCGCATTGCTCAAATTCATCATCAACCTGAGTTAACAGGACTTGATCACATTGAGAAAGTCATTGATTCTTGTGTCAAAGAGTGTCAAGAACCTGTCACTAAACCTAAACGTCGTCGCACATCAAAGAAAGATGGTGCTACCACCAAAGAGAAATCTTAAGTATTGTAATCAGTTAGTATGTAGTGAATGTGGAAAACGCGGTCTTGCGCGTTATGTTCAAATAAAACATTGTCATCATGTTGTATGTATCTTTTGTTATGTAAAGGACAGACATCCTTGTAAAGTTCCTGCTCAATGTATTATTTTGTAATGAAGTCTTTTTGATATTGTAGGTTGTCATCTTCATAGACAGTGAGGGAACACCCATGCAGGAATTGAGTGCTATTGCAATGAGAGAAAGTGATCAAACTGTTGTTAGTGTATATCATAGATTTGCCTACTGTCCTCCACACAAAGACGAATGGTCACGACGTCATGTGCATGGACTTGATCCTTCTACTTTGATTCATATTGGATTTGTAAATGAAACGTATTTGACAAGTGATTTCAAACGGTGGCTGTCAGGTTATCATATTGTTAAAATATTATGAAATGATTCTGAACGAGAAGCAACAACACTTCAGTTGCACATTGATAATTTATATTTAACATGTTGAGTAGATCGTGTAAGACAAGACTATCATATGCATTGTGATCAAAAGAAGTTTAGAGATGAAATGATTTTTGACATGGCAATATGTTTCGGTGGAAGCTATCACCTTTACAGACCACCATCCCATTGTAATACTAGAAATAAAGCTACCTACATTGCAAAACTCTCTTCACGCTGGCATTGTAGTCTCTATGACGTTTATGAACTGTATCTATATTATTGTCAACAGCATGGGTCTATGTAAAACATGTTTTTACTCCTTTTTTACTCCTTGTGAATGAATGATGATCATTTTATGAAGTGTATTCTGTACTTGTAAATTTTGTCTGGTGTTGAATAAACTTACAGTGGAACATGATTGTTATTTCTGCTTTATTCATAGTGGAAGTCATTGAAGCAATGTGAAATCTATAGTTACATCGTTTATGATGGCGCATCGTACCTTAAGTAACCACATGTGTCATTTGACACTTGATAAACAAGGATTCGATGGATTTTTACAGGCTTGGAAACTTACATTTAAAGTAGAGATGAATGATATAAAAGTGGCAGCAACTGAAAGTCTTCCTCTCTTCAAAAGATTAATAGAGAGTTTACAACCTGAAGATGTGAGGGGTAGACTCATTGCTTATATTGAGTTGAAAGATTTGCAAAAGCCACTTCGCTTTGAATTCTATTGCTCAGAATGGACTACTCTTAGTGTCCTATCTTATGCACGACATGCGGGGAAAATTATGGAGAAAATGGAAGGGACGATGGAAGGTAATGCATACGTTGTTAAATATATCATGATTCAAATGAGTGTGTTTACATCCACGACTTTGTTTGATCGTCGACACATTGTGTAGATGCAATAAAGTTTTTTTTTCACTGAGTATTTTATCTGGTGTTGAATAAACTTACAGTGGAACATAATTGTTATTTCTGTTTTATTCATAGTGGAAGTCATTGAAGCAATGTGAAATCTATAGTTACATCGTTTATGATGGCGCATCGTACCTTAAGTAACCACATGTGTCATTTGACACTTGATAAACAAGGATTCGATGGATTTTTACAGGCTTGGAAACTTACATTTAAAGTAGAGATGAATGATATGAAAGTGGCAGCAACTGAAAGTCTTCCTCTCTTCAAAAGATTAATAGAGAGTTTACAACCTGAAGATGTGAGGGGTAGACTCATTGCTTATATTGAGTTGAAAGATTTGCAAAAGCCACTTCGCTTTGAATTCTATTGCTCAGAATGGACTACTCTTAGTGTCCTATCTTATGCACGACATGCGGAGAAAATTATGGAGAAAATGGAAGGGACGATGGAAGGAAATGCATACGTTGTTAAATATATCATGATTCAAATGAGTGTGTTTACATCCACGACTTTGTTTGATCGTCGACACATTGTGTAGATGCAATAAAGTTTTTTTTTTCACTGAGTATTTTGTCTGGTGTTGAATAAACTTACAGTGGAACATGATTGTTGTTTCTGTTTTATTCATAGTGGAAGTCATTGAAGCAATGTGAAATCTATAGTTACATCGTTTATGATGGCGCATCGTACCTTAAGTAACCACATGTGTCATTTGACACTTGATCAACAAGGATTCGATGGATTTTTACAAGATTGGAAACTTACATTTAAAATGAAGATGAATGATATGAAAGTAGTGCTCACTGAAAGCCTTCCTCTCTTCAAAAGACTGATGGAGAGTTTACAACCTCAAGATGTAAAGGGTAGACTCGTTGCTTATATAGAGTTGAAAGATTTACAAAAACCACTTCGTTTTGGATCTTATTGCACAGAATGGATTACTCTTAGTGATCAATTTTATGGTCGTCATATGGAGAAAATTATGGAGAGAATAGCAGAGACGTTGGAAGGAAATGCATACGTTGTTATACATATCATGATTCAACTGAGTGTGTTTACACCCACGACTTTGTTTGATGCGCGACACATTGTGTAGATGTAATAAAGATTTCTTTTCACTGAGTATTTTGTAATGGTGTATAGAGCAACATGAGTCATTGCGCTTTGTGTATTACTATCGGGCTCTTTGTTAGATAAATGAATGCGTCTTTGTTTGAGAAAGGGGGCGTGTCACTCAAGTCTTTGTGAGGACTAGAACGACTTTGTAAGAGGGAAGGTTTCCACCCACGCAGTCAAAAGTTCACGTGCGATAACTCTTTGTCACATAACAAAGACAGGGAAAACGAGAAAAGGGAAACGCATGTGATTGGAGCTAGGTCTGCTTATAAAACGGACGACTGAGCGCATGGCAATCATTTCCGTCCTTGCGCTAACCATGCAGTTGCTCGAAGCCATCAACGCCTCTGCTCTCGCACTGGGTACACTGAACTCCCTTACTTTAGCATCGGGTAAAAATGCTTTCAATCAAAAGATAACTCATCATGGAGAAGCCGTAACCATAAAAACTCCAAGTCAACGGATAGATTATCTTAAGATTATGTCAACAAAGCATGGAGTGGCCGTGTCTGTGCCATTAGACTATTGGACACGGTTACAATTCAATACTCTTGAAACATTCCCGAAAGAAAATCTCACCATTCCCAAAGAAATTGTTCGACACAATGGGAAGCGGCCACAAGTTCCCACCATGGAAAGACGATACATGTATGTGCATATGGATAGACACTGTCTCATCATCCATGAAAAGGAGGGCAGCGAATTCGACTTACTCAATTGCAAACCACTCCCCATTTTGGGAAAAGGATTCTACTCCTTCGAAATTTAAATTCAAACCATCTACATGGGTCCGCGCAGGGACGGAAGGTTGTTTACGTTGAATCCCTATCTTGTCTCCATCACCTTTAAAAATGATGAACATGAACACATGAACATGACTCTCTCTCTCCTTCTTTCTTAGGCATACCCTTCTTCACTCAAGTTTTAATCATGTGGAAATTATCAGCATGGCTCCATGTATCATGGAAAAGTCAGTGTGTTACATTTCATGATACGCAACGTCAACTTCAGATAACTCTAGAACGCTTTCATCTACGAAGGTTGCATCGCGCTATCCTATCCCACTCTTGCCGTGTCATTAACGTAGGAGACGGCATTGTATTTATTCGCATTCAAGAGATGATTCTACATAATGATCACTGCTACATTGTAATTCCAAAACCCTCATGGGAAAAGTATAAAAGGGAAGTTCACTCCACCCTCATGTCATTTGTGAGTCATGCTCCCCATCCGCATCATCAACGCCATGCGCGAAATGAATCTCAGAAGAGACATCGATTTAGAACAGTTGCATACCCATCTTCCCGATTCAGTCTATCATCGCGGTCGTCTGCAAATGTTGGTCATTCGCATGAGCAACGGTCGAAATCTTCAAATCTTTCGCTGCGGCAAAATCCAAGTCCTAGGAAACCTTTCTCATTTCGTGATGCAGTCCATGTGTTACGAAGTCGTCAAGAAAATGCGAACACTCATGCCTCATCTCCGCCTGAGTCCCCTGACATTGAAGAATATAGTAGTTTCTGTTCAATTGATGATGTTAGTGAATCTAGCCAACATTAAAACCAGTAATCATTGTATATTTTATGAAACTGAACTCTTTCCTGCTGCTCTGATTCGGAAGTGGCATCCTGTACATATTGCAGTGTTTCACAACGGACATTGTATCATGACTGGTTTACGTGATATCAGTAAAGTAGCTGACATTGTTAAATCTTTAATGCGTTATCTGTATGAGTCACAGTTAATAGAATCGTGTTAATCACATGATGCGTTTTGAATGAGTCATCTTATTGAACTATCGTCCACACACTTGTCGGTGAAAAGGTCACGCTGTCTGACGTGAGTCGCCATCGCTTTGTCTGATAAATAACGCCCACACATGTCGGTGAAAAGGTTGAACAAGACTAATTAGATTCGTATGACTGACGCCTTGCAACCTCATGAGTCAGAGGTATTTATAGACATGAGTCAGCAAAGTGGTTGATGTTTCCTAAGCCGAAGAAATTGCCATGATGTCACATTCGCTGGTGAGGATGTTAACTTACAAACTCTGACATGGGTATAACTTTATTTCTAACTTTACCTATCTTGCAAAATGATTAAAACTTTTACTTCTGTCTAGAGTGAGAATCCCATCTTTATGTCAAAAGGAAAACAACACAGTATGTACATGATATGTTATTCATCAACACAACCGATTTTCATCACAGCCACATGCAGTTAATACTGATGGTAGTAGAAAACAAAGTTTTTATGGCTCACATCACCGGAGAAAACAAAGTCACTGATATGCAGTGAGAAAACAAAGTCACTCATGTGTAGGGAGAAAACAACGTCAGGAAAAACCAGTTGATATGAAAGTCATGAGATGAAGTGATCAGGAGTTGGACGCATGTTCCAAGGCACTCACTCACAACGCCCCATAGAAGACGCCATGGAGTAAAAAGCAAAACATCAACCACAACAGAGAGGAACCATTCAGCATCAGACATCGCCGGACGGAGGAGGAGAAAGTTTCTGTCTCTTGGGTGGAGGTAGATGAGTGTCTGGATGGCCGTACGGTAATGAGTGGTTAGGACTCATCCAGCATCGCTTGTCTTCCCAAGCTGAGAGACCTCGTTTCCTAAACGTCGTTGTTCTGACTTGATGCGACTGAGATTTTAAAATGGTCATTTCTACTTTTTTAATTTTAAGTGAATCTAAGGCATCTTGATAGTCCCTATGTGTCATTTTTCTAACGATTGACTTCGAGATGCCTTTCGCCCGTTTTATAGAAAGCTCTGAGGATTTTAGCTTCATGGAGTACATCTTGGGGCGAAGCAAGATCATCTCCTCTATCTGTTTGCCGGCACACTCATCCTTGAAGCAGCCAAGCTTCGCTTTATTTGAGGTAGAGTAAAGCGGATGGTCAGCGGGATAGTTGGAACTATCAAACTTGGGTGCTAAATATTTTAAAATGTCTTCCTGCTTGACTTGGCTCGTAGTTGTCAAAGCTAGGAAGAAGCTGTCTGTATCGCCTCCTACTAATTCCACACGTTGGAGAAGTGGACATGTCTTAAAAGTGTGGTAAAATAACTTGTACAATTCTAACTTGGAGTGATCCAAGACAGCTTGACCGACATAAATGGGCTTACAAAGTTCTACTTTGGATTTTAACATTTTAAAACCAGTGATGTCTTCGGAAATGACATCATGGTGGCAAAACAACGGCGGGCGACATAACTTGATACTCGTTTCCGGATCAGTTACGATGCGATAGTCCATGCGCTTTCTTACATCCTCCATGGTTTTACCAAAGAGGGCATTATTCTTAAATTTAAAGAAGTCCTTTTCGAAAGGATTCTTGGATTCAGCCCGTTTCTTGCTATTAAATTCTATATACGGTTTTAGAAAGGGCTTCTGCCTAAACTGGATAGCGCGATGGACTTTATCAAGTTGCATCCCCATACCTAGATAGAATTTGAGGATGGAATAGTGCACGATGTAATGCTGCTTGTTCAATTGGGTGAGCAAGAACTTCCTAGTGGCTTTATATTTTAAGTCATTTTCCGCCTCATATTTCTTATTGTGTTCTTCCATAAAGGGAGAGAACATATCTGGACTGACTATGCCAGATTCGGGTGCGAGAGGAAAATCAGCGGTCCTATTCTTAATACATTCTGGATAGATGAGGTCGACTTCAAATAAATAACCTATGTCGGCCTCATCTCTCAGTGCCATGATGTGTGCTGGATTGGAGAAGTGTTCAATGTCATGGGGCTCTACCCATTGGAAGTCAGAATGTGGCAAAGGCTTGGAGAGTGCACTCCCATACAAATTATTTTGGTCTATGTACATTAAATGCGTGGTCGATCCTATGTCTTGGGTGCTGTTGACAACATGTTTGTTGACAAATGTTAAGCCACCCCTAATACCACGTTCAAATAACGTGTACATTTCTGCATCTTGCAGTAAATGAATGCTCTCTTTCGTCATCTTGAAGGCTGACTGATAGGACAGACCCGGCAGACTAACAAAATGGACGGGGTCTAAGGCGTCCTGTTCTAATGTGACTTTCCTAAAAGTCTCAAACACGTCAGCCAACAGATAGACGTCTAATTTTAAGCAGGCAAGCATGTAGTCACCAAAAGTGCGACATCCAAATTCTAGCCATGCTTGCTCCGCATGCCTATAATCATCCAGCGAACAGTTCTCACCCGTCAAATCATTTTTAAATTTATCGATGGATGGAAGGGATGTCTCCTTCAATGTATCCATTGAACTAAAATAACTATAAGGAAACATCCGTTTCCGTCGTATCAGACTATCACTTATGTTGGGATAGTCTTTCTTTAAATGTTGAGTCAGGGGAAGTGTTTCTAAATTATTAGCCAATGCGGCTAAGGAAGAAGACATAAACTGGAAACTGTCTAGAAACTTTATGTCATAGAAGACAGGCTTCCCCTCCTTCGTCTTATCGACTTGGACTTTAGCAGTGATGCACATAAATTTTTCCTTACTTTGTGCAATCACTTTAGATGACCAGGATTTCATTTTACCGAATCCATGGCGAATGATGATGTGCGCATCATAACATTTAAAGTTATGAAAGATGACGGGGAGCGTTCGCCGTTTGAGCCTAAGTTTCATATTGCATTTACTGCATAAGGCAGACCTAAATTTACCACTGAGATGGCAATGGTCCCTCACTTTCTTATGTTGCTGATCATCAAAGGATGAACAGCAGCGGGGACATTCCGTGGTCTTATCAAATTATATTTTATCGGCTTCTGTGAAGCACATGGGTTTCCTAGTTAGCTCCGTTTCATACCGTTGATGAAAACGGGCTTTCCTATCTAAAAAGTTGAGGAAGTTTTCAACACACTCCTCGCCTTGCCACACATGCATCTTATTTTGGTTCCTATAATATGGATGCCAGACTTCATAGCAGGCAATGGCTGCTGGCTCATGACTTAGGTCTTCTTGTTCAATATCACATTCAATGTCCGCATAGATGGTACATATGGGACTGAGCTCATTGCCGTTTTCTTCATACCTATAAAATTTATCTTTGGGCATGACTTCCATTTGAAGTTTACCCCGAGCGCACCACTCGTAATGCTCTTCAAAAAATGGTTTTGACCTAAAGCGCCGTGTGCAGCGATCACAGTAATAATGTTTGTTATCATAACTTTGTTGGTGGCGATACAACTTTGAAATTTTAGGAATGCCACAATAATGCCATTCTGGGTGGCTGTCGCTATAGACTAGGAGAAGATTGACAACCCGGTCGAAGTTACTTTGGCGGTTGTTATACCTAACGCCCTTCAGACCTTTTTCCCAGAGATGGATGACAATCTTAATGTTATTCAATTTTTCAAATTGGGCGATGCCTTTAAAGTCTAATGTGTTGACATCTAACCCGTCAAACTTAAGCTCATCCTCCCATTCACGATACTTGGTGATTCGTTCACGATTTATACCTATGTCATTATAGTGAAGAATGGAGAGGACGACATACTTGAAACACTGGGACTGACATTCTACATTGATGACAGCCTTTTTGTCAGCCAGTGCTTTGGGGAGGGTGAAACAACCACTCCCTTGTAAATTTTCTAAAAGATTTATTTTGATGTCTACCTTCTCTATCCCATCAAAGACCAGACCGCTGTCTCTTTCATTAAATTTATTTAAGTTGCTGACGAGATAGGTCACATGTCTCTCTACCCACTCGTTTACATCACCTATGAGATCAGCAGCACAGGAGGCTATCCTAATGGTCACAGTGGACTCTACTTCTCCCGTGCTACTGTCTACCTTATTGAAACGAGCAGTGAGATAGAACATGCCCTTAAGTAAAAATCTATCTAATCTCGCCAACATTTGATGAATTAAGCCTATATTATTCATCAAGAAAGGATGAATATCTTGCACAGCTTCAGAGCTTACTAACTCATAATCGCGAACGAGCCTCTCAAGGGAAAACTTGCTCAGCCTTAGAGTGACGTTGTTGTCAGTGTAAAGCTCAGTGGAATGAGTGTGACAGAGTGTGTGCGAAGAAAGAACAAACTCTGTAGGAAAGGTCTTCTGACACGAAGAACAGGAAAAGCCGACGTGTGATAAAGGATGCTTCCTACCTGTTGTTGTCGGTGGTTGCCTCACACTGCCACAGGAACCGCCTTCGATGTGGACTCGCAAGTTGGTGTTGTTGTAGAACGTGCGTCCACAACCTTCACACTTGGGCCGTTGAGGGATCGGTCGGCGTGTCTTCTCCAGTTCTCCCTTCGCTTTTGGGCAGCGAGAATGCCGGTGTCGCCGAAGGCAGAATGGCCTCGCGAAAACCTGCCCGCAGTCCGTACAGCTGAGCTGTCGAGCCGTAGGTCCTTCTCTCTCCATCACACCTTCCGCCTCGATTGCAATCTCCCTCTCCTCTCCGACGATCTCCAACTCCATTTCCTGCTCCTCCAACAATCTCTCCACCGACTTGACGGAGAGGAGAGGGAGGTCGGCCGCTGCAGGTGGTGGTGGTGATGCTGGGATGACGATGGGACTGGAGGGAACGTCTCCGTCCAGGAGGTAGGCCGCCAGATCTGTTGAGAAAAAGAGAAAAGAGATTAGTAACATGATCAGCACTTCAAGTTTGAAGTCTTAGCCCCCTATTTCCCAATCACGACTACTTACCATCTAAGGACTGTAACTCCGGCAGCAAGGATGGACGCGGAGGAGGCAGGAGAGGGACACGGGCCGAAGGTGGAAGGGTCCTTGGCTTTGGTGTTGGAGGGATGTGGCGACGGGGAGCAGGGACTGGCACAGGTACCGGTGCTGGCGGTGGTGGAGGTGGGGCAATGGCCGAGGTCGATGGATGGTAGGGAGTTGTTTGCTTGGCAGTGGTGGTGGAGCGGGAAGGTAGGGCCGGAAATTCCTCGCGGTATTTCCGCCTCGCGGCTTCCTCCCACTTCTCCTGCCTTGCCAAATCTGTAGAGAGGAAAAAAGAGATGAGATTAGAGGTTGCGGAGACAACAATGATGGAGAGTGAACTATACGGATACAGAAGTGCTAAAATATGACAGCATTAATCCATCAAGATACTTACACATTTCAAGTCGCTCGTAGGCTTGTCCGATTGCTTCTACAGGGACGGACTCCCCATTGACGAACGATTCTTGCACTGAAACGGAAGAAAAGAGGGTGGTGAGAGATTTCACCTAAACACATCACAATTTATTTTTTTTCGAAATGTTAGTTTCGCTTTTGAAAATCATGGAGTAGGGAGAGGTTAGGGGTCTTGATTTTCATTGAAAATTAATAAGGACATGATTCCTACCCTCTTGATGTTATTTAGAGGTTTATGAAAATTAATTCTTACGTTCAACACACACACACATGCAAACCTAACGGTGTTAGTTAAAGAGTTTTATTAGCACAACCTGTACCTCATCCTTGCCCCATTGCACAAAAACTTACATTGCTTAATCGTCTTCCTCTCCTTCTCAGCACAGACGCGATACTCTTCGATTTTCGTAAACTCCATTTTGGTAGATAAGGTTTAATTAGACTTTGTCAACGCAGATTTCAATCACTGAAAAGGAAAGATGAGAATCGTTTCATTTGCCTAGTCAACGTTTATCATGGGAACAATCATTGAAGTAACATCTGATGAGTTACATTTCACTCTACTCCATATCATAAAGACTAACCTTTGTTGAATGGCTAAAGTACTCTGACCTGGCGAGAGAAAGCAACACGTTGAGTATGAAGTCGAACGCCCAACATGAGCAACGGCTCAGAGGTTTCGGTCTAACAAACGACGAACAACCCGTGCAACGCAATCCCTCTACGGCAGTACCCGCCGTCCCGAAGGAACGCTCGAGCAAAGGAGGTATTACAGCGATGATATGTTTTATGAGCAGAAGATGTGATAGCAAGAGACTATTCAACTTGATAGCAAGTCAAAACAACCTGATAGCAAGAGCTCACCGACACTCACCTTGTGAAAGATAAATGTGAAGAACACAGCTGATGCACTGTCTTTTATAAGATTTTCCTAAGCGGTGAATGGATCAGACCTCTCGTCCAATCACAGAGGAGCTAGAGTTTCCGATGTGCGCGCACACGTTTGTAACGCGTTCTTGAAATCGTGTTAGGCAAACATGATGTTTAGCAATAGACTCAAGCATGGCACCTGAAGTCAATACATTGAAACATGATGATTGCTCGATTCGTTTTCATCAAGAGTGTTTCGGAGGCTTAATACAAGATTACATCCTTGAGTTTCAAAGGGAGGAGACAGAATTGGAAGCATGTTTAGACTATACACGAAAAATATTTACGGAGTTGATATCTTATTTCAAAGACAGTCTCATCAAGGCTCATTTAATTGCACATGTCAATTACATTCATTTTCCAGAAGGTGAAGTAGCGGAAAGTGTTGATTTTCAATTTCCTTCCTATGGACAAGAATATGTTACTGATGCTTCTGAGTTTTATACACGGCATCTGCGGAGGATTATTTCTCGGATAGACAACTTTCATGGTTACGGCGATCATTTGCTTCTGAATAAAATAAAGCATATTGTCATTGCTATTAGTAAAGTGGGTTTCAATGATGTTAAATCAAATACCAAATAAAGTATTTTTTCATGATACTTGTGTTGTGCTAAACTTTCTAATGCTGCTGTGAGTTCAGTCAGTCATAAAATTTCAATGATCAAAATTTTCTAACTATACATCAACCTGTGTTGTAGTAAAACTTTTACAAACCATGATACACTTTCTGACTAGACT
Organism: Prostheceraeus crozeri; assembly: GCA_907163375.1. Lineage (NCBI taxonomy): Eukaryota > Metazoa > Platyhelminthes > Polycladida > Euryleptidae > Prostheceraeus > Prostheceraeus crozeri. Next base: position 105,602 of record CAJQUW010009988.1, read on the forward strand.
TACGAATACAACGTCAATGATCAAACTTTATTTTCACAAACATGAGTTGTAGTAAAAACTAGTTGACTACACTAACGCTTACATTTTATGACATGTGTGTTTCATGAAACATCATGATCAAACTTTTCTAACTATACATCAACCTGTGCTGCAGTAAAACCTTTGTACAACATGTTAGTTTCTGATGACACTGACAAGAGCTTGTTCACTAGCGAAGAGAGAAGTCTGTTGTGTTGCATGTGGTGCAAGGGTGGCCTCCCATTTCATTCCGTTCATCATTTTTCTTCCCCTCTGCATTCCATATCCGTAGATATGTGGCAGGCTTGGGACCGCTTTAGCTGCATTAGAAGGTTGGCCCTTAAGAGAGCCCATGGGTCGTTCTCGGGACGTGGGATGTGGTGGGCTTATGACTTTTTCAGTTGGCCTGCAATGAAAGAAGTAAGAATGAGAAAGATGGTACAATATTATGTTCCAGTCATAATACTTACGAAATTTCTGCGGCTTTCTATAATCTACACGGATGTCCTCCTTGTGATGTATTTTGATGTGATAACATCGGACATCCGTGCAGTTAAAACATTCTTGTGATGTATCTGCAGTCACATCTCCATAAATTAATGGCCGCTCCGGGACATAGCCCACCACAGGAATGTGAAGGGCGGTGACCGTTTCAGGCGACACTTTCGACTGCACACTCAACTGACGCTCCAACACTCTCACTCGTTCCATCGCCTCTTCCTTCAACTCACGCTCTCGACTGACCGACTTCTCACAACTCTCCAACTTCGACTCAAGCGTCTCCCTCAACTTTCTCTCATTCACCAACTTCTGCCTCGCCTCAAACAACTCTCTCTTCACACTCGCAAAGTCCTCCGACTCTCTCTTCAAACGATCCCTTTCCACAGTCACTTCTTTGAACGTACACTTTGCAGCATTCAACTTTCCCTGCAACCTGTCACACTCATTCCTCACATTCCCATACGCCAGCGCATCATTCTTCGTCAACACCACTTTACTCGGCACACTCGACTGACTCACCCTCACAACACAATTAGGCATCATACGCTCATCTCTCGGCGACGATTCAGCCCGTGGCTTTGCCAGTGGCTCAATCGACGCGACAGCTCGCTCAAGCTCAACATCATCACTCAACCTCTCAACACACCCCTTCTTCGTTACAACGCTCTCCACAGCCTCATCGTCATCATCATCACTCTCGACAATCAACTTCCTCTTTACTTCATTCACCACTTCATCATCATCCAAATCCACATTCACGACTGGGGAACGTACTGGTTTGCCTTGAACAAATGCGCTCCCCCACTCACCACTCAACACTTGACTCATCATTTCCTTCCCAATCACACGCAGAGGACAATTGGCATGAGCCTTCACAAACTCGACATCATACGCACTACAACGAACATCACACCACACACAATACATCACCATCAACACATCATCATGCTTCATCTCACCCTTCGTCACTCTCGCCAAGACGTGGCGCCTGAAACGGTCACCGCGGAAGGGCATGCCGCAACTACACTTAAAAATTTGTAATTTTTTATTGCATTCCTTCGTCATTTTCAAACTGAAAATAGAAGAAATAATGTGTTAAATTGAGACACATTTTAGTGCTCATAAGAGGAGATCGTTAAAGGATCTCATCTAAAGTCACAGCTTAATAAAAACGCTTATATGAAGCTACTACTGTATCTGCATTAAGACAGAATAATCCTAAGTTCTAAATATTTCAAAGTTTGATAGCAAACTTCGTCAGAGCACTCACCGTTCGTCTTACAACTTGAAACAGGAGTGAAGCCTAGAGAGAAGCAGTGACTTATATACCCTCCCGACACAAAGCCTTGCCTTGGTCTTTCTAAATTTAGTCGTGCTTTTAACTTGACAACGACGCTTTTACCAAATTTGGACAACACATCGACAGTTACTGGGCTTTCAGTCGTGAAGGCCCATGGTATACAAAGACAGAATCGATAGTCGCCCAGTGCTATCACAAAGACAACTTCGCTTAGAGGAAAGACAAGTTAAGCTGATGAATCCGTCACAGGCATTTCTCAGAGGGGATCTTATCCCAACTCCAAGACCTCGACCCACAAATCCAACCTCGAGCGGACAGAGCGTGCGTCATGTCACTGTGTTGGTATCCGGGCCCGATATATTTACATCAGGAAACAAGTCTCGAGCCGAAGCTCGCCTCTCGCAACTTTGTAAATGTCTTAGTTGAATTCAGCCGGGTCGAAAACCCCAGAAAACCTCCAAAACTAGTGAATTTAAATTTGTCAACTTTTTAGCACTATTTACGACATTTTATAAGTAGTCTATCACTTAGAGCAGGTCAATAGCAACCGAACCTTTTTTGAATCAAGTCAAACGGACTTGTAGAAGCAAAGTTACAAGCCTTTAAAGTTTTGGAGTCTTTTATGGCCTGGAGACGAAGGCCATCTCCTGGCTAACCTCTAAGTCTGACGCCTTAGCTGATGTCAGCAATGAAATTTTCTAAGTCGGTTTCTTACAGAAACCCGGAATTTGGAATGTCCGAAGCTATCATCGGAGCTCAGAAAGACGACCTACCTTTGACAATCGCTCTCTTCTAAATGAAAAGTCTCTGTCGGTTTCCGCTTATATAGTGTGTGGCGATCAGCTGATGACGTAACACCCATCATCCAAAAATTTTAAACCCGTCTATCTCCGGTTCTAGTGCTCCGATTGACTCCAAATTTTGAGTGTCACGTTTTCTCGCTCTCCCCTTTCATTTAAGACATCCCTCGACCCTCTACGATGACCAGAAGCCGAGATGAAAAACTCTGTCGTTTTTTCAAAAAGTTCCAAAATCTTGGAAAATGCACAAAAACTCGATTTTTAACAGGCTCTCATTTCGAAACGGAGCCTGCCACGCATCTGAAAAGAGGAGATCCTAGAGAACAAAGCGCGGTCTTGCCCCTAAAAGAAACCCGAGCTCTTCATTCACTTCCAATCCTCCGCTATTCATCGTCAAAGTTGGCTAAAAAAAGCGACATTTCACATTTGGACTTGAAAAAAAAAATCCTAAGTGTCGAGACCACCGTAGTGAAACATTTTCGAAAATAATTTTAAAATTTTTTGGACGAATTTCAACCTGAAAGCTTGATAGAAGTTTGTTTCACATGATTCTGAACAACTTCGGTCTTTTCAACCAATTTGGTCAGTTGAGTCGTTGGGGGGGGGGGGCGGTTTTTCACCGAAACTTCGCCGACCCAACTTTTGACGACAAACACGATGGGATGGGTCTCGGAGCTCCATTCCAACATTTTGAAAATTTTTTTTTTCACGAAAAAATCCTAAGTGTCGAGACCACCGTAGTAAAACATTTTCGAAAATAATTTTAAAATTTTTTGGACGAATTTCAACCTGAAACCTTGATAGAAGTTTGTTTCACATGATTCTGAACAACTTTGGTCTTTTTAACCAATTTAGTCAGTTGAGTCGTTGGGGGGGGGCGGTTTTCTCCTCACGGACCCATTCCTCCCATTACATCCTTGGCGAACTCCCTCACCTTGAGGGGCTCAGGCAGCTTCATGACTTTCACATTTTGCGTCTGCCTGATGACTCATCACTGCACCGCACTGTCCTTGACTTTGGCATGACTCATCACTGCACCGCACTGCACTTGATTTTGCAATGGGGTTACTACTAATGTGGCGCTATAAAGCCCAAATAAGTAGTAAGAGATTAGGTAAGCTTAGCAAATACAAAGAGTGAGTTCTACTCAAAGCAGAAAAATTTACGTAATAGAAATTACAAAATATTTATCTGAATAACGTATTGATGTTTGACAATAATGGCTACTGCTTACTGAAATGTTCGTAGACTAAATATTGATGCCAAAAGTTATTCACAAATAGTCTTTGGTTATCTGATAAGTTAACTCACGCAAACTCCTGAGAATCTCACTGCAGGATACTTGACTTTCACCTTGACACCATATAGACCACCCAATACACGAACTTGAGCTGACTTCAAGAGGAATAACTGCTTGTGGATTTTTCACCAATAATTGACCAATTTTGACTCAAGTCTTGAAATTGAAGTTGAAGATACGCTGCTCGCAGTTGATCCAAGCTAAAGATTGTAATGACAGAAGAACTAATTTTCGTACTTCGCCTTTTATTAACGCAATAACAATTCAATCTGAAATGATAATACAACGTTTATACAAATGAAAGAAAAAATTACAAAACGTATTTACAAATTACCTTTAACTGTACAGGATAAACCACGGCCACGCAAGAAGAAAATGTCTGTTCACCGTTCCACGCAAAGTAGAGTCACGTAGTGAAAGCAAATTGCTGATGATCTGATGTTCACGATGTTCACAATACAATAAACACGGACAAATGAAATGAAGGCAGATCGCACTCACAACACACATCGCACGCATCGAACATAACAATGTAACATGAAAATGACGCAATGATGGCAATGACAATAACGATGACAATAATAACTAACAACAAACGACCAAGACCTACACTTCCACTTTTGAAGTTCCTTCCATTTTCGTCGTCGCCGCCCCCGTCGAGGTTTCTTCCATTTTCGTCCCCGTTGAGTTTCCATTTTTAAAGAAATATTTTGAATACAATCCTCTGGTCTACGTGAAATTCTTAGAGTACCTAAATTTTCGACTACGTGATATTTTTCGACCACGTGATATTTTTTAGATAACGTGAGATTTTGTGACAACTTAAATTTTCGTCCACGTGATATTTTTCGACCGCCTAAATTTTCGAAATTTGGAGTCTACCTAAATTTTTGAAATTTATAGACTACGTAAATTTTTGAAAAATCCCGAAAAGTGTGACATCCGGTGCGAGCGAAGCGAAGCGAAGCAATGCGCCGGATGTCATACCTTATACTACTCTGCTCTGGATTGTGATCAGGTCTCATCAGACCATGATTACATCCTGAAATGCTTGATGCAGACTTAGATAAAAAGAAGATGAATTATTGATACAAAGATTAGTGGCGGGTTTCACTCTTTTAATTATCTTATTCAACCTTTATGGTCAAATAGTGTACAGTTTTGAATGTTCTTATTTGAATCGTATGTTAATGGCGAACTCGATTGCGAACTGCCACAATTTTGATCTAAAATGTAAATTGATTTGATTAACTCTATTAGGATTGAATTCCCCTTTTTTTGTATTACTTTATGTATTAGAAGCTAGACGGTAAGACGGTGCACATTGTTCTATCAATGTTCGAGCATTTTCAACTTTTTTTCTGTTAGTAGAAGAAAAACGACTGTTAATACCATATTTGAGGTCGTAGATTACGAAAATGATACTTATTTTTGATTATTTTGGATTCTTCAACTCTTATTTGAAGCTTTGTTATATGGCAGATAATAAAAAGACGTTAAGTTAGGTCTATCAGCATTATCGTGCCGTAATCAGCAAAAGTATCTACTTAAGGTCTTTTTAATCAGTAAGCTGTCTACTTAATCAGCAAGGTGTCTACAGTAAAGGTGTCTCTTAGTTAACAAAATTCATGAAATGCAGTGGAATTACTAATATTATGTTTATATGTATTCATATTAACATAATGAACAACTTTCCAAGTCAGCTTTTGTAGTAGTTTGAACCTGTTTTTTTCGTATCTCGAGCTATCTGACTACTTTGTAGCTACTTTGTAGTAGGCCTATACTTCTTCGACACAGGGAAATGAACGGTTTGGCAGTGTGATTGGCTCTGCGAATCAATCATTTTTATCCCGATTTATGCTCAAGTAGAGCATCTGTGCCCCATACTGAATCCTTTCCAATACCGAATCCACCCTTGGTTGAAGTTGACAATAGCAGCAGTACATCAGAAGAAGTACCTGTATTACAGGATGACGAATTCGCTGAACATTCTGATTCATGCATTAACATGGTAGATAAAACCAGATTCGACGAATTTGTCAGGCGATTAAAACTTAGTAAGTCAGGTAGTAAAGAGTTACGGAAAATATTTGGTGAAATTGGTGTGTTGAAATCTGATGCTACGTGAGTGGTAGATGTGATGAATTTCTTGATTATTTTACTGAGGAAGACGAATACTGTTACTGAAATGATATTCCTGTTTTGATGAATGCTTTGTTCGGTACATATGATGCAAATGATTACATGACATTTTTGGATGGTTCTGTCACTGGATTGAAGGCTGCACTTCTGAAGGTAGATGGCTCTAAGACTCCTGTACCTATTGCTCTGTGGTCACACGTAAAAGAGTGTTACACGTCTGCTGTCATGTTGATGGAAGATTTGAAATACAAAAATGAAAAGTGGAGAGTTTGTGCAGACTTTAAGACAAGTTATTTTACAATGTAAGTGTACGAGTATGCCTACTACTGTCAATTATATTTTTTCAGATGCTTCACTTGTTGATGGGATTGAAAGGGGCGGGAAATATAAGAAATCCGTGTATCTTTTGTCTCTTTCATGCTCAGAGTCAAGAAAAATACATCCGCGTTGATTGGGAACCTCGACATTCTTTCGTTGTCGGGCAAGCTAGTGTCGAAAATCCCCTATAATTGAAAATGAAAAGTTGAATGTTTCTTCCATGTATTACATTTGAAATTCGGCATTTTCAAGCAGTTCATCAAATATCTAAAAGATGAAGATGCTTTCTCTGTTCCTCGTGAGTTATTTCCAAGAGCATCGACTCAAAAGGTTAGTGCAGGGATTTTCACAGGACCACAGGCAGATAAAATTGCTGACAGCGATAGATTTGTGAATGTCCTTACTTCTGAAGAGCAAGAATGTTTGATGTCAATTTTTGAAGTATTTAGAAACATACTAGTTCCAACCGATGTTGCTACCGTAAAAGAAAAAAGAAGATCGGTGGACATAATGATTCGGCATTTTCAGAGAGTGGAGATGAATTATGGTCCTAAAATTCATTGCCTTGATTTGTATTTGCCAGAACTGTTGTCTCGACAGGTTCAAGTAATTGATCAGCGTGGCGAAAGACTGCCTCAGACATTCGTGTTTGATACTCGTTATTCAAAGAAATCTCTGAGAAAATGTTGCTGGACTATATTTAATTTGAATGCAATTTGATATGTTGAATGATGACAGATCATCACGAGCCTTATGGAATTGTTTTCTTTTTCTTCATGTACATCTATGAGCGTTCATATAAAAATTTCATTAAAATGCACTACTGAAATATACTACTTATAAGATACAAACTAATAACGTTATCTACATAATGCATGTATCCTTATTTTAGAATGAATTAGCATCATTTCTATGATCATCATTGAATCCAATACAATGATTGTAGCTCCATAGATTGACATAAATTACCTCCACTGTACGATAATATAACCAAAAGCTACTTTTCAAGTCAAAATAATGAAAATTAAAAATTCAGCAAAAATACTAGAAAATCTAAATGAATTTAAAACAAATATTGAATTCATGTTTTGTACACTTAAATTGATAGGAAAAAAGTGAAATTGCTTTGCTAACAATTTAGTGCACGAACAGTAAAAATGTTTCACCGTATCAATCCCAGGATCCCAGTGTCCAATCCCGGGAACTCGTAATTAAACTTATTTATTATATATATATATAAGTTTATTGCCGATCCAAAAAATTATCAGGCGTTTAAAGTAAGTCCTTCATTTGCATGCAATGTCTCAATAAATGCAATTTTCTTTAGAATTTTTCTGTGTGATTGTCAATTGGAAGAGGCCTCGTATTTTTTATTGTCCCTATTATAGAAAGTTGAATTTGAATTGATATTTGGAGTGGAAATTTCTGATGAAGTACTAGGATGATAAATTCGAATTGAATTTCATTTCATTTAAAAAATGGTAATCGGAACTTGATTTTTCACAATTGAATCGGATAATCGTAATCGGAACTCTGAGCTGGCGAATCGGATAGTCAGTAATCGGAACTTCATTTTTCCGAATCGCACCCACCTCTGAAAATTTGTTTTTTCTGCTCTTCTAGTTTGTCTGGTGTAATTATGAAATTTATGAAAATTTGGCCATAACATTTAAAACTTGGGACAAGTTTATTCGCACGACGAAAGTTTTCGGAACCTTGGGTACGGCACCCAAGGTCTAACCTTGGATGGATCGAAAGCGGTCGAGATCCGCAATAGGCGCGTCGACGTCGATGGAAAAACTCTATTGACATAAAATCTTTACTCTCATTATCATGAATGGTTGATGGATCTATGTCAATCCACTAATTGGGTATAACTGTACACTCAATCACAAGGCATGTTTGCGCTCCTGCCTCCTTTGTTGTGCTCCATACTGATATCACTATCATTCCGTGTTCATGAGATGCACTTGTATGCCATATGGCCTGTTCAAGAAAAGTTCAAAGTAATTTAATTATAAGTAGTTAAAATAATAAAGGCAGCCAATGCTAGAAAAAAATGCGGCGAAACAAACTTAGGTGCATTAGAATCACCTGCAATAGATCAAGGAATTCAGCATGGAACTTTGGAGACGTTAGTCTAAAATTTACCGACATTCATGTGAACCATTAGATTATAGAAGTAATATAATCTCAATCAAAATGGGGCTTGAATGCACTAGAGCATCCATTGCTGGTCAAGCACATTGAATTGTTAATTAATGTTTCTTGCTTTGGTTTTTGATGATTTCACAGTTTTTTTGGCCTAGGCTTACTCGTGTCTTACATGTAGGCCCATGCTGTAATTATCACTATCATAATGGTAACTGTAAAATTGCACGTCAATGAATTTAACAATAGTGGTGCTCTTATCAAGACTCTTCTATCATGAATAATTCTTTTAATCTGAGAACTCTGAAATCACTTTTGTACGCAATTTCAAATTCTATAATTATGCGGAGATGAGATTTCACAGAAGCGTCCAACAACTCAGAAATTACTCTTTATACCCTCAACTTTTCATCTAAGTTTGATTATGGTTCATTTGATTTAGTATATTCAAACTATCAAGAAAAGTTGAAAAGCATGTTCAGTGTGTCAACCCTTCCCTGCATGGCACATGTTGGTATACAGATCAAAATAGTAGACTTGCACTTTTGGTTTGGTTGGCACACTTGTTGATTTGACACAGTGCATGGCACAAATGTAGGGGAGAGCTCCTATAAACGTGACAGCCAAATGACTTTATGTATGACAGCAATCAATACTGCTGCCACGTGTAACATGCAAATATTATACGTATGCCCATGCAATTTCTTTCACTGAAAAATCTGCGCATGTTGGCATCCTTCCTCTATCAATTGTGCCAGGGTTTCGGAGACGGAGCCGACTGAAAATACCACGGCTCCGGCTTGAAGTTTTACATGTACCAAGAATTGCGAGAAAAAGTGATGGTTGTAAGTGTAGCTGAAACGAATGCAAGTGTGTCATCTTCGTAGGTTGTCGCTGTAGACTTCCTAAATAACCTACAGCGAATAATTTGCTTGGATTTTAGAGGAGATCGCGAACTTCCTTGAGATTGTGTTTCAGCCGGAAACGCAGCTGTCGGGTGAAAAACTCTTGGCGAGCAACATACATTCGCGCCTCAAATTTAATGTACCTATTATTATAGCACAATATTGGTTCTGAATAATTCCTCCCTTAAAATGCATAGTTATTTTATAAGTGCCTCATTTTCGATAAAAGACATAGAAGAAATGTTAAAATACTTATAAAGAAATGCTTTTGATATAAAGAGAATTTTAGCTCAATTTGGAAAGTTTTGAAGAAGAATATAAGGTACGAGATTTAAAATTGGAATTTCGGAGAACGCAGCACAACCCATCCATGGCTGCTATACTTGTCTGTAGAGTTCTATCCGGTTCTTGTTCTTATCAGACAATATCAAAAAGTGCGCATGTATGTCCAAATGGGTGCGGATTGATACTATTGAAATCCTTTTCACTGACTAAAATGTCTCTTTAATTAATGACGCCTCACTCTTGAATGCTGAAGCATTTGTTCTCACCTCTGATTTGGTAGGGATTAAATCAGATACTTCTGTCAGTCCCATATAAATAGAGAAAAACTTCATGGCTCCCGTATGCCTCATAAAAATGTTTTAAGCGGGAAGCACTAGCAAAGTCACAGTAATATTTTTTAGCATTGAATATATTCGGTCATTTTACTATCCTGCCTAATGTGTTTGTATGGCAAGAGGAGCAGATGAGAATTGCCACTAACATAACATCTATTGTGGAGGAATATAGGGTCAGCAAGATTCGGCTGCAGTCTATGTTGACTTTTGCTCGTGATGAGGCTATGCTGAGATCCACCTCAGTTGAAAGTGGGCCGAAAGTGGGATGTGGCAAAGTCATGTCCTCCATCAGCTCTATGGCAAAGCACAGAGAGGTGATGGAAGTTGTCCAAGACGGCAGGAGAGGTTTTGGCATGGAAAAGAGAGACACATTTTGGGTCAGAAATGAGCGAAGGTGACCAAAGAAGGAAGTTGTGAGAGAATGAGGTGCGAACATTGGAAGAAGAGAAGAGACTTGCCCTGGCAGTGCAACAGGGGCAGCAAAGAAGATGGCTCAACTGGGAAGTTGAAAATCGCAAGATCTCATGGAACGATTGGTGGAATATGGGCTATTGGCAGCTTCAATGGACCTATGATGTGGTTCCAACCCCCGCTAATTTGGCACGCTGGGGAATCCGCACGGACCGCGGTGTCACTTGTGCGGCAGGTATGCCAATCTTCTCCATATACTCTCTGGTGGTCATGTGGCATTGCAGGGAGGATGGTACACGCACCGGCACGGTTTCGTCCTGCAAGCGATTGTGGAAGCAGTCTCGGATGCAGTGATGCCTTTCAGGTATGTAACGGGAATTGACTGTGTGCCCAGTGGTCAAACAAAGAGACGAAAGTCTCCTCGTGTGTCTCAATTTGTACCGCGGAAGTGGGAAGTTCGAGTGGATAGACAGATGCCAGATGAATTGTCCCTATATGACCAATGGCCTGACGTTGTGTTGATCGATGCGGTAGGGAAGAGAATGATTATGGGTGAACTAACCGTTCCCTGGGAAGAGAACGATGAGGATAAGAGTAACTCGGCCAAATATGAAGAACTTGCCTAAGGGATTCGGAAGCAAGGGTGGGAATGTGAGCTTGGGAAAAAAACTTTGAAGTGGGATGCCGGTTTCTTTGCTCCAGCGGTGAGGAAATTTCTTGCTAAAGCCGGTATTAAAACGTAAAGATTGCCATCAATAAGTTGAGTGCAAAGGCGGAAGGCATAGCAGCTTTGTGTTAAGGACCTGGGCGCAGCGAACTGTTGCGGACCCACCATTCTGAGAGATACTGAGCTTAATGGGTCAAAATCTCGGTGACCCACGGTCCTTTTTCTGGGTGCAGCAGTTGCTGTTTCACATAACTCCTGTATGTATGTGTTCATGACTCCGATCGGTGATGTGCTCAAAAACGTATTGAAAGACATTAAGTTTCAGCTAAAGCTGAATCAAGATGAGGTGTTTAAATAGCATGTACATGAACTATGTGATAGAGATAGTTGTATACTCGCCATAGAAATTCTCACACAAAACACAGACATCGAAAACCTCAGCCTGTTTCCCATTGGATTTATATGAACTTTCTGTGATCTTGTCTGGCGAGAAGAGGTACCGAGTAGACCTCGACAGATGTGCAGTTTCGCAGTAGCTATCGGGTGTACATCATTCCGTGAAAGTCTCATAGGTCTCGTGTTGGGGGCCCGACTACATTTCGAAGGGTCTGGAGGGAGCCGTGGTGGAGAGTTGGAGCTGTGGTTAAAAATTACTTTTAAAACGATTTTTGATCATTTAAACTGAGTAATTCATATAGCATTTCGAGAGAACATGGTGAAAAGGTTACAAGAAGAAAACATCGAGCTTTTCTGCTTGTTCGTTTTTCAATGAAAAATTATTTTCAAGTGGCGATCCGATCCATGTGGGATTCACGTCGCGACCTCTTTCGAAACAGTTGTAAAACATTGATGCTACGTATAAGTTGTGAAGATGCGTTTGTTTTTGCTGCTTCTTTGATGTTTTTTGATGCTCAAAACTTGTGAAGTGCTATTCGTTTAGAAGTGAACTGCAGAAGTGAATATTCTTAGCTAAAATTTATAATAAATTTTATTCACTTTTTTTATAAATTATTATAAATTTTAAATAAATTTATTTCACTGTTTTTTGCAATCTGAATAAAAAATATCGAGATTTTGAAAAATGGAAGATCATTTAAATGTTATTGACGGATTTTAACTGTTACAGATATTTTTTGTGAAACTTTTCTGTCACTTTTAAGGTTACCTTAGCTGAATTTTTAAATCAGTGCATCGTTTGCAGTGCATGTCTATGTAGCACGATTTGTTAGATGTACATATGCTGTGTAAATTCTAGATTTACTTTCTTATAGCCCCCTATTTCTAGTTTCCAATGTAATATATGACCTTCAAATATTGTTGCCAATAAATGTATGCAATTCAGTCGATAATTTATATCTTGAAAATTCTCAATAGACGATAGGACGATGATCTATTCGTTCATTTTCCCTTCAAAAATTAGGGCAGCCTACATCGACTCAGAATTGTTATCATTTATTTTCTTATTTGAGCAATCTGACACTGAGAGCTGTCCAACGGATAAATACTGCAGCTGAATGTGCATTGAAAATCATGTTTTTACTATGATGCAAGTAAAAGTTACTAAAGTGCACCCTAAATGCATATGAAGTTATGCACACATGTACGTGTCCCTTGCATGCGAGTAGTGCATCTAATTCTGATCATGATTGGACCGTCTGCTAATAAATCATTTCTATCTGTCTTTAATATATATTTGCTAATCAAAGTAATTAAATGATAAATAATGAGTCGCAAATAGACAGTATCAGACTAGATTATGTTCTTGAATAACTTGATACAGTTGATGTATAAATTAAAATTTACACCCTAGATCTCAAATTAATAGGCTTAACTAATTTCTCTTTGAAATTGTGATCTGAAATTCACGCAAAGAGATGTAATGAACAAAAAGTAAAGAGTAATACCTTGGAAAAATGCTACATGTTTTCAATGACCATTTACTTAATGTTACTAAAGTGAAATCAAAGTTGCCATACTAGGTTATGAGGCAGTAGGAAAAGTCAGTGAGAGAAACTTTCTGAAGATGTATGTCTTCTGTAAAAGTATCAGATAGAAATGTAGAGGCGCAGGTAGAATCTGCTTCCTAGGTCAGATGATGCTGTGTATAGAACATAATTTCCAAAAGCAATTTATTCCAATAACGCCATACACCTTGAATTTCATAAAAGTCTAAAGACAAAAAATGATGACGTCATTTTTATATGATAGACGGAATGTTGGTTGCACGTACAAGATTTTTAAAAGCAAGAGATAGCTCATGAATGATGCAGAATGAGTAAAAGGTAGGATATGTTTCCCTCGTGAATTTCAAAAATTAAAAATTAAATGAATCAGCAAATGAGAAAAACTGAAATTAGTGAACAAAATTAGATACCAGAGGTTTCTGTGGGATGATAGACGACAGAAAGCTCCGTAGCTCTTCGATTGCTCGCTGTTCAGCATGCAGTTTCTAAGTGTCAGCGTCTCCAGTTGGTTTCAAAGCTGGGAATGATAGCAAACGTTCGGCTATTTGAGCATTATCCTTGTTTTCACGTAAGCATTCAAGAAAAGAGTCTCGCAATGAAATGGCACTCACTGGGCTTTCAGGACTATTACTCAAAAGTTCAGGATCTGATAAAAGACCAGCACTGTAACCAAGACGAGCTCGCGATGCTAAGTAATGAGGATCACAGACCATCTTCACTGCGACGTCGATTTGATCAGCAGCCACGCACCATGAGACGAATCGACGATAAAAAGTCTCGTCGTACTTATTGACATTTTTAGCATGAGTTACATAAAACCTGACAGCTTGGTTGGCAATTGGAAATTTTCCTTGTTTTCCGACCCAATCACGCAGAACATCGATGACAAGCTCATGCATTTTATATTCATATTGATGCAGACGAGAATTAAAGCCTGCCTGTATCACTAAATGTCTCCTGCAAAATTTGTCTAAAAATTTGTTTGCTACTCTCTTATGTACATCCCATAAGATAGTGACAGTCACAAGAAAAATTGACTCGTCACGGTCATGTACCACACAAGTCTGTGAAACATTTCTCCATAATATGAAGACAAGCGTTGAATTGATATTAAAATTATTGAACATGTGTTGCATTCTTGTTCACAATACGCATCGATACACTTTGCCTCAAGAATTATATTCTTAGACTCATTGAGAAGGGTACATAGCTCTGATATGTATTCAACAGTTTTGCTGAAATCTGATGACCATTTCTCGTAATCGTCAAGTATAATGGTGCCAAGTATGCTAATGAAAAGTGGTTGATTGTCATAACTTGAACAAAGATCAATAAATAGCCACAATGAATCCTTCTTCTGGAATTGTTTACAACCAGAATCTAATATATTGATAAGCAGGTTTTCAGTCTCTTGATTAGTTAAGGAACCTAGTGGGATTATTTCAATGTCAAATCCATTGAAATCCCTTTCAAATTCAAAATCATTGGATGTAACAATAACTGGATGAGAATTGCGAAATACAGTCTGTTTCATAAAAAGTGGATCATCCTAAAATTTGACTAAATAAAACATAAGTATGATACAGAAAGCATTTTTCATGTTATTTCATGTCCCTAATATATTTAAATGTCCTTATATAATCTGATAAGCTATGATACAGTAACGGTTCTTAGGAAGCTAATATTTTGTGGCCCTACCCTTGTTGTCAATGACATTACCAATTCGTCTAGGCATTGATTCGATGATATCGTTGATTTTTGACTGATCTAACTTTCTCCACTCTCTTTTTAACAGTGACGTAAGTTGTGATACGCCATCTGTAGGTAGCAGAACGACGAACGTTACGTTTTAGAATACTCCATACATTTTCTATGGGATTCAGATCAGGAGAACGAGCTGGCCAAGATAATGTCCTAAGCCCTAATTGAGACTTGCATAAGTTGACTCTACTACTCCTGTGACACGTAGCATTATCATCCATAAATAACCAAGTTGATCTGTCATTTGGCCAATGTTCATTCGTAAAACATTCACATAGCGTTCAGAATTCATGGTTCCTTGCTGTATGTGAAGTTCAGAGCGGCCATTGGTCCAAATGCCAGCCCAAATCAGTAGAATCGCACCACCTTGTACCCGGGGACGATGTAAATGTCTCGGAATTTCCAGATCAGATTTTATCCATAATCTCAATCGACCATCACTATCCTTCAGACGGACTGATGCCTCATCAGACCAGACAACCCGATCCCATTGATTTCGCCAGTGACAATGACTCATTGCCCATCTGAGACGTCTTTTTGTATGCTCATCTGATAATTCGATCTGAGAGGGCCTCTTATAGCTCTTGAAATTCGACTCAATAAGTCTTCTACGAATAGTGGACTTAGAAATAGACGAGTCTAGTGCAGCCATCTCAGTTAACGAGAGACTTGGGTCAACTTTAACAAATCTCAAAATTAGGCGGTCTCTATGTTTGGATGTTTTGCGTGGACGGCCAGAGCCCTCTTTACGACAGAGTCGAAAATCATCATTATGCCATCGATGCACATTTGTGTAAGGGACATTTAGTCGCTTGCTTGTAGCTCGCAAAGAAAACCCTAGTTCTAAGAAGGCTGACACTTTGCCTTTTGTGAATGCGATCTCGTTATTGTTCATTTGTGCTTTGTATTGTTTTCAACCCGTAAGAAGTGCTGACAACACCACCGCAACGAAGTCAGGAAGCTATGGAACACGGAGTCCAGTTAATCACATGTAGCAGTTACATTATTGTTGATGAATAATGGTGCTATACTGGCTCTGATTGACCGATTTTCTTTATTTTTGTTTTGCTTGATAGCTTTGGCTTGTAGAACAACATACTACATAACAAAGGAAACAAATGTAATTTTATAAGAGTGAGGTATGATTTTGTGTAACATTGCTAAATGAAGATCAAATTATCTACTACTTTTTTATCTATAACAGGAAAACAACTCAATATTCATGCTTGAAATTTCCAGCAATGATATTAGTAAGCACAACTGACATATCTTCCAAATTTCAGAGAAATTCGTTCAAGTTTGGCGAAGTTAGACAAAGTTGAAGTTAAGGCGATGTTTAAGGGTGATCCATTTTTTATGAAACAATCTGTATATTTGATGCTTTTTTGTCTTGAACATCATCGATGAAATACAAAGCCTTGCATTCAGAATTAAGTAATTCTTTATCAATTGACTTCAGTTGATTAGGAGTCATCCTATGACTTCTACCAGAAATCCAGAAAACTTCGAATCCTAGTCTTTTGGCTTCCCAAGCCATGCAAACTGATAGGGAGGTTTTGCCAGCTCCTTTATGACCACGAATGCATAGACAACTTGGAGAATCAGAAGTGATCCAAGTGACAATTTTCCTCTCAATCTCGTCGCGATGCACATATTTCGGTTCCAGATTATGAATTTGGTGGTAATGAAGGTTGAAATCTGCAACAAAATTTTGGAGAATATAAAGATTAACGTTTCTACTTAATGCTATTGTCAAAACCCAACTTGCCGTCATTCATCTGCATATGAGGTTTTTCTTGTCGCCAGCTCAACAACCGTGTCTCATTCGCTTTCTCTCTCTTTGTGTCATCAGGGTTGTAATATTCAGCATCATTACTCCTGAAAATTACGGAAGCACAACATCATTTTTGAAACATAGAATGGAACGATTTTACTGTCAAGACCTTAAATCGCACCTTTTAGGAAATTCGCATCACAACTTTACCTGCTTGTACATCAGATTTTTTATACATATTAGGCCGATACCGGATCTAATTTATAAAGGTTCTTAGAAAATTCATAAACTCTCGTACAGGAATATTTGATTATTGATCAGTGGCGTCGCGTGCTCCATGACCATAGGCCTTCACTCGGCTTTGGAATACTATTTCTACACCAAACACTTTTATGTTACAACATTAATTTTCATAAACGCTGAATTTTTAATAACAATTTCCTGAACATTTTTTAAGGTCAAGTGAACGTGCACATGAGAAGTGATTGCTCATGTCGCTTAGTCGCCTTACTCAAGGAGCTGAGATCACTATATCCCCTCTCTGTCCAGACCATATTTTCTCGAGAAAACAGGAGGCAAGGCCAACAGTTTCTTGTGCTTCTCGCGGCCGGTCAGCCACTCACATGTTTGAAATTTTGATGCATTAAAATGTCTTTAATATTTCTGTCTTTCTCTGTGAGTACTTTCAATTTTATATCAGGTGTTGACCTACCTTGCTTGACGACTGTCATCTTTTCAGTATATTCCCTTGGAACGAAAGGCGTGGTTATGATCTCATCTGCAGCACTAAACATAGCGTCACATCAATCACGTAAAAACAAATTTTTGAATTCTACCGAATCTGGGTGTTCGAGTCAGATGCATTACTCTGCATTCATTGGATAACGCTCATCATCTGATCGCAGTCTTGTCCGAACGTCATCCATCTGCCACTGTTGACGTATTGGCTTCTCTCACATTAAGCGAAGCTAGGAACAATTGGGTTGCGCTTCCCTTACTATATTTAGGCACCGCGCCTCAATCAAGAATTGCGTAGAATTTCATTGCAAAGCTTGGAGAAGGCAAAGCATTATGCCTATCGAGAAAGCCAATATTGGCGCGGGCGCGTGCGCTTACTGTCTCGCACACACAGAACTCTCTTTCGCTGTCTGAACATCAGTGCTCCGTCTGAACACACGACAAGCTTGTGTGTCTAATTGTTCGAAGAAAACAGCTGTGATTCAAGCACGTGCTGCAAAACTGTTCACTCCGAGGTTGAGAGTCTGATTTTGAGACGGAAAGCTGTGCACAGCTATCACGAGAAGCTATCGAATTTAAATGAATGATGACACTTTTCATTTTTATAATTGTTGGAAAATAATTTTTGAGGATGCGCCGAAGGCCTCGCAGGTACGGAGAAGAAGCCACTGTTATTGATAATAAGCTTCGAAAATTGTCCAGAATTGATAAATCAGTTTATTTAATTAAATCGGTTCCCCTTAGCGCCTCATAACATCTGAGGTTCTCAGTTATATCAAGCTTGTTGGTGGGACGGAATTTCCCACTCCTACTAAAAATACTGGATTTTCCATGGGATTCCCGATCCCATCACAAAAAAGACGGCTTATTTTTAGCTTTTTGATGCTATCTTTCACACATATGTCATATATATATATATATATATATATATATATATATATATATATATATATATAATACAAAAACAGAGTAATCAAAATGGAAATAATATAAATAGTAGAAAACTCAGGAAAAAGTCATTAACTAAATTTCCAACCGGTTTCACCTGTTGATGCAGGCTATTCATGGAAAATGAATGTATTTGAAATCAATAGCACATAATATAAAGTAATACATAGAAATAAACTTAAGGTGATCGTTCATTCAATGTGGGATGAAGGAGCTTGATCATAGCTTTTTCTTTTAGTTCGCGCTCTATAATAGGCGCCACTATTCGAGGCGCCACTCGAATAGAGCGCGAACTAAAAGAAAAAGCTATGATCAAGCTCCTTCATCCCACATTGAATGAACGATCACCTTAAGTTTATTTCTATGTATTACTTTATATTATGTGCTATTGATTTCAAATACATTCATTTTCCATGAATAGCCTGCATCAACAGGTGAAACCGGTTGGAAATTTAGTTAATGACTTTTTCCTGAGTTTTCTACTATTTATATTATTTCCATTTTGATTACTCTGTTTTTGTATTATTCTTTTTGATCAAAATGGCTAGTACTCGGGGATCAGTCATTAAGGATGACATAACATCAATTTCCGAGAAGGTGGATACTTTAATTAACAAAGTCGAATCCTTAACTACAGTTGTTCATCAAATTAGCAATGTTTTGCTATCAACGTTAAAAAATGATCTATCTAAAGATCTTCAAACAAGCCTAACCAACATCAATGACAACATAAAGTCAGAATTAACTGTTTTGTCAAAGGAAGTGTCCAGCTCAATCGAAGCACATAATTTCAATTGGGATGAAAAGTTGCGCCAAAGAAAATTTTACTATTTCCAAGGATATTCTAATTTTCAAAAAGCCAATATTTACGAAAAAGCTGTCAATGAACCAACTCCCAGGATTCCTCGTAAATTCTTCAGGAATCCAGTGCCTCAGCATAGTGAACTTGAAGTAAAATTCAGAAGAAACCTCTGCATAAAAGAGTGTCAACATGAAATTGAACGTTTACGAGCTATGGCAGAAATGAAGATGGAATTCGTAAAGAAAATTGATGCTGAAGTGTGTGATCACTTTTCTAAGAAATTAACTAGTGAGATGGCGCAGCTTCAACATGGTAAGTGGAAGGAGATGATAGAAAGCGAAGAGAAACGTAGTCTAGAAATTTGGGAGGAGAAAAGCAAGTTCTTTGATTCTGACAAACATTTAGTGTCTATTGACAGTCAGTCAAAATTTTTAAGGCAAGATGCCAAGCCGCGCACGTATGCAGATGTTGCAGATGATAGGAATGATAGGTCAAGGCCTTTTATAAGAAATAAGTTTCAAAGTGGCAACAAAAGGCCTTACCAAAATTATTCTCGTCCAGATTCTAGGTCCAGATTCAGAAATAATTATGATTATAATAATAGATCATATTCACGCGGTAGAAATAATCGCAACAACGTCAACAGTTTGAATCATGAAATGTATGAATCGCACAATGATGATATTCCTTTTTTAGGATAAGCAATGTCTCTGTCTTCTTTGTCATCTATTGGTCTTGACGATGCATCCAAACGTTTATTATCTAAAGGTTCCAAATTTGCACCTATTCCAAATAAGAATACTTGCATGATAGAGGGAGAAGTAACTGAGTTTTGTAGGAGGCTTCGCCTATCTGATTTTTATAAGGACGATGTTGATGAAACTTCTAGACATTTCAAATGTAACAAATCAGATTTTGTCCCTCCGAAAGGGGTGAATAGCCAACTTGATACTTTGATAGATGTGATTACTAATAGTACGGCTAATATGGTAGACGATCAAAATAGACGTCATTATAATTTGTCTAAAGTCGAGAACAAATGTTTGAATAACCTTAAGAAGAATGAGTCACTACACATAACTAATTAAAACGTTATACGCTAACCAATAGGTCAAATACATAGGGTTAATTAGTTTAAACTCTATCAAGTACTCTACCCTCGAAGCAATTTATATTATTGTTTAAACAGGGGGAAACTACTGCTACTGAAAATACGCTACGGAATACCAATTAATAATTCATGCATCGAGAAGTACAAAAAGAGAATTTAGCAAGCTTACTCAGCGAGTGAATTCTGTCCAACTGAGGTTGTCAGAATTGTCGCTTCAATTTATCCTAGTACTTAGCGGTATTAACTATCCTAACGCTCGTGCACCTGATTCTCCTTACCAATAGATAAAGGCGATCAGGTCTGTTATCCATCATACTCATACTGTATCAACATGTCAAAATCATTAGTGATGCCAGACGTAACCCATCAAATTAATCCCGAATGAAATGAAGTTGTGAAATGAAGACTTGATGAAAAGATAAGTGAGAAATTTAATCCTTAAGAGGACTGATCAAACGTTCCCTACAGGTGAATGGAATAGTGTCAAAATAACAGATTCTTATTCAGGAAATAAAAGCAAAGAACTATAATCAAGATTGGAACTTAAATATTAACCTTGAACTCCTGAGGTCATCAGCAGAGACTAGGGTAGGGCGATCGTGTTTCGGTCCCTCACCTCTGAACACTCAAACCCACCCTAGCGGGACCCTGCACAAAGGCAGCCTCAATCCACAGTTAATAATTTATAAAATGAAAGCTGCGACAATAAATATATATTAAAAAAATGCCATCAAATTAATCGTTATTAATCAGTTATTCAAATCAGAATAAACATTAAAATAAACGCCATTAGTTCACGCATAAGGACTCTTAATCCTGCTAGCAGAGGTACAGAGGCGGGGAACGAGACCACCTTCAACTCTATACGTACTATGGTAACAATTAAAACGTTATACGCTAACCAATAGGTCAAATACATAGGGTTAATTAGTTTAAACTCTATCAAGTACTCTACCCTCTAAGCAATTTATATTATTGTTTAAACAGGGGGAAACTACTGCTACTGAAAATACGCTACGGAATACCAATTAATAATTCATGCATCGAGAAGTACAAAAAGAGAATTTAGCAAGCTTACTCAGCGAGTGAATTCTGTCCAACTGAGGTTGTCAGAATTGTCGCTTCAATTTATCCTAGTACTTAGCGGTATTAACTATCCTAACGCTCGTGCACCTGATTCTCCTTACCAATAGATAAAGGCGATCAGGTCTGTTATCCATCATACTCATACTGTATCAACATGTCAAAATCATTAGTGATGCCAGACGTAACCCATCAAATTAATCCCGAATGAAATGAAGTTGTGAAATGAAGACTTGATGAAAAGATAAGTGAGAAATTTAATCCTTAAGAGGACTGATCAAACGTTCCCTACAGGTGAATGGAATAGTGTCAAAATAACAGATTCTTATTCAGGAAATAAAAGCAAAGAACTATAATCAAGATTGGAACTTAAATATTAACCTTGAACTCCTGAGGTCATCAGCAGAGACTAGGGTAGGGCGATCGTGTTTCGGTCCCTCACCTCTGAACACTCAAACCCACCCTAGCGGACCCTGCACAAAGGCAGCCTCAATCCACAGTTAATAATTTATAAAATGAAAGCTGCGA
>CAJQUW010009989.1:0-25382 GCA_907163375.1 Prostheceraeus crozeri
TACGTTAGAAATAAACGAAAGTAAGAACTATCATCGTATGAGTATTCAAAACATGTTTTGTAAATCAAATGTGTGTAGTCCTGACATGATAGAATCAAATGAACTTGACAAACGCGTTTGTCAAGCTTGATTCTATCATGTCAGGACTACACACATTTGATTTACAAAACATGTTTTGAATACTCATACGATGAAGTTCTTACTTTCGTTTATTTCTAACGTACACACTGTTGAAACTTTATTTTTCAACTTGTAAACTGTGAAACTTTATTTTGTTTCTAACATATAAACAGCTAAAACTTTATTTCTAACGTACACACTGTTGAAACTTTATCTTTAACTTGTAAACGGCTGAAACTTTATTTCTAACGCGATTCTATCATGTCAGGACTACACACATTTGATTTACAAAACATGCTTTGAATACTCATACGATGAAGTTCTTACTTTCATTTATTTCTAACGTACACACTGTTGAAACTTTATTTTTCAACTTGTAAACTGTTGAAACTTTATTTCTAACGTACACACTGTTGAAACTTTATTTTTAACTTGTCAACGGCTGAAACTTTATTTCTAACGCACAAAGCGCTTAAACTTTATTTCCATCATATACACTATTGAAACTTTATTTTAATCTGTAAACTGTTGAAACGTTATTTTCATTTACAACTAGTAGAATGCTGAGTCTAACTTGCAAACTAGTAAATCCTACGATCGAACTTTACAAACAGATAAAACTTTATTTCTAACGTAGACACTGTTGAAACTTTATTTTAACTTGTAAACGGTTGAAACTTTATTTCTAACGTACACACTATTGAAACTTTATTTTTAATTTGTAAACTGGTGAAACTTCATTTTATTTCTAACATACAAGCTGATAAAACTTTATTCTAAACTTGTAAACTGGCGAAGCTTCATTTTATTTCTAACATACAAACAGATAAAACTTTATTCTTAACATACGCACTATTGAAACATTAGTTTTAACTCGCAAACTATTGAAACTTTATTTTTAACTTGTCAACGGTTGAAACTATGTTTTATTTCTAACATACAAACAGATAAAACTTTATTATTAACTTGTAAACTGGTGAACCTTCATTTTCTTTCTAATATACAAACAGATAGAACTTTATTCTTAACATACACACTATTGAAACTTTATTTTTAACGTGTTAACTATTGAAACTTTATTTTTTAACTTGTAAATCGGTGAAACTTTATTTTATTTCTAACATACAAGCAGATAAAATTTATTCTTAACTTGTAAACTGGTGAACCTTCATTTTATTTCTAACATATAAACAGATAGAACTTTATTCTTAACATATACACTATTGAAACTTCATTTTATTTCTAACATATAAACAGATAGAACTTTATTCTTAACTTTTAAACTGGTGAAACTTTATTCTTAACTTTTAAACTGGTGAAACTTTATTTCATTTCTGACATGCAAGCAGATAAAACTTTATTCTTAACTTGCAAACTGGTGAACCTTCATTTTTATTTCTAACATATAAACAGATAGAACTTTATTCTTAACATACACACTATTGAAACTTTATTTTTAACTTGTAAACGGTTGAAACTTTATTTCTGACGCACAAAGCGCTTAAACTTTATTTCCATCATACACACTATTGAAACTTTATTTTAATCTGAAACTTTATTTTTAACTTGTTAACGGTCGAAACTTTATTTTATTTCTAACATACAAACAGATAAAACTTTATTCTTAACTTGTAAACTGATGAACCTTCATTTTTATTTCTAACATATAAACAGATAGAACTTTATTCTTAACATACACACTATTGAAACTTTATTCTTAACGTGCACACTGTTGAAACTTTATTTCTAACTTGTAAACTCTTGAAACTTTATTTTGATATACAAACAGCTAAAACTTTATTTCCATCATACACACTATTGAAACTTTATTTTAATCTGAAACTTTATTTTTAACTTGTTAACGGTCGAAACTTTATTTTATTTCTAACATACAAACAGATAAAACTTTATTCTTAACTTGTAAACTGATGAACCTTCATTTTTATTTCTAACATATAAACAGATAGAACTTTATTCTTAACATACACACTATTGAAACTTTATTCTTAACGTGCACACTGTTGAAACTTTATTTCTAACTTGTAAACTCTTGAAACTTTATTTTGATATACAAACAGCTAAAACTTTATTTCTAACGTATACACCATTGAAACTTTATTTTTTAACTTGTAAACTCTTGAAACTTAGTTTTTCATATACAAACAGCTAAAACTTTATTTCTAACATATACACTATTGAAACTTTATTTCTAACTTGTAAACTCTTGAAACTTTATTTTTAACTTGTTAACGGTTGAAACTTTATTCTATTTCTAACATGCAAACAGATAAAACTTTATTCTTAACTTGTAAACTGATGAAACTTCATTTTATTTCTAACATACAAGCTGATAAAACTTTATTGTTAACTTGTAAACTGGTGAAACTTTATTTCATTTCTGACATACAAGCAGATAAAACTTTATTCTTAACTTGTAAACTGATGAACCTTCATTTTTATTTCTAACATATAAACAGATAGAACTTTATTCTTAACGTACACAATGTTGAAACTTTATTTTTAACGCACAAAGCGCTTAAACTTTATTTCCATCATACACACTATTGAAACTTTATTTTAATCTGAAACTTTATTTTTAACTTGTTAACGGTTTGAAACTTTGTTTTATGTCTAACACACAAACAGATAAAACTTTATTCTTAACTTGTAAACTGGTGAACCTTCATTTTTATTTCTAACATAGAAGCAGATAGAACTTTATTCTTAACATATACACTATTGAAACTTTATTTTTAACGTGTTAACTATTGAAACTTTATTTTTAACTTGTTAACGGTTGAAACTTTGTTTTATTTCTAACATACAAACAGATAAAACTTTATTCTTAACTTGTAAACTGATGAAACTTCATTTTATTTCTAACATACAAACAGATAGAACTTTATTCTTAACATACACACTATTGAAACTTTATTTTTAACGTGTAAACTATTGAAACTATATCTTTCATTTACAAATAATAGAACGCTTAGTCTAACTTGCAAACTAGTAAATCTTATTCATCATCAAATCTAACTGTTATAATCCTCATCATGGAAATCAATGTTCCACAGTCCTTTGAAAAAGATATGATCACCCTTTATCTAACCCATCATTGCATGAAAACAACAACTCTTCTCATAGTAACATTTATTGAATAATGGTAACAAGCATGCATTATAAATCAATGGTTTGAAAGAGATAAAATAGATACAGCTGGTAACTATCATACAGAGAGCAATGATAACCATACAGGACTTTGGCAGTGTTGAGGTAAGGAGGAAAGAAGCATTGGTTATGAACGTAGCTACTACAACGAACAGACAAAATAGGAGCACACAAATCCTTAAAACGTTTCGTGACTTCATGATAATGTTGATTCACTCTACTATCCCAAGGCGGGAGCAAAATATCATCAATGATTAGATTGGGAAATACTTTCCTCTCCTTACCAGGATTATTACAAAAGATGCGTATAACATTGAAAGCAGCTAACCATCGTTTAAAGTCAATAAGAAGAGCACTCTCACAAGAAAAGCCATAGTCTTGCAAATATTTCAGATTAAGTCCATGAATGTGTTTTCTCGCCCATTGATCAACATTGGGATCGCAGTTGGCATGTTGATGATAGACACTGACAATCTGATATGTCCAATTGTTCATAGCAATAGCACTGAGCTCCTGTACAGGTTCACCCTCACAATCCATAAAAATGATGATAGAAGCCTAAAACGGAAATTTACACATCTAAGGAAGCGTTCTATAACATATTACAAAATGAAGAATTACATCGATGCTTTTCACGACAAAATACACAAATGATATGATGGCAACGAAGAAGTAAAATGTATCTAATAAGATCACGTCTGCGACACTCAAAGCACATAAGCGAATTGTCATAGGGTAGAGTTAGGAAAGGACTAGTAATTCTCCTTCTTTGATTTGCGTTTTGATGTAGCATTCTTCATCCGCCATTTCACTAAAATTCGTCCGACTGGAAGATGGTGAATTTAAAAATCTGTCCAACTGTGTAATGTCTGGTGAAAACCTTGGAGGAAGATTGTCCATCGGGTAGGCGTCACCAACTCTGGAAGTCCTTCATCAGTCAATTCACTCAAATCGGGCCACGATCCCCATCCAGACGGAAGATCAGTTGGCCAGTCTTCCTCGTCGCTCTCTGGCACTAACACTTCGGGAATGCGAATCCGTAAAGGTTGGATCATCGTTACGTCGGGCATGTTCACTAGCTCAAGTCAAAATATGAAGTAAATGATTTCAAAAGTCATTTATATACAGTTTTTAGTGGATCGGGTCCTCTAAAAGGTATCAGGTCCTCTAAAAGGTATCGGGTCCTCTATCGGGTCCCTTCCACAATCCATCTCTCCAATAATTTGATTGTCGTTGATGACTCACTATCGTCGCTTTCAGCACAAAGTCGCATGTGTCCTCACACTCTCTGATCTTCTCTGGATTCTTCGATTTATAGGCTCTCCTCTTATATCTTTCAATCATTTGTTTGATGGTCTTCATCTCCTCACGCTGCCTTACTCTCAACTCTTCTCTTGTTTCTAGCATGATTATGATTGTGACACTCATTTCATCCACTCTTATATACATCTCTCAAAGGACCCGATCCCTTCATGGGTCCCCTTCAGGGGACCCTGAAATCACCTCGTTTGTCCACCCGTCCATTCAATGTCAGTCAATGTATCAGTATGAAGAATCTGAACCCACACCTTCTTCTCAATATCCAAACGAAATCGTCGTGTCAATTTCGGTCGTTTATACACTTCTGGAGTATGTTGATATACTATATACATAGCCCGTGCCAAACCTCCTCCATCTTCACGCTTTCTACCTGGAGAACGTCGAATACATGTTTCTGTAGGATTCCATGATATAACTACATCTCCTTCATACATTGGAATGTAATCACGTTCAAAATAAAGACAGTCTTTCGGTTTCTCCACCGTTGTTGTAATTGGATGCTGATATGTCGGTGTTACTTCAAAATAGAATGTGTCAATATACGTTGGAATTATTTCATTTTCCAATTCTATCTTACGGCGTGATATCACTACACAGTTCTTCGTCTCTGAAATTATCTTGTCTCCATGAAATAATGGAATGGTACGGTGATATTGCCAAAATTTACCTTTCCAATGACGTATTGGATAACGTACCTCACACTCTGGAACCTCACACTCTGGAACCTCACTCATGTTGGATAATATAACAGGGATGTAGAGAGAGAGAGAGAATGTGCGTCCGTCACTTGTACGATTCAACGATGAAATGATTCTCAGTGTGGAAGGCTCTCTATTTATAAAGGAATGCTTGATTCTCATTAGACAACAATCCTCATTGGAGAATAGAATCAAGTTGATTCCCACTCTCACCGATGCTTCATTCGCCCGCTAGCGCTCATCGTCTCCTTTCACCGTCTCGACTAAAGCTCTATTGTATTCTTCCGTTGATAGGTGTGGTAAAACACGGGTGGGCAAATGTGTGTCGTCGCGCCATTGATAATAATACTCCAACAGTAGGCGACCATGCTTGAATACGCGCCTTGGATATTTCAGCAAAGTCTCATCAATCAATTTCCTACTTTGAGCCACACTCATGAATACAATGTGTCAGACAAGCTCGTTGTGGGGGAGGGTGTGGGCATACACCAATGGTTGAATGTAGGTCGTAAGCATATCATCATTCATCATGAGTTGGAAGCCTATCACTGAAGGTAGCTCGACATACGCCCTTAGAGTCACCTAAACAATGTCCTCCATGCTCTGGGAAACTACCTACGCCATCGGCTGAATCGCTCCTCTCATCGTCAAAAGAATGTACATAGCTCATGCACTCCAACTCTCTCAGTGCTGTAGGCGTATTTTATACCACCCACCCCTACGCTCCTCTGGTGTTAACTTTCGTTTAGCAAAAAGTCGTCATGAAATTTCAACGACGGAGTAAAAGTTTGAGATGATACACTCCTGGCAAACTAACTCATGAAGTAGCTTTGCTGTGATACATTTCTATCTGTAAACATATGGTAATGTTAAAGTGAATCTAAAACTTTTCAGCTTATTAATTGTTCATCGTTGCATCAACGCTTTAACTCGTGAACAGTTATAATTTTATTTTAATTTACACTTAGTCAAACTTGTAAACTAGTAAATCTTCCGATCTTATTTTTACAAACAGTTATACCTTAATTTCTAACATACACACTATTGAAACTTTATTTCTAACTTGTAAACTCTTGAAACTTTATTTTGATATACAAACAGCTAAAACTTTATTTCTAACGCATACACTATTGAAACGTTATTTCTAACTTGTAAACTCTTGAAACTTTATTTTGATATACAAACAGCTAAAACTTTATTTCTAACGTATACACCATTGAAACTTTATTTTGATATACAAACAGCTAAAACTTTATTTCTAACGTATACACCATTGAAACTTTATTTTTTAACTTGTAAACTGGTGAAACTATATCTTTCATTTACAAATAGTAGAACGCTTAGTCTAACTTGTAAATCTTAAAACATTTCATATGGACGATGATGATAGATGAAATAGTGTCAAATAAAATTAAGATAGCTTACACTTCTGATACAGGGATAGCAATCGACTGCGATCCATGTGTAAAGAGCTTGTTAGACTACGGAAGAGAGAAGTGTGTTATGTTGCGTGTGGCGCGTGAGTGTCCTCCCATTTCATTCCATTCATCAATTCATCTCATTGATAGAGACAGGTAGAACTCATGGTTCTCATAACGTATGCAATGGATAGTTTATAAGGTAACCTTCGACAGTTGGCTAAATGTCGCCCTGGCGCGAATGCATACTACGTTGAGACAGAGGCAATCACTTGCAAACATGACGCAGAGAGGTTTAACAAGATTGACCATTGCCGAATGTCCCTTGCGGTATACATAGCTACGGGTTTCACCGCCGTCCTATACAGGAACGCCCGTCGAAAGGAAGTATTACACCGAACTTCATTTGCAACGTTCAAGTTGACTGATAGCAGATTCAACTTAATGATAGTATTCGCCAGTCCGAAGACTGCCCAGGGCAAACCGCGAGGAGGTTCTATCATATCTTGCCCCATGGTGGCCCTTAAGAGAGCCGTTGGTTCGTTCTCGTCGTATCTGAAAATAGAAGGAAAAATAGATGAAAATATATTCAAGTGATAGAGATGATATTAACTTACCATAAGAAAAATTTAGCCGGTTCGCGACCCTTCGATGGTGATGGTTGAGGTAAGTATTTGGCCGGCAGTTTCCGCTTCCGGTGGCGCAGCTCCTTTATTTCGCCATCATGCTTTATAGAGACATGGAGACAGCGCATCTCCGCCATCGCTCCCTCGTAGCACTCGAATGTGGCATCCAAGTCCTCACTCTCAAGGATGACGCTGTCGACGATTCTGCTCTTGATGATGGGAATGTGGAGCGTTGTTCGTCCTCTCTTCTTTCTTCTGACTCTCAGTCAGGCTAGTCCTTAATTGCTCAATTTTTAAATTTGAGACCTCTTCCTGAGCTTTTAATGATTTTATGTACGTTGTCTGCTCAGTAACGCGTTTTTCGCTGGCAAGCGCCCTTTCGCGGAAAGATTCTAAATTGATCACTTGGGTCTTGAGGGCCCGAATCTCGGCTACCTGACCCTTCAGGTGGAAATTGTCATCCCTAAGGGCCGAACATTCGTTTTTGTAACGAGTGAGCTCATCTTTCAATTTCGTGAGTGCGTATTCCTGGCTCACTTTTGCGATCTGGGTATCCTTATTCCAGCTGTTCATCTGCTGCTTAATCCCCTTCTTTACTGGGGAAGGTGCGATTACTTTCTTTTTCGGGGAAGACTGATTTGTTGGTTTTCCTATCTCTTCCGTGTCTTTAGTAATGACGACCTCCTCAGAATCGGAGTCATCTGAGCTGTCCAAATCGCTTAGTGGGGCCTTCTCTTCTGCTGTTGATGAGGTAGTGGCCGAAGCAGCAGGCTCCAAAATTGTTGCAATAGCCTCTTGTAGTGCTGCGTCAAGATCGACTGTTTCTTCGTTGAAGAAGGGTGCGATCACTTTGCCGATGTCTGATGTTATGTAATTGTTTGCCATTTTGAGCGGACAGTCGGCGTGGGCGATGTAAAATTCCTCATGCTCTTTGCCTTTCAAAAATTTCAGGCAATGTGTACAGCCGGAAATAACGGCTCTTTCCTCGTGGAAGTGAGGAGTAT
This sequence comes from Prostheceraeus crozeri, assembly GCA_907163375.1. NCBI lineage: Eukaryota > Metazoa > Platyhelminthes > Polycladida > Euryleptidae > Prostheceraeus > Prostheceraeus crozeri. Next base: position 8,355 of record CAJQUW010009989.1, read on the forward strand.
TCTTATATTTGTTTATGTGACGTTTGAATTCGCCCACCCTCTTTATTTCTCCGCAAGAACACTTTTTAAATAAGAATTTTGAGTTGCCTCCCATTTTGTAACTTATGTATCTGTAAAGGAAGGATGAAATAGAATTACTAACAGGCGACATTGGCAGTCATTCTTATAATCATACAGCTAAATTGTGAGATTGGTGGAAAGTGTCGAACATTTGAATCCGTTACAGGCATTACTCAGAGGGGATCTTATCCCAACTCCAAGGCCTCGGCCCACAAATCCAACCTCCCGCGGACAGAGCGTGCGTCATATCACTGTGTTGGTATCCGGACCCCGATTTTGACATGAAAATCAGTGGATTGTTTACAAAGGTTGCAATTCCAAGCCGAAGCTTGCCTCTCACAACTTTATAAATGTCTTAGTTGAATTCAGAAGGTTTGAAAACCCCGAAATTGTCAAAAAAATAGCGAATTTAAATTTTTCAATTTTTAGCACTACTTATGAAATTTTATAAGTAGTCTATCACTTAGGGCAGGTCAATAGCGACCGAACCTTTTTTGAATCAAGTCAAACGGACTTGTAGAAGCAAAGTTACAAGCCTTTAAAGTTTTGGAGTCTTTTATGGCCTGGAGACGAAGGCCATCTCCTGGCTAACCTCTAAGTCTGACGCCTTAGCTGATATCAGCAATGAAATTTTCTAAGTCGGTTCTTACAGAAACTCGGGATTTGGAATGTCCGAAGCTATCATCGGAGCTCAGAGAGACGACTTACCGTTGACTATCTCTCGTATTAATGACAAGTCTCTCTCGGTTCCCAGCTTATATAGTGTGTGGCGATCAGCTGATGACGTAACACCCATCATCCAAACACTAAAAAAACCCGTCTATCTCCGGTTCTAGTGCTCCGATTGAGCTGGAAATACACCATTTCCATGTAGAATTTGACGCTGAATCCGAATCTGGCCTCCGTTTTCCCATCCGATGCTTCGTTTTGGCTCCACAGTAGGCAGCCATCGCAAAAATTCTAACTCTGTCGTTTTTTCGAAAAATGTTGAAAATTTTTTCTCTCCGATTGACTTGAAACTCACCATACATATAAAGAATTTCACGCTGATTCCAAATCTGGCCTCCGTTTTCCAATCCGATGCTTCGTTTTGAAGCTAGAGCCCAAAACGTCCCAAATTCTAACTCTGTCGTTTTTCACCAATGTCCCAAAATCTTAAATGGCGTCTCACATCTAAACGAAGACAGATAGGAACAAGCCGATTGTTTTACTGAATTTGTCACACTCTTAGCTTTCAAACGAGCTATCGCACGACAAAATCCGTCCACTGGAAGCCAAAATCGAAGCGAGCTCTCCCGAGGGGGGGGTCAGCGAACTTTCAGAATTTGATGAAAAATGTTTGGGTGACGGTCCCAGGTCGAAATTCCACACTTTGGAAAATTTTCAAATTTTTACCCATACAAAGTCACTCTGACACTTAGGATTTTTTCAGGTAAGCGAGCTCCGACCTAAAATCTTGTAACCGCTCTAACTTTTGAACGAAGACAGATAGGAACAAGCCGATTGTTTCACTGAATTTGTCTCACTCTTAGCTTTCAAACGAGCTATTGCACGACAAAATCCGTCCACTGGAAGCCAAAATCGAAGCAAGCTGTCCAGAGGGGGGGGGGGGGGGGGGGACGTCAGCAAAAATTTCAAAATTTGATGAAAAATGTTTTGGTGACGGTCCAGTCGAAATTCCACACTTTGGAAAATTTTCAAATTTTTACCCATACAAAGTCACTCTGACACTTAGGATTTTTTTCAGGTAAGCGAGCTCCGACCTAAAATCTTGTAACCGCTCTAACTTTTGAACGAAGACAGATAGGAACAAGCCGATTGTTTCACTGAATTTGTCTCACTCTTAGCTTTCAAACGAGCTATGCCACGACAAAATCCGTCCACTGGAAGCCAAAATCGAAGCGAGCTGTCCAGAGGGGGGGGGACGTCAGCGAAAATTTTTTCTCTCCGATTTCGCTGGAAACATCCTTCCTAACCCAAAATTTCACGTAGATTCCGAATCTGGCCTCCGTTTTCCCATCCGATGCTTCGTTTGGGTGCTACACACCAAAACGTCCCAAATTCTAACTCTGTCGTTTTTTCGATAAATGTTGAAATTTTTTTCTCTCCGATTGACTTGAAACTCACCATACAGATAGAGAATTTCACGCTGATTCCAAATCTGAAATCCGTTTTCCAATCCGATGCTTCGTTTTGAAGCTACAGCCCAAAACGTCCCAAATTCTAACTCTGTCGTTTTTCGCCAATGTCCCAAAATCTTAAATGGCGTCTCACATCTAAACGAAGACAGATAGGAACAAGCCGATTGTTTCAATGAATTTGTCTCACTCTTAGCTTTCAAACGAGCTATCGCACGACAAAATCCGTCCACTGGAAGCCAAAATCGAAGCAAGCTGTCCAGAGGGGGGGGGGGGGGGGACGTCAGCGAAAATTTTTCTCTCCGATTTCGCTGGAAACATCCTTCCTAACCCAAAATTTCACGTAGATTCCGAATCTGGCCTCCGTTTTCCCATCCGATGCTTCGTTTGGGCGCTACACACCAAAACGTCCCAAATTCTAACTCTGTCGTTTTTTCGATAAATGTTGAAAATTTTTTCTCTCCGATTGACTTGAAACTCACCCTACCGATGCAGAATTTCACGCTGAACACGAATCCGACCTCCGTTTTCTCATCCGACCACTCCTTCCACTCGAAACAACCCATTTTACAACCCAACATTCAGCAGATTGCACCAAAAACATCACACACTATAGCCTCAACACTAATCCTGGCGGTCGCCCAAGTCCACCACGACACTCTATCGTTCCAGAGGGGGGGGGGGAGTCAGCGAACATGTTGTCAACCAACCTGGCCGGCACACCACGACAGACTCTGTCGTTCCAGAGGGGGGGGGGGGGGGACTCAGCGATGGCGGCCATCTTGCGCTATCTGGTGTTTGTCACTTCCTTACTACTCGTGTGTTTACACTGAACACGCTAATCGAAGAACAGATAGGGCCTAAAACTGACAGAAGAATGATTGGAACAGATATTTGACTGATCGGACTAAGAGAATTTAGAACGCTTCAAGATGATGCTCAAGAATTTTTATGTTTTGAGTTTTGATTCCCAATATATACGAAAGTGTGTATGTAACCTTGCTTGGTGATAAGTCTTTCTTCCCTATTATTTCATGTTTAGGATATTTTGTAAATGACTAATATATAGTAAATATTTATCAGGTACACACAATATTTTCTTCATCTACTCGCTAATAGATGACAATAACTTAATAATGAATTTGAGTATGTGCATATTACAGAAAATTGAACTTTTGTGGTGAAGCTGATTATGAACAATTACGGAAATTACATGTACTGGTACTGAGAAAATTTAAGGAGGACAAAATACTAAAAAATAAGACTAAACATGATCAGTGATTGCCACAAATAGTAGCCATGCAGTAAGAGCGCTGAATTAAGAAGATAAACGAAGAGCAACACGCTCTATTTCTTCAGTTGGAAATGAGAAGTCACCGCGTCTTCCAACATCTGGTGCTGAAATGGCACAAAGATCCTTTCGATCAACAGTTGACACATCGACAACCCCTGGAAATGTGTAGCCTATATACCGAATTTATTCACTTTGAGGAAAGACACTGAAATCATCTTCTTCCAACATTGCCGTTATCTTTCCAATAAAGACTTTGTACTTCAAACCATGATTTCACCTGCTTTCAACGATGATTCGTGCTGCCACAAAAGTCCCGACCTCTAGAGGAATATTCAAAGGAATGGTTTCCCTCTCGGCCTGCAAAAACTGGTAATCATCCACTTTGTCTATTTCCATAAGGTCTTCGTCATCGTCACTATCAGAGGAATCCTGCACGGCACCACCAACTTTGAGCAAATGATTCGGGTCATAATCTTCATTTTTTTGAAAATAAGATGACACTTGATCTTCTTTTGACCGGTTCCTTCTTCAAGTCGACTTTTTATTTTATGGTTGTAAGCAACAGACGTCAGAATACTTGCTCTTTCGTCAGTCAAGGAGTTCCAGAGTTTCGTTTTTTGAAGGCTGAATTCCTTATTTGCTCTCTCAACCGCAGCAGTTGTGGCCGACATCGAAAGAAGAACGACGGCTACCACATTCAGCTGTCGCGTATTCCCATAGCATTGCCACCATTTAATCGGATCCGACACAAGGTTTGACCGCTCAGTACATAGCCCTTCGTCGACGAAAATGCTTAGAAGGCTGAGAAGTGGAGAAAAGGAGTATCTGCTCTAGGCCTTAGAATTTCCGGAACACGCTTGGGAAAAGGATACCGAAAAGAAATTTATATATCTTGATAATTTTCTGAGATAATGATTTAACAGTATTTTATAGGAGACGGTAATTTATAACCCAGGTCATTAAAAACGTAAAATCAATTTTCTCTGAAACCATAGTCACTTATGATGCGAAATTACACTTGCATTAAAGCAAAAATTCAGCAGAGTTCATTTTGAATTGTTTTATTTCAGCATAACACATTACAAACAATTATTTTCAGAGAAAACATAAATATAAGAATAAATTACCCGGTAATTTACCGGGTAACTTACCGCGCGGTAACTTACCTCACAGCCCTATTTTAAGGCGCTTCTATCTTCAAACATCATTGATAACATTTCAAAAAAAGTCGATAACGTTGCTGCGAACTTTAAATTGATTATTGCATGTACAGATGCAGTATTTACATGTATTTTGTTTTACACATAACTTGCTCATGGGATATTACCTGAATTCGAGTTTTTGCCTGTCTATTCTGTACATACTGTATACGTAATTTAGGCTATAGTATCTATGTTTTCAACCATTCTCTTGAATATTTCCCAATCAGCTATACTTTCATTATTTATTCTTTAGGACCATGAATCAAGGTAAAAAGCTAACAGAACGATAAATGAACCCAAGTCTTTGAGAAAAACAACATCAATGTAATGGAAGAGCTAATCACGTACGTTCAAAACATATACAAATCTAAGGACAGCCAACTTAATCCGCTAAGAACGCTATAAACACTGAAAAAGAAGCACCAATTTGATATGGTGATCACATGTCTCTAAATGAACTTTGACCATACACAATGCTTTCATTTTCTCTTTTCCTTTGCTTTAGAATGTCACTCTTCAACAATTCATTTTTAATTTTGAGGTCCAATAAAATCATATCTTTGTCATGACGTTCGATGTTTTGAGCTATCAAAAGAGTCTCTAGATCACATTTCTTCGATGACTTACATTTCGGATCAGTAACAGTTTTCTTTGTAGGCCTTTCGTCTGTCAACTCGGTATCATCTTGTTCAGATTGAGTATCAGGTTGAACCTTATTCTCATTCAACAGTGACGAGTCCATGTCTGAGCCAATGCCGTTTACTTTGGGATTATTCTCTCCCATAAGATTAATGATTTTCATGGTGATAGGAGAGAGTTGTCGAGGTGGTGGACCATCACCGGTCCGGGTTGTCTCTCGCTTGTGTTGAGAAACAAGTTTCAGTTTGTCACTTTTTAAAACTGTGAATTTTCTTTTCACATCTTCTGTGTCTCTTTGCAAACTTCTCCCGATTGCGTCCCATATTACCGCTTTCTCCTTCTTCGTTACAGTTGAGCTGAACCGACTGAATAATTTCTTATAATTGTTCTCCATCAAATCTAACAGAACATTTACCTCAGACTCAGTCCAATTTTTTCTTCTCTTCTCATTAGCCATTGCCATATCAGTTGTCTTAAGATTCAGCTTACCAGTCGATCGACAATGTCAAGAATAAAAATACTTCGCTGTGCTTTCACGAATACACCGGTATACACTTGACGAGGAAGCTCAAACTGCAGCCACTCACAGTCCGACATTGATTTACGTCATCTGTTATTGACTGATTGACGAATAGAGAGAAACGGCTGATTCAGACTTTGTATGTTATTCAGACTGAACAGCATTGCAGATTCGCAAGTCAGATTCCCACACGCAGAAGAATTTGATGATGGATGCGCTGCGCGATATCCGTCAACTACAACAAGTTGCACATCTTCGTAGCGAATTACATCTAAAAGTCAACCGCAATAGAATCGATATTCACGCTTTTACTGATGAGGAGCTTTGCGACAGAATTCGCCTGACGTGGAGGTCCTTCGAACTCCTTATCGAGTTATTGACACCTCATATTCGTCGAAAATCAAGAAGAAACAAATCCCTTTCAATAAGGGAAGATACTTATATTGCTCTACGATTCTTCGCTAGTGGTTCGTTCATGGAAGTAGTTGGTGATACTTTTGAGGTGCACAAGTCCACTGTTCATCGTTCCATAGGTCTGATAATGGATGGTCTTATAAAGCTCTTGCCGAATTTTGTATCCACGAAATATTTTGACACTCGCCGAAATCGTGATTTTTTCATTACGAAGAAACTGCCTCGCGTTGTAGGCTCAGTAGATGCCACGCATGTAAATATAGTCGCTCCCAAGGATTTCGAGCCAGAGTATGTCAATATGAAGGGAAAACACTCTTTGAATGTTCTTGAATGTTGAATGTCGTTGCTACGGGGGAGTTGTTAATAGCGGATGTGGTTGCTGACTGGGCGGGAGGAAGTCATGATAGCAGAGCGCTTAGACACTCACGGATTTTCGAATATGTCGAGAATGGAAACTTCGGTGACCGCATCATTCTTGGAGATCAAGGTTATCCTTTACGACCTTGGTTGTTCACTCCAGTGATTAAACACCGATTGACACCTAATGAATCTGCTTTCAATGCTGCACACAAGTCAGCAAGATGCTCTGTTGAAAGGACTATCGGAATTCTAAAGAGAAGATTCAATTGTTTGAATGGTCTGCGTGTTGTAGATCCGAAGAAGGCAGCCCGAGTTGTAACGGCGTGTGTAGTTTTACACAATTTCGCTATGGTAAATAAGGATTTCGACGAATCTCTTATGCAGAATGATTCGAGAGCAGAGACCAATGAAGCTCCCGTCGCAAGTGAATTGGAAGAGTCGAGTGATGACTTGAGCAGTCAAGCACGCCGAGGATTTTATATTCAATCAAACTTTCGATAAAATTCAATTCAGTTCGTGATTGCTCAAAGTGCTTTAAAGGAATAATTTGAGTGTTCAGAGTGATTCGAGTTCAATCTTATGTTCTATGCCATCAGAAAATATCAAAACTTTGACAAAATAGTCTAGCTTTGTACGTGTGTGAAGTTAGCGGAACCACCCAGCGGAACCATTTTTTATTATAGCTTAATTCTATTTAAAAAAGGTGCTAGTTTGTCAATTTTAGTCTCCTGATTACGAATCTGAGCTCAGATTTTACAAATTCACAGTCATTTTTGAGAAAATCAAGTTTGAAGATAAAAGTGGTTCCGCTGTAAAGTTAGCGGAACCAATTGATGAGTCTCGCTGATTGACGCAGTAACTCAATGTCTTTTGGTCACTACCCGATCAATTTTGTTGTGCTGATCACAAATATGTGCCTCATCTTTCAAAACAATGCAGATTTCACCCGGAAATCTGAATTTCACTTTTTCTGCAAGCTGATTGTGAAGTTAGCGGAACCATTTTTTAATACAAATAATTTCTCAGCAAAATCCATCCTCTCCTACTAATTTGAAGCTCCTAATCACAAATCTATAATCAGATTTGCAAAACTCGCCCGTATTGCAAAAATATTCCTCTATGTGGGTCCGCTGTGAAGTTCGCGGAACCACCTACTGGCATTAAATTTCGAATTCCAATTTTTGCAGAGAATCACTGCAATAGACATACCAAGAGAATGAAATTGCTTCACTGATCACGGTTTGCCGTCCGATTTCACGGGAGGATAAGTACTTGCCGAGAAAATTTGATTTTACGGTTTTCAAGGATTTCATCGGAATCTCAGCACAATGAATGGATATTTCAGTACATTTTTTCAGTCATTTTTTCAGTCAGATTTTTGCAGTACAATGAATGGATATTTCTGCGGAAAAATGTGATTTGAATTGCCAACTTTTTGAAAGTGCGAAAGGACATTGGTTTTAATTTCTTCAAGAATGGATTCCAAATCTTCATCTGGTCTGCAGTTGCGAAGCCAATTTCCAGCCATATCAACTTTAGTCACCTTCTTGTAAATGTCCCAAACAGAGCAACCCTTACTTAAAAGTCGATTACCCCAAGCTCGCTTTGCATCAAGTATTGCTTTTTTTACTTTGTCTTTGTAGTGATTGCATAAAGACCAATTCTTTTCTCGGTATGCTTTATATCTCTTGTTGATCAGTACTGTAATAACATTGGTCATCCAAGGTGGATCTTTTGCAGTGCGCTTAACATACTCGGATGGAAACAATTCAATGCTTATTCTCAATTTTTCATAAAAAACTTTACAAAATTCATTGATATCACTGCTTTCATATAAATATGTCCAATTAACATCATCCAGAAAACTGGCCACAACATCAACATGTGATTGACGGAAATTGATTACTTTTACAAATTCTTCCTCCAACAGTATTTCTTGTTTTGGCTTGATGAAAACAATATCATGATCACTAGATGCCAGTGGTGGCAAAGTTTTACATGGAAAATAATGAGAAACATAGTTGTCTGATACAAAAATCAAATCAAGCGTGGCGCCATTACGTGTGGGTTTATCAACAACATTAGTTATACAAAAATTACACTCAAATGTCTCCGTGTTCAATCTATTAAAGTCTCCAATCATAAAAACGGGATAGCATACAAATCGCAGCAGCTCTGTATCAATGATTGAAGTTATTTCATCACATACATTCCGATGCTTGTTAATATTCAAAGACCTGCCGTGAGGAAAATACAATGAGACTACAATACATCGAAAAGCTTTGTGGGAAATTCTTACTAACAAAAGCTCAAAGTCATTGTTGTTGGTCATTGTTGTCATCTGTACTTCTGCCGAGTTCTATTGAGCTCCTCTTCTTGTCAAACAAGATCAAAGAAAAACAAATGCAAATGCAATGGGACGCAGATTGCAGTTTTTGGCTAAAATGAAATTTTGTATGTTTTCCCTAATTAAACAAAAAGTACTAAGCCCAGAGTCATAATTTTTGGCATGGAATGTCTTCAGGTCATTTCCTTTCATTTTAATGCATCTCAGTCTATATAGCTAAACGCATTTAGACTTGACGGGCCTCTAAATGTCGGCAAGCACAAACATTTTGAGCAACTTTATCCACATTCAACCACGTTCTCACATACATTGCCGATTAGAACCACGATAAAAGCGCATGCACATCATGGAAAATGACCTGAAGACATTCCATGTCAAAAATTATGACTCTAGGCTTAGTACTTTTCGTTCAATCATAGAAAACATACAAAATTTTATTTTAGCCAAAAACTGCAGTCTGCGTCCCATTGAATTTACATGTATTTTTCTTTGATCCTGTCTGACAAGAAGAGGAACTCACTAGAACTCGGCAGACGTGCCGATTCGTAGTAGGCAGAGGGTGTACATCATTCTGTGAAAGTCTCATTTTTGGCCTCGTTCCCTGCAGAAACTCGTTCTGGCTGTCGAACTATAATGCTCAGCTTCATCAATAAGAGTATTTTCTTAAGCTTGATCATGTCACAAACTACCTGACATTGCAAGAGCAAAATATCAGAATGATCACAATTAGCTTTAAAGGATGTAAATGGGTCCACATTATTATTAAGATTCAGATAAGAAACGAAACATAAATTTAGTGCATCATTAAATCACATCCCTATGAAAATTGAATTAATCGACATAAATATAGTTGAATTCTAACTGCATAGAATATTATGATTCCATTAATCTATAACTCACTTTTACACAGTAATTTTTATAGACTGTGGAATTCTCGTTAATAATTTGGACAAGATGCTGAGCTTAACAGATCCATTTACCGTGGTGGAAAAGAGCTGTATTAATTAGATCTATATTAAGATAGCAACTTCGGGATATCCACGACAATAGCCAGCCAGTCGGACTAAAGATGAATGTTGCCAAGACGAATATCATGTGTAACAATTCAGTATGGAAGACCGACGTCGTTATCGGTGGAAAGGAGATCGAAGAAGTCAACAAATATGTATACCTTGGCCAGATGTAGACTAAAGATCACAACCAGTTGATGGTATTGCAGCAAAGGATCACTATTGGGTGGAATGGCTTCCGGAAGTTTGACGATATGCTGCGAGATAAGAAAGTTCAAAGTGAAATCAAAGAGAAAGGCGCTCAGCGAATGTATTCTTCTTAATTTGACATACGGCAGCGAAACATGGTCGCTAAATGATACACAAATGGAGAAGCTCGTCACAACTTAACCGAAAATGGAGCGTATAATGATAGGCATAAAACTTCGTGATAGGAAAAGAGCCAGTTGGACCCGTCAGCGGACAGGGTCACGGACATCATCCAGTGTATTCCGGAGGAGAGCAAACATCGATGGGCAGGACATACGGCGCGACGAAATGACAACCGATGGACAACACGGGTTATAGAATGGACTCCGCGCAACTACAAAGATCATGTGGACGACAAAATCAAGATGGCGCGACGATCTAGAGCGCAACATCGGACGCACATAGAGCCGCTGAAGACAAAAGTTTGTGGACGTTGAAGAGAGAGAGAGGGGTTCCTCCTAAGGGAGAGAGACATACCCTGACGATGATGATGATGATTTAGATAGCAAGCTTGAAATTTCAGCCAAGAAGCAGAATATGATCTCAACTTTTGTGTGAAGACATACATTATAATGCGGTTCATGAAATTTACGTCATAATCAGCATAATCTCCGTTTAATTAAGACACCTGTATGTAATGGTATTTTCATTCTTTTGATATTCTGAAAGTTTCATGCTACTATTATATAGAAGTCTGAGGTACCAACATGCTAGCATATAAGCGCAGGAATAGTTTTGAGAAATGCATCTTTTTAAAAATTGAAGAAATGTTTTTCTGGACCGGAGGAGCGCAATCTTCTCAAAAAGCTGAATCTTTTAATAGAAGAATTTTCACTGTATGTAATTTTTTTTTGCAGTCGACACTCTACCTACTTTATAGGGTGTTTCATATGTCTCTGGCATCTCTTGTCTAGTCTCCGTTTGTAGAATGTTGCACCTATTTATATGAAAGGTAAAAAAAACTTCCAAATATGATTTTTAAGAAGACTTTTCTTTTTAAATGATTAAGAAAACAATATTGCGCTGTTTATTACCTACGGTTCCTTTTTTCAAAATGAAATGCATGTATCATAATAGCGCATCCCGACAAACAAAGACAATCCGCGGACTAGAAACGGAATTCCGACGGAAGTCCGCGGATTGTCTTTGTTTGTCGGGATGAAGCACTCATGCGCACTCGTGGGGACGGCGCACCTCATTTGCTGCAATTATGCAGGCCTGCTTCAACAAACCAGATAAAGAAATCTAAGTCAGGCCATGTCAAGAAATCGATATTCGTGACGACGAAAGCGACGTTCAATTGTGATTGATTGCACGATTGCGGTGAATAGCGCTAACCCACATTTCATCTTCGAAACTTTTCATTTCCATGTGTTTTCATTATCGGACGAATAATAATGGCCGCTCAGATCTCCGGACTTGACTATTTGCGACTTCTGGTTGTGGTCTTACGTCAAAGAGAATGTTTACCGAAACAGGCCAACGTCATTACAGGAAATGAGACTTTCAATTGAGGACACACTGACAAACATTCCAAATGACATGATCAAAAAGTGTTATCCTGAATTCGTACGGCGCTGTGAGGTGTGCATCCAAGAAGAAGGACGTCATATTGAACACAAAGTGTAATACGTGTATTCATTTATTTTTTCAATGCTTGTCCAAATAAGTAGAATTTTTCATTCATCAAAATCTTTTACAGTTTTAGAAATAGGCAAAGGATTTGGTGTAGTACCTGTACTAATTCTTTGATCATTTGAAAAAAAGAGAGACTTCAGAAAAAATCACCATTTAAAAATATTTTTCCTTTCACATGAATAGTTGCAACTTTCTGCAAACGGAGACAAGGCAGAAGCAACAAGAAACAGATACAGAAACAGAGACAAAGACATATGAAACATCCTGTACTTTATGATTCAAGTTGTCTAAGTTTTTGATAATTTAACAAACTCAACGCCAACAACGTGTACGTACATATTAAAACTTTGGTAAACACTGTGAAATAATTCAAACATCTACAGCTATAAGCAATTGTCATAAGAATTTTGCCAGTAGATGCAAGTGAATACATTGCCAATTGAGTGTTAATATAAACTTCTTGCATTTTAGCTAATCTGATGAACTGCTGATTGAGGAGGTAGGCATGTCTAGAGCAGTGAAAAACTGAAAAGGAATGTATGACAATCATAACATTTAGCACTCCTGGAAAAACATAGCAGTGAAGAGGTCATTTTATTACAGCAAGGTTTTTAATGAATAAATCATCGAAAAGATAATAATATGCATATCAAAATAATAGATGCATAGTTACCTAGTCATATGTAAAATTATGAATTACTATGATATCAAAGAACAAAAATTAGATCCGGGTATGGATCCTCGCTGTTGGAAATCGGTTTTTCATATTTTTAAAATTGCTTGATGAATCGCATTTCATAAGCACTCTTAAGCCTTCTCTTCCTTATCAATTCACGTCACATTTGCGTTGATAACCGGAAACAAGTTATCTTTGTCATGCCAATCTCCTATAAGTTCGAAAATGGGAGAAAGGGTAAACTTTTTTGAATGACCATTGAAAGATGCATTTATACGATGAAACCCCATGAAAAAAGTAGTCAAATTTAAGCGTCTTAACTTTTCTGAGATAATTATAGTCTACTCCTCTTTACTACTCTTTCCAAACTGAACTTATTTCGAATAACACAATGACGATATAGATTATGAGTTGGATAGTGAATTTTGATTCATGCGACTTTGAATTGGACTTAGCCAGAAAGGCAGGAAGATGATAGAAACTAGGCTTGTAGAGCAGTTTGTAGCATTGTGCAAAAGGCCCACTCAGCTGCCCTGTGCTCCCGTTCTTTGCCTGGGAGGTGTGAAAAGCCATCAAGATACTGAAGACTGGCAAAAGTCAGGGACACAAGGGACTTCATCTTGATTTCCTCCATCATCTACGAGACAGTTCACTAGGTGACATGCTGCGCTCAATTACGCGTAATTCACGCGTGAACCACGCGTAATTACACATGACCCTAAACATCCGTGGTTGCGCGTGACATTACTGCAACCTAGGTCGGCAGTCCTATTATATAGACTTTGCGTCTCATGTGTCTGTATACATAAGAGGCTAAACAATGTGATAGGACCTAAATTTCATGCTCAGGGAAGATAGAACATACTAAGAGGTTCATCCGTGTTTCAAGCGGCAACGCCGACAAAAAACTATAATCAAATAAGCTATAAACGCTCACCCGCGCGTATTATATTCATAATATATTCATAAATATTCCCCATGTTTTGACAGCATCATATCACGTGATTTCTGACTCTTAGTGCAGCGCGTGTGTACGCGCGTAGAAGAATAGAATGTCTTTAACCACGGATGTTTGGGGTGTTCCACAATTACGCGTGAATTACGCGTGGCATGTCACCCAGTGAAGTAATGTACAAATCAGAGACTGCGTTAGCGGCCAACGATTTGTTCATTACTTACCGAGGAATCTCATGTGTTATTTCCATTGTCTACTTATATACATTTAGATCTATACATAGACTTCCTGTAGAAGAATATTCGTCTACAATTTAGAGGACGACTTGGTAATGCCAATGCTGCCTGCTGACAGCATGCAGTCATGCGGCCTCAGGCTGTACCACTCATTGATGCTTTCACAATCTAGGCATGATTGATATATTATTGCACCATAGATTTAGAAATATAAGTAGACAATGTATCTCGTAATGATGATATCTGTATCGATGCGCCATAGAAATTGATAACAATAAAACCTCTGGAATGGGAAGTTAAGTTCATGCAATGCGCAATGGTGGCACAGAAATCGTACGTATTTACACTTAGATGCACTTGTCAACGGCTGCATCATTGGGCTAGAATCAGTGGCGTCGCGTGCTCCCAAATCATAGGCCTTCGCTCGGCATTGGAATACTATTTCTGTACCAGACATTTTTTATGTTATAACATTAGTTTTCGTAAAAGATGAATTTTTCAATAACAATTTCCCGAACATTTTTAATGCTAAGTGAATGTGCACATGAGAAGTTGATTGCTCATGTCGCCTAACCGCCTTACTCAAGGAGCTGAGATTACTATATCCCTTCTCTGTCCAGACCACATTTTCTCGAGAAAAAAGGAGGAAAGGAAACAGTTTCTTGCGATTCTCACGGCTGGTCAGCCACTCATGTGTTTAAACTTTGATGCATTAAAATGTCTTGTGTATTTCCTATTTCCTTCTCTGTGAGTACCTTCAATTTTTATATCAGGTGTTGACCTACCTTGCTTGACGACTGTCATCTTTTTAGCATATTCCCTTCGAACGAAATGCGTGGTTATGAGCTCATCTACAGTACTAAACATAGCGTCACATCAATCACGTAAAAACAAATTATGGAATTCTACAGAATCTGGGTGTTCGAGTCAGATGCATTACTCTGCAGTCTGCACTCATTGGCGAACGCTCATCATCTGATCACAGTCTTCTTTGAACGTCAGTCAGCTCCTATTGTTGACGTAGTGACCTCTCCGACGAGAAACGAAGGACAGGAACAATTGGGTTGCGCTTCCCTTTCTATATTTAGGTACCGAGCCTCGATCAAGAATAACGGAGAATTTCATTGTAAAATTGGAGAAGGCAAAGCATTATGTCTATCGAGAAAGCGAGCGCTTGTTGCCTCACACGCACACAACTCTCTTTCGCTCCGTCTGAACACACGACTGGCATGTGTGTCTAATCGCTCGAAGAAAACAGCTGTGATTTGTGCACGCACAAAACTGTTCACTCTGATGTTGAGGGTATGATTTTGGGAAGCTGTGCACAGCTACCACGAGAAGCTATTGAATTTAAATGAAATATAGTGAATGATGACACTTTTCATTTTTGTAAATGTTGGTAGATTATTACTGAGGATGCGCCGAAGGCCTCGCAGGTACGGAGAAGACGCCACTGGCTAGAATCAGTCACGTGTGCAATTCTAAGCTTTTCATTGGTTCCTCATCCCTCCAAATTAGTTCCCCCGGATGTGTTGCGATCTTGAGTCAACTTCCATTCTAGTCAACTTCGGATAAACAATCTATTTCTATGGTTAGCGCATATCTACACGTGTATTCATAACATTGCTGCCTGCTTTTTCCTACATTGTGTTTAGGTCACTATACCTTGCTATATTTAATTATTGAACCGAACTATGCCTATTTCGGACATTGCAATTCAACTTCATAGAAATGTGAGTAGCTCCGCAATATCAAGATGCATAGGCATCGTTCGGTCCAAGGTTGGGTCCAAACGTGGGCTTGGGTACCCCCAAGACCCAAGACCAAGATTAATCTTGGGTCTAATCTTGGGTACCCCCTCAGATTGGACCCAAGAGTGGCTATTTCTCTAATGAAGTGGAACAACAATTTCCAGAACATGTTTGGAATTTTGGTGGATATTTAAAATTGCAGGAAGATATTTTGAATCATACCATATTGCACATATTGCTAATATGCATCTAATGTTCATATTAATTACTATTTATTACATAAATTTGTTATTGCGGAATTGAGGCCTTATTAATATTCAGCTAAAAGTTTTAATTATCGGCATAGGTTATCTCTGGGCTTAATATCATCAACCCTGTTTACGTCTACAGCCTAATAATTTCCTAATTAGAACAACATGTATGACTAAGCTACATTCCTTACAACATGTCTGATCGAGAAACGAAACACAGATAGCATAGTCCTCGTACAAGATGAAAATAGCACAAATGTAGATAGAACGATATTTTTACTTATCGTAAGAAGCAATCGTCAAAGAATGTCACTGCATTAACCCATTTAAGGCCGCCTATGTAAATATCGGCAAATTTTCTATAAAAACGGTGGTAAGTATTTCAGAATGTTATTCAACAAACATTAGTTTTAAAGAAAATTATTAGTATTCAACACCATTTACTTCATTTATATCGTTGCTGTATTTAACATTTGTATATCATATTATGCCAGTGTAACTAAAACGTTACGGTTCAAAAAAATTACGAGCCATGTCATGAATGAATATCCGAGCAAGTATTGATTGCTATTTTTGGTATTTGATGGAAAATGAGATCACGCAAATGACATTGACAGTAAATTGCATATGGACGTTCATACACTGAGCCTTTCAGTATATTAGCAGATTTTAAGCCCATTTTTTGTCTAATTTCGTGATAAAATATATGCACTAAAAAGTGATAAATTTTTAATTGGCGATTGTTTACCTGAAAATATGTGATAAATAATGTATGATAATCAAAAGATTGCATCATATGTCGCAAGCTGGAGAAGACAGCAGATTTCGAAAAGTGCTGTAACGAAAACGTTACACTGGCGCTAAATGGGTTAAATGATGCCGATATCTTTCTATTTCTAATACATGCAGCATATTAGTAGAATAAACAATATAGACCGAAGTTTTTAACATTAAATGCAAGAGGTTATATGAAGCAAGTTATCTACGAATTGTTGTAGGCTGCCAATTTAGCAGCACACGCGTTACACAGGTATTGGTTTAATGCACTGCATTTTTTATGTATTATTTGTTTTATCTCACGCAAAATGAGATATACAAAATTCTGTCTAACACAATATGCATTGCATCTAGCTTAATGGATCAAATTCACAAGGAAGCCATAGATAATCAAAGCACAGTTTAAAAAGCTAGTTAAACAAACTATCGACGGTAGGTCCTTATCAAAGTTGATGATATCACAGTTTTATCATAGAATAACCAATCGTGTGGTTGAAGTAGGTTACATATT
>CAJQUW010009990.1:0-12861 GCA_907163375.1 Prostheceraeus crozeri
GTATTCGCATCTATAAAATGCCAGTTTAAATCTTTGTTCGGAAAAAGTTACTGAACAAGCAGTACGCTTTAGAAAAATTTACTGGAATGGTTTGTTAGTATTTAATCTTCTTTGTGCAATAGCTTTTTCAATCCTCTAAACTAGGAGTAATATGCTTAATCCACCATTCAAGTCTATCAATTTTTAAATATGATTTTTTACAATCTTACCAAAAAAGATTAATTCATTATTTGCTGTGCGATGAATTATTAATTTAAATTTTAAATGATATTATATTATATCATAATTCTCAATTTCCGAATAATGGAGACAATGACCAATTTACTGTCGATTACTTTTTTGTTAAAGTTCACGTCTTTCTTTATATGCATCATTTTTTGTTTTATTTAAATGTTTTGCAATATTTTCTACATCTTTCGCAATTCCTGCTGCATCTGTTCCAGCGTGAGTTAAATCATCAACAATTATACCAGTCATAGTATCAGAACCAACCTTCGATTTCATACTTTTTATTATTTTCACCAATTGTTACAAATCTAAGCATTCTATCAATTGCACCTGGAGAATCACTTATTGTTTCTATATTTTGAGTTGCAACATCTAAACGCATTTGTGTAAATAATCTTGGAAAGAAATTATTCTCTAGTGCAATATTATCGGTTTCTGGTAATGGTGTTGTAAAATTGGCATCACTATACAAAGAATATTCACAGTGTAAAAATGAATCAGGTAAATATAAATAACTCTGCTGATTATCAACTTCAAAAATTAAATCTCCTCCAGTATTTACTCTACTGGAAGATCCGGGATTCATAGCAATTCTTATATAGTCATTCTTTTTTTGATTGTTACTGACGAACGGAGGATCGTCTAATCTAAATTTATTTTCGATAAGCGAAGACATTTTTATAAAAAATAATTTGACTTTTTGTTTTTTCTCACAGACAGAAAAAATTTTACTAAAAAAAATTTTACTAAAAAAAATTTTACTAAAAAAATTTTGCTAAAATATAATTTTAGAATTTTACTAAAAAAATTTTACTAAAAAATTTTACTAAAAAACATAACTTTAGAATTTTGCTAGACCAGCTCCGCTACAGCTTTGCTGGTTAGACCGAAGGTTGCTATTAATACATTACCTCGTTATTTCTCAATTGAACGAACCGTAGGTTCAATTGAACGTTTTATGGGCTACGCTTTGATTTCTTCTTATGTTTACTATCAGACGGAGCTCCGCTCCTCAAGTTTCCCCAACACTATGTTAGCAATTTTATTTTTTGTTTCATCTGAAATTTTTTTTAAATTTTTTAGTTCGTCAGAAATCATTTCCTAATTTTAACGAATAGCTTTCTAGTTGTTTTAATTCGTTTTGATACCTTTAACAGCCCATTTGATTATTGCACACAGCTGTACTACCTATAGCAGCTGCTCCTTTTGCACAGATGTAATCAAATTCTTTATTATTCTTTAATTAAGTTAACGATACTTTCCAATACCAGAAAAGATGCCAGCCCTTCTTTTTTGGACGGGCACCTGCGGTGCCTAGAACTTTTGTGTTCCGACAGTTTCCCTAACACTATCATAATGGTACACAGGTTTCTGAGATGGTTCATAGCAATTTGTATTATCTGATGCAAAATGTTTAAGATTGTGTTTAATAAATTATAGGCATTTTTAGGGATTAAATTTTTGACTTTTGGGAAAAATATTTACGCTAAGATTGATTTACGTTTGTGAAATGGACAACAACTTCGAATAACTTTATTAATTGATGTTTGCACTTTATCTATTGCTCAAGCAGCGTGTGATGTACTTTAATTTCTTTTCTATTAAGTTGGCATTTTCTCCTGATTCATCTTCCAAACGCCGGTTTTAAGTGCATTTAACATTAATTTTAAGAACACTAATTGTCTTTTAACAGAATCTAACTGTTCTTTATTTTCTTTAGAGTTTTCTTGTAAATTTTTCTTTTAATTCATTTACTAAATTTATTTTTAAAGAGTTTTCATTTTATCAACTTTTTCATTAAGTGATTTTTACTTCATTTATTATTCTGATTCATCTTTTTCATTGTTTTGTTGAGTAATTTTAGAACTTAATTCATCAACACTTTTTTGGAATTGTAGTTTTGTAACTGCTTTAAATTTTTTTTTAATTCTTTCAGGAAGTTTTTCATTTCATCTTCTAATTGTTCTTATTAATACAATTTTATTCTGATGTTTATTTTTAATGACTGCAAGATTTTAACTTTTGTAAAAGTAATATTAAAATTTTTGATTGTTCTGAAATCTTTTTAAAAAGTTTTGCTATATTCTGCTTCTAGCTTCTCTATCCTTTTTAATCAAGTTTTAATAATTTTTTCTCGATTTAATGATTTGTCTTAAGTTTTTAGCAACTTTAATTCATTCATCAGTGGAACCAAAACATCGTTTTAATATATTTTTCCTTTAAATCATTGATTTGTGTATCAACATATTGTTTATTTGTTAACTCTGTATTTTGTTGCGGAAGAATAGAAAGATGCAATGGACCAGATAAAACGTCTCCAGTTTTCATGATATTTAATTTTCTATCTCTATTTCTAATTCAACGATTATTCGGGATATATGCACCTCCACCAACAATTTGGTAACATCATTTTTTAACAATAAAAAATAAAATTTTTTATTTCCTAATAAAAATAAAAAATAAAATTTTTTCTAATAAAATTTTTTCTAATAAAATAAAAAATAACAATTTTTTCTAATAAAAATAAAAAAATGGATAAAGCAAATTTAAAAAAAATTATATTCGCCCGCATCATCTGTTCTTCTTATTCGACGAGATCAACGGGATTTGAAAATAAATGTTTTTGATAATAATAATAATAATAATAATAATCCATGTATAGATGTTAATATTTTATTTCAATTAACACGCGAAATATTTAGAGAACAGACTAAAGGTTTACCTTCTAATAGAAACTAAATTATTGTTTATTTCCAGGTGATCCATTTATTACATTTATGGAGATTGTTAGTACATATAATGATGTAGCTTATGTGGAATTAAATAAAGAAAATATGGTTATAATAGGTCATAATAATGTTTATGGTTTTATTAGAGCAGTTTTGCCGATTAGTAAATATGATTGGATAGAAACTAAAATTATTAATTAATATCAATATTAAAGAATTAGTTAAAAAATTAAAATCTTTTTCGAAAGAAAAAATTAGATTATTTGTTGACGATCAAAATCAATATACACATCTCACATAGAGAGTAAAAAACATAATGAAGAATTATTATGTCAAGTTTATAATATAGACAAAATTTATAAACAAGAAACATTAGAAATGCACCAAAGATATGATGATGATACGAATATAGGATTATATTCAACTTAAATATTAATTTATTAAAATCATATATAAATGGTTTAGCTCAACAAGAGAAAATTTATATGTGGACAACACCTTATACTATTAACAATGACCATAATCATAATCATAATAAACGAACTGAAGGTTCTAGGGCTTTGCCCGATCTTAAAGAATCTTATGATAATAAAGATGATTCTGTAACATCTGAAAAAGGTGTAAATGGTAAAAAAGATTATAAAAATATTAGTAATTATAAAAATTTATCTAAATTTCATTTTCTTACAATTGAAAATAATAATGATGGCATAGTTGAAGATACTGTTAGACAACTATGTGTCGGGTCTACAAAATTTAAATTAGGATTACATCTAATCAATTTAAAATTTTATCATCTTTAATAAAAACTAAAAGTGATTCAGATTATGGTGGTGTTATTAAATTTTCCAAAAGAGATCAAAGACCAATATTTTTCTCTATTATATTATTAAGATAAAAGATGTAATTTAAGAGTTAGATATTCCTATAAGAGAATGGTATCCTATCATGGAAGGTCATCCTATACCAAAAAGTGTATTTTATGATGATGAAGAAACAATTTATGATGATGATGAAGAATCAATTGATGATGATGATGAAGAATCAATAGTTAGTGAAAAAAAAATTTTTAAATTATCTTTTGATAAAACATTATATGATAAAACTTAATATGATTAAACTTAATATGATTAAACTTAATATGATAAAGAAAAAAAATAACTAAAGAACGTGTAATATATAATAATATAAAATAACACTCAAGTCCTTGATATTAGAATGTTTATATCTAAAATTAAAACACAAATTTTTCCTTAAAAAAATAAAAAAATGGAAAATACCAAGTTTTATTGTGTCTTATGTAAAAAAAAGTTGCAAACAAAAAGAAGTTATCAATCTCATTTAAATAGTAAATTGCATTTACAAAATGTAGATCGAGTTGATGAAGGAAATATATTAATGATAATATATTATTTTCAGGTGAGCTCCGACCTAAAATCTTGTAACAGCTCTAACTTTTGAACGGCTGGTCCGATTGACTCGCAACAAAAAATGTCGTCGAGCAGTTTTTTCTCCTCTTTCAAACGAGTAGCTGTAAGACAAAGTCCGTTCATTAGAACCAAAGTTAGAAGATTGCTGTCGGGGGGGGGGTCCGTGAAATTTGATGAAAAATGTTTTGGTGAAGGTTCGAGGTCGAAATTCCACACTTTGGAAAATTTTCAAAATTTTACCCATACAAAGCCACTCTGACACTTAGGGTTTTTTCAGGTGAGCTACGACAGTCCACCCTCCCAACCTGGCCGGCACACCACGCCAACCTCGACAGCACATCACCGCGCGCTACGACGGCCGGCCAGAGGGGGCGGACGACTAGCGAACCTTTCCGGGACGCACTTGGGCCGGCACACCCACGACACTCTGTCGTTCCATCCAGAGAGGGGGGACGTCCAGACTCAAAGCACCACGGCGGCCCGACCACGACACTCTGCTCCGATTTCAGAGGGGGGGACGTCAGCGACCGGCGGCAAAACAATTTCCCCTTTTTTTTTTGCGCTATCAGAAGTGGATGTTTTTTACTTACTACTCTTGGGCCTTATGCCACCATGGCAGCAAGCATCCCGTGCAGCTGGTGTATTGCTGAGAAGGGAAAACTAGAGAGCTGAGAGTTCCGCCGAGGGACACTTTTCATTCATTAAATAACTCATTTTGGAAGTATTTTGCGGACCGGTAAAGATAAACGTAGAGCCTATGCAATTTGACAATGTTTTATTCCCCCTTCCCCCCCCACAACAACAAACAAAAAAAAAAACCAAAAAAAAACACCCCACAATCATCAAATTTACATCAGATCCTTCAACTTATCTTCCCACTTCATATTGGGGGGGGGTTTGTGTGGAAAAATGGAGGATGGGGGGGGGAGCACCTGGGGGTCCCATCTAATTCATTGTTGCCATTGTTGGGGGGGGGGGGAATATAGGTCCACCCCCCCCCTAGGGTTGTGTTAGCACAGGTGCCGAAAGGGGGTGTCCCCGCCATCTTTGTTTTATAGTTTGTTGGTTCAGTCGTAGTGGTGTTTCGGGCCACCCCCTCTCCCCGCTCGACATTCTTAACATATTCTTCTAGGTTCGAACCAATCTGGCGAGTATGTTGTCCTTGTGTGTCGTTTTCTACTTGTGGTTTCATCGCCCCCCGCAATCCAATTTTTCAATGGAGAGATGTCGCGCCCCTAGACCGCCAATTTTCTTATTGATATTTTTGTTTTTTTTTCACCACCCCCCTCGCTTGTTTTTTGTTTTTTCCCTAATCCTCTGTCCTAGTGGTCCTCCCGTGGATGGGGTTGGCTTCCCCCAAGTTGTCTGTAGTATAATTAAACAATTAATTTAAAATGTCAAGTTGTGTTCTCAAGGGGGAGAACTTAAATGTGTGTAACCGAAAAATTTCTTTTCCGCGCACGCCCCCCCACCTCCCTCCACCAAACGCCCCCGACAAACATTAACAAAACTGAACATTTTCGAGAAAATTATTATACGGTATAAATTTTTGTTTTGGTATCTAAATGATGATAAATAAAAAGTTATTTTTCCCCTACTGCATCACAACCCGCCCCCCCCTGATCCCCGTTTTTTATTGCGCGAGAAAGGCCCACACCAACTCATCAACTCCGGCTCCCGCCCAGCAAGCCCTTGCAACCTCCCCACCCCCTACCCCCCACACCAACCGCCCCCCCCCCCGCCCCCCCCATCCTCCAAGGAGCCATTCTCCGCCAACAGAACGCCAGCCGCCAATCCTCTCCCACCAACACGCGATACCCCACACAACAAAGAAAGATTAACAACGAAAACAATAGTTGTCGTGGGAAGCAACACGGAAGGGGTCTCCCCTCCAAACCACCCGAGCGACACCCCCACCCCCCCACACTCAACACCGCGCAAATGGCTGAACGCCAACACCGCGAGCCCACGTCTATCGGCCCCCCAGGCCCCGCCCCCCTACACCTCCCACAAAAGTCCCACCTGCCCGCTGACATATCCCTGTAACTCCCCAAAAAACATCCCACACAACTAACCCACCCCCTCCGCCGCTAGCGACACCCAATCCACGGAAATACCTAAACTACTAACATAAACCACCCCCCGGCTGCCCAACTTTTTGACCCCCCAGCCCATCCCCCGCCCATCCGCCTTCCCAACCCAGGCTACCGGTCCCACGTCGGTGCACCCTGTATAACAACTAACGCCCCGACGAAGCAACCTCCCCTCACCCGTTCCTCCCCCGCCAAGACCACCCCGACGGGGCCCGACCCCCACTCGCCCCCCCCCCGCACGCCCCCCCCCCCCCCCCGCCCCCCCACAACGTACTACAATACGCCGACCCGCCCAGACCCCCCCCCGATGCGACCACGCCGATACCCCCGCCCTAGTCCCCGGCCTCCCGCGCTACCCAACGCCCACCAGAAAGTGGAAGCACCCCCATGACACCGCGAAAGACGCTCCGACCCAAGCCAAAGATTTGAGTGTCCAAAATTTGGCCCATCCCCACCCCCAGGCATATCCACATAGAAATGCCCCCAAACGCATTGTACACAAAATCAACACGCAAACAAAAATTTACCCACCTACCCTCCCCGCCCCACACCACAACCCCGGGCCCACACACCCCAGCCCAAGGCAACACACACGCCCAAGGACAACTACCCACCGGCCCCAATGGGAAATTGGTTGATTCAGCCACCCATACCCCCCAGGGTGGGCCCCCCCGCCCCAGCACCCCAAGAAAAACGAATGTGTTTTGTTTCCATGCACATGAAGACACAGTCCCGACAAAATAAGACCACCCGCACCCCCAACAGGAAGCCCCCACACTTCCAGAACCGCAGGCCAGAAAAGGGTACAAGTTTTTTATTGATGGCCCATCCAAGTGATTCCCCCTCCATGCCCAACTTCATTTTGCTCTCCGGACCAACTGCCACTCTTTATTCGGCTTTGGAAAAGGAGTGGGACCAGGCGCATCTTTGGCTTCGTGCTTGCAATGCCCAGAGAAGCCCAGTACATGGAGGAAGTTTTTCTGGCAACAGTTCAACACAACTCTTTCAGAATGTTGACCGACTTAAGAGCATCTGCCCAAGAGAATCAGTGATTCTGGAATACGTCAATGCGTTCCGTTGTTTCAACGAAGTCGTCAGTTCGTGTTATGGTCGTGTTAGACCCCGATTGCAAAAATGTCGTCGAGCAGTTTTTTCTCCTCTTTCAAACGAGTAGCTGTAAGACAAAATCCGTTCACTAGAACCAAAGTTAGAAGATTGCTGTCGGGGGGGGGGTCCGTGAAATTTGATGAAAAATGTTTTGGTGAAGGTCCCAGGTCGAAATTCCACACTTTGGAAAATTTTCAAAATTTTACCCATACAAAGCCACTCTGACACTTAGGATTTTTTCAGGTGAGCTACGACAGTCCACCCTCCCAACCTGGCCGGCACACCACGCCAACCTCGACAGCACATCACCGCGCGCTACGACGGCCGGCCAGAGGGGGCGGACGTCAGCGAACCTTTCGGACGCACTTGGCCGGCACACCACGACACTCTGTCGTTCCATCCAGAGAGGGGGGACGTCAGACTCAAAGCACCACGGCGGCCGACCACGACACTCTGCCGTTCCAGAGGGGGGGGACGTCAGCGACGGCGGCCATCTTGCGCTATCGAGAAGTGGAGTTTTACTTACTACAGTAATGGGCAAAAGACCGTTCCAGGACACCTAAAATTCAAAAAATAGTATCTTTAAAAACGACATAAATTCACGAATTTGAACCCTTTTTCAGGTTTTTAAGACCTAAATACATGAACTTAGTCCATTCAAAAAGTACCATTTTTGAAAAAATGGTACTTTTTAAAAACGACATAAATTCATGAATTTGAACCCTTTTTCAGGTTATGAAGACCTAAATTCACAAATTTGGGCGTTTTTAAAAATACCCAATTTTCAAATTTTTCAAAATCTCAAATTTGAGAATTACAATTTTCACCGCTTAAATCATGACCGTTCCAGGACACCGAAAATCATAAAAGTTAAGAATCTCAAATTTGAGAATTACAATTTTCACCCCCAAAATCATGACCGTTCCAGGACACCGAAAATCATAAAAGTTAAGAATTTCAAAATTTGAGAATTACAATTTTCTTGCTTAAATCATGACCGTTCTAGGACACCGAAAATTAGTATTTTTAAAAACGTCTTTTAAATACATCTTTCAGGTTTTTAAAATATATCATGTGACTAATAATATTTCTTTAAAAATGGAAGAAACAAAAGTGGATGAAACAAAAGTGGAAGGAACTTCAGAAATGGAAGAAACCGCAAGAATATATCCTTCGTTATCTCAATTAAACTTTTACGGAGCAGCGTGACTTCTTTCTTTCTTTCCCTCTCTCTCTCGATCCTGTCTGTTACAGGAATATTGTATTCACAATGACATGCATTCTTTAAAACAATTGCTTGTCTTCAATGAGAATAATTCCCATATGCTTTTAATAGAATGACCTTGAACGCTAATGGAAAAATACACCAACTATCGAACCATGTCGACAGCCATGTCGACAAACTTTCTGACATCGGTTCGACAGTTGGTGTATTTTTCCATTCAAAGCAATGTCGCATGAATGATTGTTATGGAAACCAAAATGAAGAGAAATGCTCATTCATTTCTCTTCTCTCTCATATGTCTATTGTGTTTAGATTGTATTTTGTTCTTTTGTTCTCATAGTGTGAATGAGATTTCACAACCCGTATCATGAGCTATTGTCTGTGATTTCCTTCACCCCTATCAGCTGACACAATTTTAGCAGCTGCTACACGGCAATTCTTTTGAGAAAGTTCTGAAATAGATTTTATTTCCATTTAAAATGAGAAACATTAGAGACTTCCAAAAAATATACGGTAAACAAACTACGAATTTCGATTTAAAATGAGATTGCTAAGCAATTGGGAATAAAGAATTTTCACATATTGATGAGTAATGAATTACTATTGATAAAAGATGTGCTAAACACTAACTCTACTAATACAATGCAACAATGTAACGTTTTAATTTAATCTAAATTAAATAATTTCAAAATCGAATAAGTAGTAAGGAAAGACATCATTAGAGAACAGTTTTAAATCAATACCCCCCCAAGTAGCAAGGAAAGTCATCATTATGAAACAGTTTTAAATCAATACCCCCCCCCCCAAGTAGTAAGGAAAGACATCATTAGAGAACAGTTTTAAATCAATACCCCCTCCCTTCTGACTTCTAGGGGCTCCCTTAAGAAATTTTTTTATTATAAAATGAGCAACATAAATGAGTTTTTGAAATTATATGGAACACAAACGACAACGAATTTCGACCTAAAGAAAATCGCTAATCGATTAGGAATAAAGAATTTTCATGTTCTAATGAGAAACGAATTACAATTCCTAAAAAATAGGCCATCAATAACTGTAAATTTCATAACAAATCTTCATACGTCAAATGAAAAAGGTGTACATTGGTCAGCAGGCGTTAAAAATCATCAGCAGAACTATTATTTTGACCACCCGGAGGCTGAGAACTATTGGTTCGACTCATACGGTTTGCCCCCTATAAATGAAGTAAAAGAATTACTTGGAACGGGAACATACAATACGTTTCAAATTCAAACACCAGGCACTACCTATTGTGGACAATTATGTTTATACGTTTTATACAAATTACAAAAAGGAGTATCATTTCTAGATATTATGTTAGAGTTAAACAATCTATAACTCAAGCGAAGCTAGCTAAAGCGCCACCTAGAGGTTAAAGCTCTGTTTTCTGTAATTCATTTTGATAAAAACGACCTCTGATATCCTCATTATCTAAATCTTTAATTTCATAAGTAATCGGATAACTTTGATTTATTTTAGAAACTTCAAATATTTCTTTAGTCCAATAGCCAACAAAGCCTTTTTCAAATTTATTCTTATATTTAAATATTCTAACTCTATCTCCAATTTTAAATTTCGGCTTAAGTTTCTGCAAATTCGGATTACTCTCATTCAAATTATTATTCTCGAATATTTTCTTTCGTACTAGATCAGGGTCGTCAGAAGCATTCTTTGGAGTTTCTTCAATACCAGAATGAACTTTATTATTGTACTCTTCCACAATTCCTGGTAATATCTTCAACCATTTCTGATTTCTCTGCTCAGTAAATTTCTTGAATAATTTATTTTTTAACGTCCGATTGAATCTTTCTATCACTACGGCCTTCCCTGCATTTTCAGTTGAATAAACTGAGCCTTGGCGATGACTTTCGTCTGTTTCAAATAGTGGCTGAACGTTTCTGTTATAAAATTCCGATCCTTTATCAACAAACAATTTTTTTGGCTTTCTCTTACTTTCTTCAAAGATTTCTTCAAACGCATATTTAACTGATAGACCACTTTTATTTTTTAAAGGCTTTACCCAAGCGTATCGTGTATATAAATCTATAACGGTCAATGCGTATTTGTAGTCCCTTTCATTCGGCATATGAATAAGATCAGCACTCCAAATATCATCTTTATTAAATACTTTTACTTTCAATAAATATTTAGGCCTTCTATATTCCTTGTGGATTTCAGACGCGTAGGTTCGAGCGTTGCTCTCAGAGTTATTAGTTCGAGCGTTGCTCTCAGACAGCTTTGCTGTCGTTTCATTTAAACCCTGACCGAATAATATTTTAGCTTGTAAAGCTTTCTTAACAGACATTCTTTCAATTTTTTCTCTAAATGTAGGATTTTGAATACTATCTAATTCTTGAATCATCTTCTTATCAGCTGCATGTCGAGAACTTAGATCATGATTTCGATAAGCTAAATCATGCCTGTAAGCTGCGGCATCTACTCTATTTATTGGTTCTTCATCTGGTTTCGGATTATTATTCTCATCTAGTCTTATATCTAATCGAGTTCCTGGACCGGTATATGAATGACCAGGAAGATGTTTTTCTTTCGAATATTTACTCCAAATAAATCCAGGAAAGTTTTCTAATGTTTTTTGTATGTCACCACCGTAGGTAGTAGCCAAACTTTGTTTGTCGTCGTTACCTTCATAAATTTTACAATTTGAGTTTTTATTTTTGTTTAATAGATAATTCAATAAATCTAAATTAGAAATTTTTAATTTAATTAAATTTTCGGAATTTTTAGAATTCATTTTAAAAGATAAAAAAAATTTAAAAGATAAAATAAAATAATTGTTTTACCGAATCATACTAGGACTTAGATATATTCCAGAACTTCTTTAGTTTCTTTAATTTCAATTAAATCATCAACATTGTGGAGAATATTTTTAAGAACTCGTTTTCGTTCATCAACTAATTTTAATTTACTAATAAAATTATCTACTATTCCTTCTCCCCTAGCAACTTTCTCTACCTCTCTGTTATGACGTTTTTGTTCTTCTAATGCTGCCTTCTCTGATTTATTTTTATTTACTGCTTGGGACAATAACCAGCTGTCCCACCTTGCAACACTTCCTGCTGCAGCTATGCCAACCTATTATTAGTGGGAATAATGGGAGAATCCCGCCATTCTTTTTTCTTCTTGTTCTAATTGAATATTCTCTATCATTGGTTACTTATGTAATACTTTTTTTTGTTAATCGTAATAGTTTTAGGGGTATTTTTTGTTCAACAATATTACGTAATTTTAATTCAACTAGTTTTATTATTATTACCTTTCGCTTGCGACATTTTTAATAAAAAAATTTTAAGGTTACCAAAAAATTTAATCTATTCTAGTTATTAAAAAATTTCAAAGTTATACCAAAAAATTTTAAGTTACCAAAAAATTTTAATCTATTCTAGTTATTAAAAAATTTCAAGTTACTAAAAAATTTTTAGCTACCAAAAAATTTTAATCTATTCTAGTTATGAAAAATTTTAAGTTAAGAATTTTTAATCTATTCTAGTTATGAAAAAATTTTAATTAACTTATCGGAGCGAAGCTCCTCTGGCTTTAGCCTATCCTTACCATCTTTCCATTAAGAATTTTCCAATAGAATATTTTACAATCTTCTAGCAATAAACCATAAGCCATCAATGAAGTTGTGGAATCATTTTTTAATCAATATTAATTGTTACAATCACACACAAGCCAGTCTTGATAATATCTTCAGATTGTTGCACTTAAAATCGAAACAGGAAAAAACAGGATATAAATTGTCTCCAATTCTTTCCAGGAAGGAGTTAATTCGTGGTTCAACTCCAAATTCATATACAAAGATAGTCGATAAGAATCATAGAATCCTTCCTATGCAATTGATTATTGCTATCGTCAAAATCTTAATGGATCAAATTGGAATACAGGGTTTGATTTAATGAAACTTGGGTAAACTACGAATTTGTATTGAAATATGGAAGAGATATATTGTTCTTATCAAAACTTGGAGAATTATTTCTTTGAAAAGTTAGCAATCAAATCATCTTGGT
>CAJQUW010009992.1:0-195337 GCA_907163375.1 Prostheceraeus crozeri
ACGAAAATCCCACCACAGTCGGTGGAAAATCAACCCGAAAGCTCAATGGCGGTGATGTGAAGTTGGCACCGCCACTGAATGTTTTTTCCAAAATTGGAACCTCTCAATGGAGGTATTGTAAAATTTTCCACTTCAACATTACACCGTTTGCTTACTGGCTATACAGATATCAATGCAAATACGAATATCTCGACAGGTGAATACCGTCATGTGCCTGAACTGTTAACAGAAAGCTGAAGCTATTACTTTGTTCAAAACTCTGTAAGACAGTGAAGGCATTTGACGAGTATATGCAATGGCATAACTAGGAAGACTTACTTTCTTATTAAAGGCCATTGATGAATAGCATGCGATTCGTTTATGTTTCCCCGCATGAAGGAGGAGAGTTCGCGACTTACAACGGCAAAACTATTGGTAATGGTTTGAATTTTTCATTTGACCAACGACGTCCCATGATTGGTCAGTTTTCGGTTACCATATGATCAATATATCGATAAACATTTTCATTTGTTTGCCGTGGAAAATATATTCACGCCATGCGATTAATTACAGCCTGTACAACTTAAAACAAGAATGATTAAATAGATGTGTTTATGAAATAATGAAAATACTCTACGAATAGATTAGATGTTGTGACTTCTAGCTAGATCATATGAAGTAGATGAGTCTCAATATCCCTTCAATTTTGAGTATGCTTGCACATCCAGTGAATCAGAAATTCTTGAAGTCAATTGAAACATTGATAGAAAACAATGTTGGCAATATCTACAATCATCATTATTAGTGTCATGATGTGCGTACATCTTTATCACATTTGATGATCTTGATGAACAATTGAAGCAATAACATTAGGAGATCGAAGGGCATATTTCCAGCGTTGTCAGACTGCTTCATCGAAGAAGCATGATGCTCAATTGAGTTTGTGGTGCTTTCAAACATAGAATAGGGACATATGGGATATCCTAATATACTTACTCTATGCTTTCCAAAGTGCGCAATCTTTTTGGAAAGGAATTATCAAACTACATCGTTCAAACCATAGAGTAGGTTCTAACCTACAGTGGAAACAGATTCTCATAAAATTGAGGATGACCCAGCCTTCTTGACGATGGATACCCATCGAGGTTTTGAAAAACATCAGTCGAAGGGCTGGTTTTTAAACCCAATTAATTGTCTGGAAAATTTTTATCTTTTCTCTCGATCCGCACAAAATAGCGGGAATTTTTAAAATTCCACAGGTGTGTGTGTTAAACACATTTATTTAATCATTCTTGTTTTAAGTTGTACAGGCTGTAATTAATCGCATGGCGTGAATATATTTTCCACGGCAAACAAATGAAAATGTTTATCGATATATTGATCATATGGTAACCGAAAACTGACCAATCATGGGACGTCGTTGGTCAAATGAAAAATTCAAACCATTACCAATAGTTTTGCCGTTGTAAGTCGCGAACTCTCCTCCTTCATGCGGGGAAACATAAACGAATCGCATGCTATTCATCAATGGCCTTTAATAAGAAAGTAAGTCTTCCTAGTTATGCCATTGCATATACTCGTCAAATGCCTTCACTGTCTTACAGAGTTTTGAACAAAGTAATAGCTTCAGCTTTCTGTTAACAGTTCAGGCACATGACGGTATTCACCTGTCGAGATATTCGTATTTGCATTGATATCTGTATAGC
Source organism: Prostheceraeus crozeri (assembly GCA_907163375.1). Lineage (NCBI taxonomy): Eukaryota > Metazoa > Platyhelminthes > Polycladida > Euryleptidae > Prostheceraeus > Prostheceraeus crozeri. The sequence continues at coordinate 1,686 of CAJQUW010009992.1, forward strand.
CAGTAAGCAAACGGTGTAATGTTGAAGTGGAAAATTTTACAATACCTCCATTGAGAGGTTCCAATTTTGGAAAAAACATTCAGTGGCGGTGCCAACTTCACATCACCGCCATTGAGCTTTCGGGTTGATTTTCCACCGACTGTGGTGGGATTTTCGTGAAATAAACGAGTGGCACATGCTGGCACACTCCATCTAGATCGATTCTGATCGTTGGTTTGACTGGCACATTCCATTTTTCAAGATGGCGGTGCCAACTTCACATCACCGCCAGCGCATTGAGCTTTCGGGGGCTAATTTCTCCGCAAGTACGGCGTCTTAGGAGAAGAAACTTGCTGGCACAATGTTTTTGATGGTCATCTCTCAGTTGTACTTGTCTCGCGTGTTTTAATTGCGTATTTCAAAAAAAGACTTCAGTGGCGGTGCTAACTTCACATCACCGCCATTTTGTGGTTTCGGGGACTACTTTCTCAGCAAGTACGGGGATTTAGGTGCTGAAACTTGCTGGCACAATGTTTTTCATGGTCTTCTATCTGTTGTGCGTGTTTCGTATGTTTTGATTGTGTATTTTGGAAAAAAAATTTTAGTGGCGGTGCTAACTTCACATCACCGCCATGTCGAACTTTCAACCAGCGATTTCTCCTAAACTAGGGGGAATTCTTTCAAAATAGTGAGTGGCACATGCTGGCACACTCCATCTAGATCGATTCTGATCGTTGGTTTGACTGGCACATTCCATTTTTCAAGATGGCGGTGCCAACTTCACATCACCGCCAGCGCATTGAGCTTTCGGGGGCTAATTTCTCCGCAAGTACGGGGATTTAGGTGCTGAAACTTGCTGGCACAATGTTTTTGATGGTCTTCTATCTGTTGTGCGTGTTTCGTCTGTTTTGATTGTGTATTTTGGAAAAAAAGTTTTCGTGGCGGTGCTAACTTCACATCACCGCCATGTCGAACTTTCAACCAGCGATTTCTCCTAAACTAGGGGGAATTCTTTCAAAATAGTGAGTGGCACATGCTTGGCACACTCCATCTAGAGTCGATTCTGATCGTTGGTTTGACTGGCACATTCCATTTTCAAAATGGCGGTGCTGAGTGGTGGTTGCTAACTTCACCACACGTGCGGTAAACTCGTCTTATCGCAAATTTAGGCAGTAAAAAGTGCACTCTACACACTGGTACAATCCAACCTTAAGACGCGTCGAGTGAGAGAAGGTTATAAAGAGAAAATAGGGTACAATTAAAGCAATTTTTTTCGGCCGGCCGATGTAATAGGGATTAGGGGCCATCCATAAAGGACGTCCGCAGAAAATTGATTATCTTTGACCCCCTCCCCTCTGTCCGCAGGTTGTCCGGATTTTCGGACCCCCCCTCCCTCTGTCCGCAGGTGTCCGGATTTTCGGACCCCCCCCCCCTCCCCCGGACGTCCGCATTTATAAGCCTTCAGTATTAGCTATGAAAACTGAATTCATTCACTGGATGCAGTTTCTTCTTTTCAAGTTGTGGCTCACGCAGCTGCTGTTCATTGGCTGGAAACTGCTCTTCATTCACGAGAGGCTGTTCTTTCTCTGCGAGGGATGGCTTCTGTCCTTTTATCTTTCATGAAAGGCTAATAGTGTAATTTTATTCTGATTTAAACATTTACGTCAGAATTTAAAATACAGAGATTCTGCTGCTGAACTAGGCTATTACCACTAAGTTGTGTTTGATGATCCAGATTTACATAATCAATGACCTAACCAAATTCTCTATTTTAAGTCGATAATGTAAATTTTAATACTTTTTAATAAAAGTTCATATTGTTAAAAAATGTTGTTTTCAATAACATTCTCAGCTTGATAATCCATTAATAGCTTGATAGAAATAGATAGCACTATCATTTTCCGGAATAGATTACAGTTGTAAATATCCATTTTGGTGATGATGTTATCATGTATATTTATGCAAACCAGTTTAATATTTTTAAGAACATCATTGAAGTGCCCAGCAGATTAAAGAATCGTTTTTGTGTTGCTAGCACAAGGTTTTATTTTACACACTAGATTGAAAATTATACATCAATAAGGTTTGCAAATGTCGTAGGCCCTGCGTAGGCCTATATTCAAAAAAATCTGCACACCTGATCTGAAAATGTACGTAGATCGCCCCTGTGCTTGCGGAGTACTTTTTTTAGGACATTTCACTGGGCGGCTATAATGCAAAAATAGGTGGCGTCTTACGGAATCTACTAGATTTGTTCTCTTTTCGACTGAATGAAAACATATATATATTTTGTATCTTGTTCTGGTGTAGGTAAAATTAAAAATGTGGGCATAGCCTCCGGCCTACATCTTTAAATTGCACTATCTTTGGATTTGCTTGAATGCATAGTCGAAAGCCGTTCATTCCTCGACAATATTTTAATATTCATTAAATTGTTCATAAGCAGAATAATTACTTTTACACGATTGTTTAAAATGAGACTGATCTAGCCAGTCGATAATGCATTTAACCACGAAATGAAAATCAAAGTTGTCATTCCAAGACGATGATAAAAATGATTATGAAAACGATGATGATATTATGATTAGCCGTTGTAGCTAATCATCTCGCGAAAATTCCTCGTAAGGTACTGAAATTAACAGACTTGCTAAATTTTTAAGGAAGTACGCAATTCCCAAACTGTAACAACTCAATCATTATACGATATAATCACACAAAACATGTACTAACCGAAACCAAAGAACAAGGTTTAACGTGTAACGCAGGCTGTCTATATTTAGGTTCTATTGCTCCATCATCATCATCGCGAAAGCAAAAACAAGACATCAGAAGACGATGTGACTACTCAGCATGAAAATACACATTTGTATAGGATTTGCATGTCGACAAAACGTCCAAAAATTGAGTGCCTCATCTCAATGCATGATATTCGACTGAAATCATCGACTATCAATTTCTGAGCAATGAAATTTAAATTAGTAAACAATTAATTACTTTTTGCACTTCTTCAAATTAAAATTGGTGGACCAAAGACTATGAATCATTCATAGTCCTTTGTGGTGGACAGCCTAGTGAACTTTTTAAACGTTGTATAGATTTTTACCTTTTGCGCATCTCCTCTCAAAGCTGGAATAAGATGGTATCAATCAAGAAAATTTCATAAGAATAGTTAATGGGGTCTACTGTATCTAACCGAATTTCTGTCACTTGTTCGCTTATGGGTCATTCCAAACAAGATTCAATTTTTTTTTAGAAACTTGTGTGGTAGGGTTAAATGTTTTACTAAAATCGCCTCAAACTGTCAAGATATGTAAACATATTTGTGCCTTCGTGTCAAAATGACCTAAGCGACAAAATCTCTTTTTTACAGGAGACGAAAAAAACTGTCCCTGGCTTGAATATTTCCAATCAAAGCATTTAACTTCATTGGTTAGTTTGGACTCTGTAATGGTACATGTTTCAGTAAAAGATACGTTTTGTGAAAAATTTACTCTAGCCTTTACATATATTGTCATATTAGTGGATTTAGGTTTAGTTTGACACAAGTATATTTTCGAAAAGTTCGGCGGTTAGGTTAAGAATGTCACACACCAAGAATGATGAATTTTAAATCAAAATCTACATCTACACAAAAGATTGATGATTCAATCAGCAATTGTACATGTAATACATTCATTATCCCTATATTTACATAGACAATAACAAAATGTTTATGTCCAGTTTTAAATTTGATCTTCTGTCGATGTCGAGGATTTCAATCCTTCATAAAAAGAGTTTACACGGCTGGAATGAATGGAAACAAGCTGATGAGATCTGGCCTTCTTCTTCACCGATATTTCAAGTGGCCTGAGTAACACTGAAATGGGAAATAAAGATCCCTTTATGATTATAAATGTAGGAGAAAGTGCACGCAGGTAGGTTTATATACTATAGCCTACACATGCAGACACATAGCCTAGGAACATAGAATGAGAGTGATAGGGGGTTCATCCATACGAAAAGGTACACTGCATGTATGAAATTGAATATAAGCTTACATGTTTTTGTGGTAGGTAAGATAGACGTATATTCATAAGAAGACCAACGAGCATTTAAAGCACGAGAAAATTATATTATTAGGCAATTCTAATGAAAATGCAATTTGTGTAACTTTTACAAAATTTTGCAAGGGGAAAATAGTTTTTAAAAAATCTTTAGCATGTCTATTTATGAACTTACCGTTGAAGAATTATAGCATCAGCGTCTTTTGTCGTCCCTTCCAGTCAGTGTGACTCCTTCATACTGATCGTGCATGTTGTAGTTATAATGCAGCACATCATGGTCATCGGATTCGATGCAGTAGTTTCTTATAGATGAAAATCGAAATTCTCCAGTTTTTGGAAGCTTCATAATCTCTTCAGACACTATATCCCATCTGTAGTATTTTGTTCTTGATTGATGAGGTACAACAGTGAGGTAGGGCGGTGAAGTCTTCGCCATTCTGACCAGAATTGAACCAATCATTTGGTACAAAGATGTCCATCCGCTTTTTTGCTTTCTCAATAATCGCGTGTACGGAATCACATTCCATATGTGTATGCCCAGGAACCATGAAGGTATGCGTCATCTTCGTCGATGTAGTTTTCAGACAGAAATTTCAGCATTCCAAGTACTTGTCGATTCTTGTTCTGACCGGCACACGAATCAGACTATAATTTGAACTCTTTGATGTCCGGATTCAGTCTCAATTTCGTTTGAATGAAATCGTAGAGGCAAGAAGCGATTTCATTCCACCCCTCTTCGCAACGTCTTCTGACCACATATAAACAATGAGGTGGGCCATGTTTGTAGTCATAGATTGTTAGGTTGTAAACCCAAAGCTGCCTTTTGTAGAAGCTCTCTGAGCAACTCAAATTAGGAGTAGGAAGACACTTCTGCAGATCATAGCTAATCATTTGGAAACCATCGTCATCATTACAACGCTTCTTGTCCATTCTCTTTTGCCTTGTACACGGCTTCGCCTCGTTCAGATGAGCTGTATGCTGCTCAATTGGCTTTGACCCGCAGCTTTGTATTTGTCACACTTGTTGCATGTATCCGATTTCAATTTTGCAAACGAGAGGTACGAGTATTCCTTGAAAACTTCATAATACAGCCACTCCTTTTGGGCTTGTTCTCCATTCTTGCACATTTCTTCAACATACATAGAATACATTCTGTTGACACATAGTTCTGGGACAGGAACAGTTTGTCTGTTCTTTCTCTGCTGTAATGACTCTGATACACGGAAATTTCTCTATGTGTCCCTGACTTTTTTGTCTTCTTCGTCAGAAATACGTCTGATGCTTGGATGGCGTCCTCTTTGATCTGTGATGCTTGTATCGCTTTCTCTCCGTTTTCTTGAGATAGTGCGGAATCTTGAATCACTTATTGACAGTGTGGCAAGGAAGAAAGATCTGCAAACGCTATGACGTCCTGAACCCGTTGTAAGAAAGTATTTTCTGCTGTAATTGCGCTTTGTATTTTCCGTTGATCCCTGTCCTTCTTCTTTTAACTCCCATTTCAATCATGCATCCTGATATAAACTGGTCCTGCTCACTGTGTTCAACTCATAAAACTGATCAAATATCACTTCACGCTGAGCCTCAGATATTCTATCACAACAAGTATCTTTGCACGTTGTTGGCTGCAATTTCTGCCATCCTTCTTCTCACCTTTTCCTATTCGTATGCTCTAACCCGTGTTCGTTTCGCATCTTGTTCTCTTCTCGTTCCTTTCTACTCTGCCCTCTCAACGGTCTGTTTCTTTATTTTTCTCTCATAGTCTCGTGAAGCATTGCACTATTCTCAACTCCTCGTCTTCTGCTGCTAATGATACATTTCCATTCACTTCTTCACTTTCCTGCAATGATTCACTTTCATCCGTTAGATCGCTCTCGCCGTCCACCATCATTGCTGCTACATCTTCGACAGTCAACCGTCGCCTGTAAGTGAAATAGAATTTTTATCAATTTGATTGATTTTACAAAGTTTTCTTATTACTTAATCTTGCTAGGGCAGTAGACTACTAGATGAAAAATGCCATTTATCATCATGTATGCAGGCAAGTTAGACGTCCGAAGTGCGAGTGGTATAATGGCTAGGGTACGCGACTCACACATCGGTGGTCACTGGTTCAAACTCAAGCATTACTTGACTTTTTAAGTCATATTTTAATAATGTGATTTTTTTGATTTTGTGTTTCAAGATACACTGAGACAAACAGATAGATAGTAGATACCTTTTAGAGATAAAATTAGGAGTATGATTACAATTGCCCACATTGCCTGTTTTAATTCATTCTACCGGTATTAACTCTAGATCATCTTACGTCTATAATATGAGAGTTCTATTTAGATAACCGTCTTATGATAATGTAACAGTAATCAGTAATAGCTAATTACATATGTACATGTCTTCGGCAATGTGGAACTTACTTTCTTCTAGCTGCACTTTTCTCACGCTTGAGCAGATGGTCAGACATTTTGAAATTCCAACAATTTCGAAAAATCCAAAAGATAGACTTCTTATCAAACTATTTCACGCAAACAAATTTGCAAAAGTAGAAATTTGTCTCAACTTGGACACCTTAGTATTTTCATTTGACTATCTTAATTATTGATTGTGATTGAGTTTGTTCGATTTCAGTGGCAGATAGGTTTTTTTGACACAAACAGGATAATGGAGATATGCACATAGGTTGATTTGTCACAAGCAAAAATTGAGGAATAGAAATAGAATTCCGCGCTGTTGATGCTCAGGATGATGTCTAGGGTTGGATACTTTCCAAAAATCGTAATTACTGCAAAATGATAAAAATGTCGCTTAGGTCACTTTGACACGAAGGTACAGAAGTACCAACTTTGAAAAGTCATTTTATAAGTTGAAAAATAATTCTTTATATGGTAAAACAATGGAAAATGTAAGACGAAGGAGAAAATTCAAATTAGTAAACAGCGTGGAACAATGTCGAAAATTATCAAATCATCCTCTCTATGTACAGCATAAGATATTTGATGAAGATCTAGTTGGTATGGAAATGTATAAACCTTCAATAATTTTGAATAAATTGATTTATGTTGGTCAGGCGGTACTTGACTATAGCAAATTGGAAATGTACCAGTTATACTACAATGATTTGAAAAGATGTCCACTGATAAATAGAACGCGGCTTTGTGGAGGTGATACCGATAGTTTTTTCCTATGTTTGTACACCTCACCATCTGTCAGCTTGGAGGATGTACTGCTATATTTTGGTGAAAAATTTGACTCTTCAAACTATGACAGTCATCACCGACTATACTCAGTAACAAACAGAGCCAGATTAGGTTGTTTTAAGGATGAGTGTGCGGGAAAGTTGCTTGAGGAAATGATCTTGCTAAAACCAAAAATGTATTCAATGAAATATCTAGATTCAACTTGTGATAGCATAAAGCGGGCAAAAGGAGTGCAGAGAGCTGCAGTTAAAAATTACAACATAATGATTATAGGACTGTGTACTACAGTGAGAAAGATACAAATGAGGAAATGACAATTATAAATTCAACAAATCACGTAGTCACTACAAAATCATTTAGAAAGCGAGGACTTTCACTTTGGGAGGATAAGCGCTGTTGGTTAAATAAAAATCTATCTCTACCATATGGACACTATAGTTTAGGTCTTCCCCCACCTTCAAAGAGAAGGAGATGCCTTCCTGCTACAGGTGACGTAGAAGTTTAAGAAATTTAACAAAGTAAACTAACCAATCACTACATTTCTGCGTAGTCATGCTTAATAATATATAGGTAGATTAAATATAAAATGAAATTTCTACATCTTTCCGATGTGTAGAAATAATTACTAAAACATAGGTAGTCCTACTATGAATTGAAGACGTAGCACTCAACATCATTCCGATATGTTGAGATGTAAAATAGCAAGCTTTATGCAAACAAATAAATTTAGGTTTATATTTGAAAACATGCCTCATTACATTAGAACATGGAAATTAAATGACTCACAAAGCATTCACATAACAAATTCTAAGAAAGTAGTCTTTCGTCACTTAATAACAAATAGTGGTGGAAAACATCGTGGCGTTTGCATTAGCCTTGACGCATTATCTTCACTGAAAGACTTTGCTGATCTGATTTACAACCATAAGACACGGATGAAGATTCCCCTCGATCAAAAGGTATGGATAAAGTGTGACTCTACCGTCAAGCTATACGTCTGTTCACCAAAGAGAGAAGATATTGACTATCGATTTTTCCGTTTCAGTGACGTCACATGGAGAAACTTTACAAAAGAGATACTACCACATATGATTTCATTTATTAAGGATGGAGGACATCAAGCGGATGGAAGTCGTGAATCGCATGTTAACTACAAAAGTAAACTCAAAACTCAATCTTCAAGAAATCGAGCGGAACATTCCCAATCGAAAGCAATGGTTATTAATAAAACACAAGATGAAGCCGACAACGAATCTACATCTGGGAAGACCCTCAATGTTAACATGGAGGATACAGAGGAAGGATAAATATGTGACTATCCTATTCTTTCCAAATGGAACAATCCAGTGTGTTGGTGGCTTCACTGATGGTCATCTACCATATCTACATTCTACGTTGGAAAATTTACTTAGTGACTCATTATCTGAATGGGAAGTGAAGACAATGACTGTGTTATGTGAATTGAACTATCATTATGACTTTCGTAAAGTCACATCATCAAATAATCTCACTTATGAAGTGGAACTATTTCCAGCAGCACAGATGACTAACTGGCACCCATATCATGTTCATGTATTCCATAATGGAAAGATTGTGATAACCGGCATTAAAGACATAAATGATGTTCCTCCCATCCTATGTGATTTGAGAAAAATATTTGTGAAATCTACATTGTAGCTATGTAAATATTTAGAAAAGAACTGTATATTTGTAAATACATATTGAAATGTAAACATGTTTTGCTTTCCCTCTAAACCCAACGATTTGGAACATAAAACAAGGATATTTACATATAAAATAAAACTTTATTACAAAACAGTTTCAATATACTTTGTAAGAATTACATCATTTTTATAGCAGTCTTTCGAAAAAAGTTGTAAAACACTTTTACAGTTATTTTTCAATGGTCTCTCGTTGATGAAATATAGCACATAACCGCCGCACATGAGAGATACATTGCTTTGAAGTGGAAACGATGTAACTTTCTTAATCGTCCAGGAGAACCTATTCATCCATAATGCAATGTCATGTAAGCGAGGTAGATTAAGAGAGTCAAAATATTCAGCCACTTTATAGCGATTGATGTACACTGCAACCCAATGTTTACCAGGAAGATTGTTGCTGTCCGTATTGATGATAAGCGAGCAAGGATAGAAAGGAATTGAATTAGGTAAATTATCTCTAGAAAAGACATCAAGAAATATTGACTTGGAGTAGGGATGAGCATTTCCCATTTTCCTCAAGATTTGTATGTTGCTTAAGTTACTCATCTCTGATAGCTGACAGTTACGTCTCGCATTCTCGTTATTTCAACTTTGCTATCATAGATAGCATAAATGAGGCAAGTAATTGTTTTCTTCAAAGGTGACTCAAATGACACCTCTAGTCGTAGATTACCAGGCTTTGTAACTCCTACGCTTTCACCGCCTAGATCTGCATCTGCTGTGAGATTGTATATAATGAAGAAGTAACCATTTTTATACATATCCATTGTAATTCCATTTGAATCATCTGTGTTAAACATGCTCAGTGCAGTGAAAGTAGAACCATATTCACGTGCAAATTTACCCTCTTTAAAATTAGGCTCATAAGCTTTGCAAGCAACAAATTTTCCATCCTGATAGAGTGCTAGTTTACTAACGTTAAAGTGTTGGAAATTAAATGGATTCTTTTCAAAAGCACCAATAAATGACTCATTTTCCACAAATGTGATATACACCGCCTTCGGCATCGCAGTGGGAAAAAGATTTGGGTAGGCATGAGAGGATGATCCCGCACCAATTGTGAAGTTTGTTAACACACTGTGATTAACTGGATATATTGCATTGCTTTTCCTCAATCCTGTCGCATGCTCGTTGATGACTGACGGGTTCATTGTTACTCTCCTTACATTGAGCACGGCACTACTTATGTTGATTTGATAGTTTGTAGCTCCAAAGGCCATTAACGCGAACTCAGGATTTGCACGAATAAATTTTATTTGCATTTTAACCTGTGATAGTAGATATCTAGATTGACGAAGGAAATCAAGATAGACAGGTCCTTTCAAGTATAATTCCTTTGAATCTGCTGTCAATTCCGTTCGTTTTTTTAAACCTCTATTTGAAACCTCATCAAATTTCCCTTGCTGATCATCATACCAGCCGGCAACTTGCAAGTATGACTGTTTAGCTTGCTTCTGAAATTGCGTCATTGTATTTATGTATGCTCCATAGGGATATGCTCGATCCCCTCCTTCAATCTGTTTGTCATTCAATATTAAATACACATCTGAGAATAGACTGGCAATAGGAAGATTTGTCAATCCCACTTTATCCTTAGTTGAATCAATATTGGTACCATCAGTCTTCTTAATTTGTATACACAATTCTAAATCAATGGATTGACAGTCAATATAATCTTGTGGATTAGCAGGTATATCAAACTGAATAGGCTGTTGGTTACCATCGATATTTGTTGTGGGGACTATATCAACAATAGTTGAGGAAATAATGTCAGTTTGATGAGGGGTGAATCAAAAAAACACAAAGCCGAATTGATACTCTGCATCGTATTAGCTTTACAAATATGTTGTCTTCCTTCGTTTTGACTTGTTTCCAGTCGCTGTGGAATTTCGTTTGCGCTTTCTTGCTTTCACACGACGTCTTGATTTAGAACGTGCTGCTCTGGTGGGCTTTTTACTTCTCCTACGCCTTTGCTTAGTAACTCGACCCGATCCAACTTGTCTTGACTTCCTACGTTTCTTCCGAACTATACGCCTCGTCTTTGTTAAATCATCTAATGCGTCTATGGCAGATTGCTGTGCACGCAATTTCATGGATTCACCGATATTCTCCCCTTGAAGTGCATCAGCTGCAACATTTGCACCAAAGTCTAAAGCTCTGTTTCCAACCCGTTTCATGAATGGTACGCCATACTTTTTGAGTGTTGGGAGAACCATACGTCTTAGTGCACCGAATATGCCTCCTCCAACTTGTCGTCTACCTCCAGCAAACACGGGATAGCCGCTCTGATAGGATGGACCACTGTAAATGCCTGACATTATGTCCTGTAGATAATTATAGATCCCACAATAGCGTAAAGCCTTATTCTCGTATCCTGATGTGTAGTGTTAAAACAGTAACACCACCACAGAATGGTACTACTTCACCTGTATCATCATGAATTGATATGTCAATTCTATTGATGACATTTCTGCTCATTGGTACATACATCGTGTTAATAAATTCTCGATTGATTAGTTGCTTCCTTACGGATGAGAGAGGAAATGTGCGCAGAAGTGGGGCCTCAATGTCGCCAACCCTTGTATATTCAATAATGTTACAATAGACGTATAAGTTACTTATATCACGCTCTAGTGATGGGGCTGTATCGCCTATTGATGAGCCTTCATAAATAGTTGATTTTGAGAATCCCAATGTGGACGTTAACACGCTATCCAGCTTGATAAGAGAGTTCTTCCCTACCTTTAGAATCATGCGTTTCTTATGTGGATCATAAGAAAAGTGATATTCATCTGCATCAAGGTAATCTACACCAAACTCATTTAACTTTGTACACAATTCAGATGGCGTTTTCAAGCTTTCAATGTTCAAATTAACTCTTTTTACAAGTTCACTGGAAGTAGACAATTCATCACCCAATATGTCTTCGCTGTATACGTGGATATCCCATGAAGCATTTGTTGATGCTTTGAGTTTAGAAGAGGACAATTGAACCTTGAATGTATCATTTAACTCTGTCAACCAAGGTGCGCTTTCAAGGCCCTTAAACATCCCAATCATTTCAGATCCGAATTCAATAACAGCGGACTCAGACTTTTCCAATGGTGTCTTTTTAGTAAAAACAATAAATTCTGCCTCCGTTTCAACAGTAAATAAAGTTACTTTCTCTTTCTTATATTCACAAGTCATTAACGTTTCTGGCACTGATCCTTGAAACTTTCTTGCAAAGTCTTCAACACTTCTAATGACCTCAAATTTATTTTTTACTCGGATGCTCCTCTTTTGTAATGCATGCAATGGCACAATTCTACATTGAAAATCAGTGACTTTCCTCTCCGAATTCCACCCACGTCCATTGTACCAATACCTTGATGAGAAAGTTGTTCTGGAATACCCAAAAGTATGACTCAAATCCTTACCTAATACAAGAAGAACATGCTTCCCTTCCTTCATCAATTTTGTTGACCCCTTTATGACTGGTTTGTAGAATTTATTCAAAGTCAGCTTGAAGAGATCATTTATTCGTTCAAACATTCTACCGATTTCCTTTTCTGTATCTTGCAAGCTCATTGTGGGAACCTTAGAATCAAAAGTTGACGTTGCAAATGCCTTTTGAATTTTAATCATGTTTTGGACAGATGGTAAAGATGTTGAAAAAGGATGTAAAGTTAGATGATGAAAAGCCCATGTACCATGTAGACTATTTTGAAATATGCGAAAGCAATCATCCTTCTCTCGTACTTCTTTATGTAATTCAAAATAGTTGTTCTTTAGCAAACTGATATCGTTGTAATAAGTAATTTCAGTTAGAGCAACTTCATGGGGTCCATGCAGAGTAATTGGATTAGCGAATTCAACAGAGTATAGAGATGGTTTGTTACTTGGGAATATCTTGGGGTTGCTATTGCTTGGAAGAATGATATTGAAGTTAGTAGACATGTTAAACTCATATATGTAAGAAGACACATGCTATATTAGCTTAAAAGTTACGAGTGTCTCCCGCCTCCACATTTTGTAGATCCTGGTGCGTTATCTAGCTATTGAATGAATCAGGATATCCTTTCCATTTAACTAGATATTTCCTTTGATTGCCATGACCTTTCTTCCTAATTATTTTGTCAATCATATACACCTCTTCACTTCTGTCTACTACTTGCAATTCATAACAGTAAAATTTTCCTTCAATTGGATTGCCATGGTAATCTATTAATTTATACATGGTGGGTCTAAATTTTGTATTTACTTCATCTACAAAAAACTCTTCTTCAGTCCAATTAGGTAGATACCCCTTCTCAAATGTAGACTTAACCTTTGAAATCCGAACTCTATCACCAACATTTATTTTCTTTTCATTGGAAATGTTTTTCGCTTTCTTATCATACAATCGAAGCCATACATCCATCGCATTATCTGGGGTAACATCGACAGGTTTCATCTTAATTATTCGATGGTAGCTTTCATTGTAATTCTTAACAAATTTCTGCAGCTCACCTATCCAAACATGTGTATTTTTTGCAGTGAAATAGCGCCACATTTTTGTCTTCAGTGTGCGATTGAACCTCTCAACCATGGCAGCTTTATAAGCACTTTTGACACTAAACAATTCCACATTATGACTTTTAAGGAGACTTCGAACATGAGAGTTTTCGAATTCCTTCCCTTGATCGGTCTGTATTCTTTGCGGAACACGCCCCTCATCGAAAATGCTTTGAAAAGCCGCTTCAACTTCTGGTCCTCGTTTAGATTTCAGCGCACGCGCCCAAGCATAGCGAGATAAAATATCTATTACGGTTAAGATGCATTTATAGCCATCGTTGTACTGTGATATCTGTTGCATGTCAGCCAAGTCCGCTTGCCATTGACTGTCTATATTGTCAACAACATATTTTCTCGTTGGAAACCGCTTTCTCGCATTTTTGTGAAGAGTGTAAGTCGGTTGACTCCTTAACCACTTCTTGACTTTCTCTATCCCCACACCTGCTGCACGAGCTAGAACCTCCGGACGACTGAAACTTGCGGGGTGATTTAAGTCGTAATAAATCTTTCTGAGTTTCACTGCTGTACTCATCGTCTTTGTTCTGATTTGCATGCGTATTACTCCCACAGCAACTGCTAACACAATTGATATCAACCTCTATTCCCTCTTCTCCTTTACCTTCGAGCGCAGATATCAAACAGCAGCAAAACTTTTGTAGCGACATGATATGAGAGAAGCAAAGCTTAATTTATATTTGCTTAATATTTACTATAATCCTTTCCAACACGCATTGAGTGCCTAGTATCTCTTTTTGGTTGAAGATCATCGGGATCATGAAGCTCTCGCTTGACCGCCATCGTGGGTGTTTTACTTTTTGTTTCATCTTGTAAGTGACCCTTGTCCAACTCATTCACAGTCGGTCCTCCAATAATATTGTGTGGTACATTTTGATCAGATAAAATTTTCTGAAAAATGACCACCCTTGTGGTGCACCTAGTTTTCGCCTTACATCTCTAACAGCATATTGCAGAAGGTCATCTATGTGACTATTTCTAATAACATCACCAGTTGTTTCATCTATTATCTCCCCTCTCTCATTGAACTTCACATGTGGATCAATGAAGTCAAATAATCGCTCAGCGCGCACACGATATGGTCGAGGTGTTGACAAGGTTATAAATCGTCGCAACTTATCACGAATCTGTCGCCTCTCATCAATGTTTTCAGCTGCTAACTGCATTCGTCGATAGGGATCCTTAATCTTCTGAATTTCCATATCCTTTTGTGTTAGTTCCTTAAGTTGATTTGTAATAGGTTGATCTATATTTTTGACTTCCTGTGCACTTTGTAATGTAGTCAATTGTACATACTCCTCTTGAGGAATGACTACCATCTTTGAATACGACATGTTTGAAAATAATAAGGCAACAAAGTACATTGCTTAAAACTAACTGTGAACCGAGAAAACTGTCATTGGTTCAGCGGAATTAGGTATGATATTTGTTCGAAATCGAAGTCGTTCCGGACATTCCTGGGTTAGATCAATAAATAGATAGCCATGTGGTTTCTTAGTTACATCTTCATATATTTTTGAAAGAACTTTAGGTTGTTGAGGTAATATCTGTCTACTGAGATGATGTATCTGACTGCTGTCTCTTGGATTTTTAAATATTGCCAAATAATGTGTATTCAAACTCCTAGTTCTTTGCTCTTTCCCTCCATCAAAAATGTTTTGGGTGATATAGATAATAAAAGTTTCCCTATGATGTGCAGTTTGAATGAACATTTCAGTTACATCCTTTGAAGATTTGCTTTCACGTAATAGATCATCTAATACTAGTAAGTCACCTGCTTTGATGTCTTCAGTTGTCGGTAACCCTTGCTTCACATCATAACCTTTCTGGCGAAGTGCAGAATGTAGTTGTGGTTGAAATATGCCATAACACCATTTAACTCTTTTAATTTCTTTATTAAACATCTCATTTCTAAATTGTAGTAATTGATTTACAAAAGTAGTTTTACCGGACTGACTTGGTCCGGCCACACACATTGTGCGATCAGTGAATAGGCGAAAATCTGTCATCCTGAAATTTCAAAAGCTTTAAAGACCAACACCCACCAGTTTGCTTAGAATAAAACAAGTCATGTTCCATAACAACTTTATTTACATTTAGAAACTTTCATTTCACATTCACAGCATTTGTGTTTCCTCATCAATGTCAGCATTAAAATAACTTCTCGCGTCAATTTGAGCATCTTGGCGTTTCAATTTCAACTTAACACTCCCTTCCTTGGATTTCCGTCCCCGCTTTTTGCTTTCTTCAACATCCTTCCCATCTTTTGAAGTAGATTTATCGATGGTGATTAGACACTTATCAATCGGCATTGGCTCATAAACCAACTGTAGAACTTTCATTTGTAACGATGCCACTTTTCCGGTTAAGCCGTGAGCACCAATGTATAGACCGTTGACGTGTATTAAACCCATGTATCGTCCGCGCTTCAGATCATCACACTCCATTGTATTTCCAAGTAGATCGAATGCTTGAAAGTGATCGGACAATTTCAAGAATAGCGTATCGAACTCGGGTAAATCCTTATAGCCACTTCCTTCCTCTAACGCCTTCCTCCAATGTGTAGGAGCACTTTCGGGCAACACAACGCATTCCTTCGCCAAAGAGTCGATGGTTTTGAGTATCATCTGCTGCCATTTCGGAAAGGTTACTCGCATTTGTCTCATGTTGCTATAACCAGATGAAGACATACCATTACTGTGGAAAAATGGAACTTGAAGGTAGAAACCATCGTCAACATAGCTCAACGTTTGGAAGTAAAAGGTATTTCCAATCCCTTGAACCTTCCTTGTCGGTCGGAATTTAAAGAGATCACGTTCAAATGAGTCGCTCTCCTCTCTAACTATAAACATTTTTTGAGACATAATTCAATGTTGTACTTATTCGGAGCTTTTCAACCGTCAGCGATGAATGATAGCTTGAAAGTGATTAAAGAGTACAAGCGCGTCTCTCTTATATACATATTCACATGAGTCATCAATCAATGATGACGTGTCAATCCATGATTCGTCGTCTACAGCAACACTGCGGCACCTGCCACAACTTTCCCTAGTGGACTGTTGAGTACATTGTAAATGCTGTTTCCAATATCATTCAACATATTCAAAAACCCACCACCTCCACGCTGAACTAAGTTCCGCCTTTTCATATCACTGCTTCTTGGATTTGAAAATTTTCTAATGCTGTTTAGAGAATCAGTACTCAATAAAGGCTTGTATATTGGGAGGCATTTGTGTATTGCAAAAGCCAAATCACGAATGAAATCATCACTGGAGTTTTGAATTAATTTGCACTTAACTTTATTGTTTCGCATGCTGTTTAACTTTCGCAACGCCTTCTTAAACTGACTTGAAGGTCTAAAAGAACCATTCTTCCGAGAAAAAGATGCCTTTCGTTTTGCAGTCATTTTTATTGTGTTAAAAGCAAAGCATTTATAAAAATATACATTTTTGCTTAGTTCCATGCAACAAAGTCAAACGGTAACAGATGGTAGGTCGTAGTCATCAACATCACTCAAGGTCTGTGTCGTTGCAGTTATAAGCTGTTCTATATTACACATTAAATCCTTTGATAGAGGACAGCATGAACAGCATGGTTTTGAAGCGAAGACTTTTAAAAGATTAGCATAGTACGCTCTAAACTTGATTATGTCCCGGTCATCTTGCACTGCCACATTGACGCTCATCGACGGGGGTCCGGTAAACATGTCCACCTTGAATTTACCACCATTTTCCTCATAGTGGCTAAATACGATTATATCATGCAAACAAGTCTTCAATTTCCGTGTTCTCATTTCACAATAGCAACGAGAACTCCGTGGAATAGCTTCCGTCAAACTCAGAGGCTTGAACACTTCATCGAGCCAAAATCGTAGTACTCGCGTAAGGGCATTGGTCAATGTCCTCATTAAGAGTTTCTGAAGTTCAATATCATCTTCACAATGATAGAATGTGACAATATCCTCCATCAGATCTATGAGATCAGCTTTGTAACCAATAACATCATTTGCAGAGTAGAAAATCTTGCTAGTAAACAGATTGTCTTTGTGAATAATTGAAACAGGAATGATCGTGGTAAATGGCATGTTTATTAATGTCTACAATCCTCAACAAGTATGGTTGTAATAGAAGTGTAATAACCTTATATACAAAAGCTGCACAATAGCAACCAATCACAGACACGCATGATGACTCATCATGAACGATATACAGTGACTGTTGAAATTATTTCTTCATCACAAAGGGGACAAAATGTAGTTTCCAAGGGTATATAGCATGTAGAACACATGACAAAATGAGAACATGGTAACAAGAGAAGGGATTTTTCCCGTTCAAAACACCTAATGCAGTTCCGTTCACATAATAGTTTAAACGTCTCTGTTTCTAATTTCTTTCTGAAGTCACTTTCATTGTTAGAACATTTTGATAAATCAATTGAAGGTTTCACTTTTTTTATCTCCGTTTCAGAAAGTTCCAATTTCATCCTCCTAATTTCACTGTCTATATAATGTAGCATTGAGAAATCTTCTATCCAACTACGATCCAATTTAGCAGTCATGTTATGCTCATCCAGATCCATTAGTCGTTCAACTAAATCACCAGCTTTGATATTTTCATTTAGATTTGTAACAGTTTCTATAGCCTTTAGCGAATAACCAAGGTCTCTTGCAACAATCCATGAAATTGGGTAACTAACCATCAAGCAACTTCCACGTATTTATAACTTAACCTAGTTATGAAAATAAATAAAATTGTCATCATAGTCACAATGGCCACAATTGTCGCATTTGAGCAAGCAGTCTCAAAACAAACACCTGTTTAAGTACCGAAATAGATGTTCGCATCCCTATTATAATTCACATACTCTAATTCAATTTCGGAACAAGGCGTTCCGAATCATTGAGTATGATCTCAATTCGCCTATCAATCGGAACGCGGTTCCTATTTACATGTTCCTATCCATGTTCGCATCCATTCGCAATTCGGAACATGTTCATATCCATGTTCGCATTCGCAATTCGGAACATGTTCGCATTGGCAATTCGGAACACATGTTCCTATCCATGTTCGTATCCACTATCAGTGCGTCCGCAATTCTAACTACTGACGATGACAGTTGTGAACTGTCGTCCAGGCCCGGCCCGTCGCCAGCGGGGGGGGGCAAGGGGGGCGCCGCCCCCACCCCGTTAAAAATTTCGCCCCTCCTGTTAAATAATGTTTACATGTGTCTACTTTTAGTTGATGGCAATGGTCATACAAGAAATGCCTAATAGCATAATTCCATTGCATTGTGAATGGAGTTTTTGACTGACGATAACTATTGACTCATTCAGCGTGAACATTTCCCACCTGTTACTCATTGCGAATAATTTATGACTTCATCACTTCGGTCCTTCACCACTGTTTTGTGTCTCTTTCTGATCATCAGTTTCTATTAAAGTTATTAGTTTCTAGGAGTTTCCCTCTTGATTAATTCCTCTGCTGCTCGTCTTTGTGTTATTTCGTGAACTTAACCTCTACTACTGATCTAACCTATCCTAAAAGAAAATGCAGTTAAGTTCGGCTAAATTTGTCGATTTTGAAATAGATGATTTGTGGAGAGGAAAGAATAGAAGTACCGCCAAATCCGCATTCATAGGATCCAACTGCAGTTTTCCGGGGACATAATCAAAGGAGTGTTTGTCAATTAAATAAACGGAGATATCCGGTAACGTAAGATTTTATTTTCTTCTTTTTGTCGGTTTCAAATTCAAAGTCATCTGACAGAAAGTGTTTAGCACAGACTTTCATCCTGTCAGTTACTTCATTAACACTTTTGAGATCAACGCGTTGTATAGGAACCATTTATTTCGTTGACTATATTCGTTCTCATATGGAAAACTGAATAATGACACCTTTTCGGTTCCATCGGTCTTCTACCCACTTTTGCAACCTCCAACGCAATATTTGTATGGCATGGTACAAAATAATAGTTATACACGAAATGAGTTGACAGTCAGTTGAAATTTAAGTTCACGTGAACACAACATGGTAGCATCGAGGAATGTAAGACGATGAATGAATACAGTGGATTTATCAGGTTATCACTCCTTCGGCATTGAGTGAGTCATTCACTCGATGATTGAAGCCATTCGCATCAATAGAGTAAATAACTGCACCATGATCATTGGTTTTTTCTCACACAATGTATACATGCACACAAGGCAAATCCACTTTTCAATCTCGCATCAAGAAAGCAATTTGTCACTCTACTGGCAATTAGTCCGGGAGCCAGCGTGAAGTTGTGCAGGGAACGAGGTAGTACATAAAACTTTCACATAGCATAGTACACCTCTAACCTACTGCAAAACTTCGCGTCTGCCAGATCAGATCATTTGCTTTTCAGAAATAGAGAGGGTAACACAATCCTATGTATTTCCAGTGGTAAAATTGTGACATTTAAGGTGTTGACTCCATTTTTTCGAATTTTTGCTCATAAAAGTTACACAGATTGGTATTTTGTTGAACTGGTTATTATAGAAATCATCTACAGATCATGATCTTTCAAATGAGTTATCATTCAGTGACAGAGGATGAAGCAAAGTGTACAAACAGACACTTTTCGTTAAAGTATATCAACAATTTTCCTGAAATTTCTATGTTAAAATTTTCAGTTACACCAACGAAAAATGTCTGTTTGTACACTTTGCTTCATCCTCTGTCACTGAATGATAACTCATTTGAAAGATCATGATCTGTAGATGATTTCTATAATAACCAGTTCAACAAAATACCAATCTGTGTAACTTTTATGAGCAAAAATTCGAAAAAATGGAGTCAACACCTTAAATGTCACAATTTTACCACTGGAAATACATAGGATTGTGTTATCCTCTCTATTTCTGAAAAGCAAATGATCTGATCTGGCAGACGCGAAGTTTTGCAGTAGGCTAGAGGTGTACTATGCTATGTGAAAGTTTTATGTACTACCTCGTTCCCTGCACAACTTCACGCTGGCTCCCGGACTAAATGCATCGGCCTGCGCTCAACAAATTCGAATTACACGCACACGCTTACGTCTTTATTGACAATATCTGTGTCTTGTGTTCCCCCGTAACTGGTGACTTTTGTTTTATATTCAGAGGTGATAATTGAATAGTCGGAAATGCCGCATCGCAATTCAAAAGATGAGGTGCATAAAAAATCTATCCTTTTAACATCATGGCTTCTAAAACCTCGAAGTTCAATCACGCCAGCATCTTCAGCTGATACCCCTACTACCTCCGCAACTGCGATACAATCATCCACAACTGCGATCCAATCATCCACAACTTTCGATCCAATCATCCGCAACTGCGATCCAATCATCCACAACTGCGATGCAGTCATCAGCAATTAAAATCCCTACACAATCTGCAACTGCGATTCCTAGTGTTTTGCATTCATTACCGAAAGACATATTTGGCGCTGAACTAAAGCAACCTCGACTTAAGTCATATCCAAGAGACAAGGACAACCGCTGCTTTCGATCACAGTGGTTTGGCCAATTCCCTTGGCTGGAATATTCCGTCGAAAGAGATGCAGCGTACTGTCATCCCTGCAGGATATACGCTACCAGAAGTTCAAAGGAATTTGAGTCGGTCTTCATCAAGGCAGGTTACAGAGCATGGAAAACCGCTCTTGGAGACAAAAGAAAGGGATTTGTTCAGCATGCTGAAACTACGACGCACAGAAATTCAACCATTGCTTGGAATGAGCAGAAAAACAGAGAGGACAGCAGAACATCGATATCTTACCTCCTGAACTCCGACATTCTAGAAAAGAGGAGATATTATGTCCAGTCCTTGATTGAGATAGTACAATTTTTGGCAACTAACGAATTGCCATTTAGGGGTTATGATTCAGACAGTGGTGTATTTATCAAGATGTTCAAATACACTCTTCGAAAGGATAAAAAGCTTGCTGACATTGAGCCCGGAATTCCTCGCAATTCCACCTACACATCTCCTACAATTCAAAATGATTTAATTGACACTTGCAAACGTCGTTGCAAGAGGAGTAGCATCCGACTGCCTAAACGCTGACGTTCCGTTTTTTACACTTTTAGCAGATGGAACGCGTGACAAGAGCAACATCGAAAATATCTCCATTTCAGTTCGATTTGTTAAGAATGGGAAAGTGGAAGAATGCCGTCTCTGCATGCCTATGTCTGCGAAACTGAATGCCTCATCGATGACCGACGTTATTTTGGAGAGCTTGGCAAAGTACAACCTTCCGATGGAGCGATTGCTTACCCAATGCTATGATGGAGCCAGTTCAATGAGTGGCAGACTCGCAGGAGTGCAAGCTATCATACAGAGGAGAGCCGGAAAAGAGGTACCATACGTACATTGCTTTAACCACCGACTTCATTTGGTTATTGTGGATCTAGTTTCTACTATCTCAGCAGTGAGGTACTACTTCGATCAGTGTGCAGTGATATACAAATTTTTCAAATGCCAATCAATTGTTGATATGTACAATGGGACGAAATTGAAGCCATTACTCGAGACACGTTGGTCAGGACATCACGATGCCACAAAGCGTCTTATTGACAACCATGCAGAAATTGTCTCAACGTTGAAAGAGATCAGTAAGTCAATGAATTTGGAGGGCGATCTACCATCGAGAGCCATCGGATTGCGAAAAATTTTGTGTCGACCTAATTTCATGTTCATAGCTGTTGTTATGAAGCGCATACTGGGGATTTTGATGCCAATCGACAAAGCATTGCAAAGTCATGCATGTGATCTGCGAAAAGCCATGGAATTAATCTCACAGGTCAAAGAAATGCTCAATGAAATGAGAAGTGAAGAAGTATTCAGTGATATATTGACAGAAAGTAATGCTTTCATAAAGGACCAAAAAAGTGACCATCCATCTCGCAAGAGAAAAATAAGTACCCTTCTGAGAGACAGTGTTGTTCTTGCGGCTGTCAGTGGCCATCAATCTGATATAGACAGCATAAACACCAAGGCAGTGTACTTCGAAATCATCGACCTTGTCACACAGGAACTTTATCGACGCTTTGAAGAAAAGGATTGGTTGTACAAGGCTTTGCAAGTAAGTTTCTCTTCTGCTCAAACACTACATAGGAAAATAAAATGTCGTTAACAGGTTTTGCATGTGAACAATAATAAATATATAAATAGCATTAACATCTATTTTCATAAAGTCAAATAATAATTTTGCTTTTAGGCCTATTTGTTATCGTCATTGACTAATCATTGTCTCTATTGACATATCTAGATTCTTTTATGAAATATTTTCTAGACTTCATTTACCAAATCGAACTATTTTGTGATAAGATCATCATATAACAAGCAAAATCCATCATCAAATGTCCATAGCTGGAGAATTCATATGCAAGCCGTGTGTTTTAATTCTTTACTATCGAAGATTAAATTCTAAACTTAATGGTGCTGTAATAGTTAGCTACTGAAAATTGAGCAGTTGCTTTTTTTATTTTCTGTAGGGAACTATACCAGACGGAGACGAATTTTTAATCAAGACTACGGTTGACCCGCTCAGCCGACTGGGAATTACAATTCCAGATGAAGGCGAATTAGATTTGGTGATACGCTATCTCAAGAAGAAAATCAACGGGAGGCCTACTTCCACACTTCTCGATGTTTTGCGTAATCAAAGAGAGGCCTTCCAGTGCACATACGATTTATTTGCGGCGGTGTCAACAATGGCCTGTTCCACTGCTGTCTGTGAGGCGTCGTTTTCGGCACTTACCCGCATTGATCGGCCACAACGACGAAGCATGGGGCAGTCTCGACGAGCCAGTTTGTGCTTTTTGACTTTTGAGAAAGATAGGGTGGAAAATATTGACGTTCAGTCTGTCTTGAAGACATTTAGCAATGTTCACAAACGCTTACAACTTTTTGAATTACATTTGAATACTTAATCTGTGCATGTTTTAACTTAGCTAACTTGCGATTACAATAGAAAGTACGAAAATACAGATATGTGAAGCACAGGAATGTCAAATATGCATGATTAGGTATATTGGTTATGTGCTTCATTGAATATAAAAATCACAAACGCTTGCCCCTCCAGTCAAAAGCTGAGCCCCCCTGTAAATCCATTCTGACGACGGGCCTGGTCCAGGCTGTGCACTTTTGCATGAACAGCAATAGTAAACATCTCATCATTAGCACACTGACTGCTCTTTTGACTTTCTCACAAGGCGATTTTGTGATCTTTATCTGTCAGCCATGTCATTGATCTTCATAAATTGATAATCGTTTCGAATGAATTATCTTTCATGTTATCAAGACTTCAGTCTCACTCTATTAAACATCCACCTGTTTGCCAGTTCAGCAACAGTTTTTTGATCTATTCGGTAGATATGGTAGACATTTCGTGACTGATCGTCCAGATTTATCACTGGGGTTACAACCATTTCAGGTACAATTGATTGATGCGTTGATGTAGCGTCCAATGTAAGTAATTATTATAACCCTCTTCATCTGGGAGGAAATGTCAGTTTTTTTGATCAGTTGGTTTAGCAGCGAAATTTATTTCAATTGGTAGCTGACGGTATACAATGTAGACTCAGACTATCCCATCACGTCAGGACACAGTTTGAAGGGATAGGCGAGAGCTCACTCTTGGGAAGACCAGGTCACATTTAAGTGCACAACAAATTTATCAGACAGTTCTCAGCAAGAAGTGTATATAACAACTAAGAGTATGTGAAACAAAAATCCACAAATATCAAGCGCAAAAATGCTGGTCGAAAAACAACCTCAAGAATGATACAAATTACACGTGCTCCACGTGTGTGAGGTTTGCGCAACCACTCAGCGCAAACATTTTTGTTTTTACTGTGCCACTCCCAAAAATCACATAAACCACACAATTCGAGGTCGCTGATTATGTGCCACTACTCGGTTTCACGAAATTCAGCCTCCTTTGGCCAGAAAACGCAATTCAAATTTCAAATTGGTTGCGCTGTGAAGTTGGCGCAACCAATTTTTCCGACTTTCATTAGTTTAGCGCATAAAGCAACAAAACCCATAACAAACGATGAAATATCCATGCCTAATTATGTGCCACGCAAAAAATTAATAAAAATAATCGATCTTCATGTAAAAATCAAGTTTCAAAATTTTATTTCACCGAAGTGTGAAGTTGGCGCAACCAAACTTCAAATCAAAATTACTCAGCACTCAGGCAGTTATGCTTCACATAAATAGCACCAGCGGATGTGCCAGGTCAACATTCATCAGAATCAATCAAATAAAAGCAGTCTTTCACCCGCTCTAAAAGAAAACATTAAACATCAAATCACATGACAAAACTTATAATAAAATATTGCACAACCAGCGCAACCATTTTTCATTTCGAGTGTGCAACTCCAGAAATGCATGTTTCTAGTACAATTTGGGGTCTCTGACTATGTGCCACGCATCAGTTTTACTAAATTCGGCCTCCTTCACTCGGAAAACTCGATTCAAAGTTCAACTATATCACACAATAATTCCAACGCAACCACTTTTCAAGTTGAAATTACTCTGCTCAAACGCCGTTTCACATCAAATAGATAGCACCATCGTGTGTGCCGGGTCAATATTCATCAGAATCGACCAAATACTCGTACCTATTCACTCGCTAAATCAAAAAACATCATCCTTCAAAACACATGATTTCCTACCATCTATAGGCCTAGACATGAACTGAATCAATTCGAGTCAGCGCAACCATTTTCCATTTCGAGTGTGCCACTCCTGAAATGCATGTAGTACAATTTGGGGTCGTGACTATGTGCCACGCATCAGTTTTACTACATTCGGCCTCCTTCACTCGGAAAACTCAATTCAAAGTTCAACTACATCACACAATAATTCCAACGCAACCACTTTTCAAGTTGAAATTGCTCTGCTCAAACGCCGTTTCACATCAAATAGATAGCACCATCGTGTGTGCCGGGTCAATATTCATCAGAATCGACCAAATACTCGTACCTATTCACTCGCTAAATCAAAAAAATCATCCTTCAAAAACACATGATTTCCTACCATCTATAGGCCTAGACATGAGCTGAATCAATTCGAGTCAGCGCAACCATTTTCCATTTTGAGTGTGCCACTCCTGAAATGCATGTTTCTAGTACAATTACGAATTTCCGAATTTAGTAAAACTGATGCGTGGCACATAGTCACGACCCCAAATTGTACTACATGCATTTCAGGAGTGGCACACTCGAAATGGAAAATGGTTGCGCTGACTCGAATTGATTCAGCTCATGTCTAGGCCTATAGATGGTAGGAAATCATGTGTTTTGAAGGATGATGTTTTTTGATTTAGCGAGTGAATAGGTACGAGTATTTGGTCGATTCTGATGAATATTGACCCGGCACACACGATGGTGCTATCTATTTGATGTGAAACGGCGTTTGAGCAGAGTAATTTCAACTTGAAAAGTGGTTGCGTTGGAATTATTGTGTGATATAGTTGAACTTTGAATCGAGTTTTCCGAGTGAAGGAGGCCGAATTTAGTAAAACTGATGCGTGGCACATAGTCAGAGACCCCAAATTGTACTAGAAACATGCATTTCTGGAGTTGCACACTCGAAATGAAAAATGGTTGCGCTGGTTGTGCAATATTTTATTATAAGTTTTGTCATGTGATTTGATGTTTAATGTTTTCTTTTAGAGCGGGTGAAAGACTGCTTTTATTTGATTGATTCTGATGAATGTTGACCTGGCACATCCGCTGGTGCTATTTATGTGAAGCATAACTGCCTGAGTGCTGAGTAATTTTGATTTGAAGTTTGGTTGCGCCAACTTCACACTTCGGTGAAATAAAATTTTGAAACTTGATTTTTACATGAAGATCGATTATTTTTATTAATTTTTTGCGTGGCACATAATTAGGCATGGATATTTCATCGTTTGTTATGGGTTTTGTTGCTTTATGCGCTAAACTAATGAAAGTCGGAAAAATTGGTTGCGCCAACTTCACAGCGCAACCAATTTGAAATTTGAATTGCGTTTTCTGGCCAAAGGAGGCTGAATTTCGTGAAACCGAGTAGTGGCACATAATCAGCGACCTCGAATTGTGTGGTTTATGTGATTTTTGGGAGTGGCACAGTAAAAACAAAAATGTTTGCGCTGAGTGGTTGCGCAAACTTCACATACGTAAATGCTCCTCTTTTGAACTATTCTGTATTGAATTGTGTGTTTTAAATGACTGGAAAAGCAAATCTCGGGTAACTTTCGTGCTCGTATCGTGTCAAGGCAGTGCAGTCGTGTTCGTGTTGAAGCCGAAGGTAAGTTGCCGACGACTGCAAACCTCTTCTTCAAATGAGATAAATCTTTAGTTACTGATTACGAGAAATACAAATTATTTAAGTATCAATAATACGAATGCGAGTTGCACAGATATATAAATTCAAAATCAAGTAAAAAAAGGATGACATCTATGGAATGTCATGTTAAATTTTCAAATCTTCAAAGCATGTTTTCAGCAGTCGCATACTAACATTATGTCAACATAAATAATAAAACAAGCCTCTGCAGATTGATGCTATTGAATGGTCTATCTCATGGACTGTCATTTATATGAATCTCTAATATTTGAGAACTTCCTCCGTACAAAACAAAGTACTAAGCATCAAGTAAATAAGTTTATTCGAAATGTTCCCAAATTTTCGCGCTGTGATTAAATGATGCATAAAATTTTTTAATCTGCTCCTCAACGAGATAAATGGGAAGCATTTGAACGTGATTAGCTTGATATTCTCCTTAACTTTCATCGCTTAATTTTGTGCAAAAGAAGATACCTTATGGTGAGAGTCATTCATATAATTCGCTTATTTCAAAAATTAAATGAATTCAATTTCAAGCGTTTATTTAGAAATTTGAACTTGGGTAAATTAGAGAGGACCTTAATTTTTAAGATCTTTAGATCTTCAACTAATAATCAGTTAGTTAAAATATTAGAGTTTCATGACTACCAATTTAACTAAAACTGCTATTATGCAATTTTTGGTTGTAAAATTCATATGGCTATTTCTGCTTCATAAGTAGCTCTATATTTACACTTTAATATTTAACATAAATACTCATTCATCAATCATTCATTTCGATCCGGAATTAATTTCATTTTTCGTCGGAATTGGAATTGGAACTGACGATATTTAAATCTACTGGACTTGGAATAAACCTCAATTCCACTTTTTCGATAGACCTGTGATAAATCTATTTGTACAAAAATTGAAATCACAGTACTCGGCCGTTGTGTTAACTGCACGCAGAGATAAGAGATAGAGATAGAGCGACAGAGGGAGCTAAATAGCTTGTTGAATAAGGGGTGTTAATTGTGACTTCGATGGGCCTACAGTCCCGGACAACGTTAATTCAGCGATTAAGCAAACAATGAAAGACAATCATCTTTGTTCAATCTGTTATTTAGCTACTTATCAAGTAAGATAATTAATCAAAATAAAACAATTGTTGAATTTAGTTCTTGATAGGATAAGCACAAAGATTGGAGATTAACTTAATTGTTGTACACACGAAAACAATTGGTTTGGAAAGAGGAAAATTAACGCTGCATTAAAGGGCAACAACCCGGTCAGTTCAAATCACAATATAGACAGTGTCAACAAATTATTCTAATAATTTATGATTCAATTAAAATGGCAATTACATGAAGTATTATTCAACTTCCAATCACAACAGTTAGCAATATTAATTTTTAAGACTAGTCATGTAGATACGATATGCAGCGATAAAAGAGGCACTTTACACTTACAGTTCACTTCTTAATGTTGAATTCACTTCAATTCGATCGGACTCACTTATACCAAAATAATATCATAAATACCAGTGTCACTTATATCGTCAATCTTCAATCGCGCTCGCTGATGTGTTGTCGTATACGCCCGCTGTGTTGTTCGCTGGCAAGCAGTTGTTGTTACTTCTGTAGTTAAGTTACACCGCGAGAGCCCGGAGTTCTTCTAACAGCTACTGAAGATGTAAGATGTTGGTGTGTCAATTTCTCATCGTTTCTAATTTATACAAATTTTTGAGACTTGACGATAAATCCACTTTCTTTTGAAAATTGAAAGAGTTTCCTTTAATCTCTGCTCGTTAGCTTTCGACCCAACCACATTTCGGTCTTATCACGGAATTTTTAATCATCCTTTTTAGCATGGACCATTAATCAGTTTTCATCAACAATCACGTTATTTGCACACTGAATTTCTTTCGTCTGTCAGTTTATTAGTAGATTTATTCGCATTTCATCTCTCTCTCTCAGCGTTTGATTATTTGCTGACCGTTAATTTTCTTTTCTTTTTTTCACGAGATATTGAATATCTCGTTTACGAAACGAAAATGGCGTAGGTTGACCGGGCACATATAGACATGTACACAAGAAATATGAACTATGAACATGAGAGCGCACATAGGAACGATGCAGGGAACGGCACACAGGAACAACGAGGATAGGATAAGGGCACATGGGTTAGATTGAAACGAACAAACGTTTGATACATTTACACAATACACTATACGCGACATGCAATTATCGGAATTGAATCTTATTACGGAATTGGAATTGGATTGAACTGTTTCGACTGGAATTGGAGTTGGAATTGAAATTTCTGCTCTGGAATTGGAATCAAAAAATTTCAGTGGAATTTTTCCAGCTCTGTGTCCCATCATCGACGATAAATCCGACCTTGTTTTGTCATTATATTTATAGGAACATTCACATGCTATTGTCGCATAATTGTATAAAAATGAATATTCCACAGTCACTACAAATATATATTTTTGCATCTTCATTTTCAGATTTTGAACTCATGTTCTTGAATAGTTAATATTGCTTTCAATTATCTATGTCCTGATGATGACGAACAAACACATAGAGATTCCGCTGCTCTTAAAAGATAATTCCGCAATGCACCGCTTTTAAATTTTATCATCATTGAAAGATGATTTTACCCCTTCTTACTCTATTTGATAGAGTGATCACAATGTCTATTTATTGATTGTCTATAGGCTAAATAATATGTCAATTTGCTACATGTTTTATTTAATTAGAAATATTGCTTTTTATGTTTAATGACACAAATGTAATTCCTTAATTCAGGAATGTTTTTACCTTGATAGGACAATTTACAAGGTCTATAGACTCCATTTTGCGTCTAGTTTAACAGACTGTTTTTGAAAGCAAAGCATTTGCCGGAATACTCTGCGAATAAATTGAATTAATATCACAATTATAATTAAATTATAATTAATTATTTATTCTGCGAAAAATATTTTTTTTATAAATGAAAATAAATAAATAAAAAATAAAAAAAATAATTTTTTTATATGGCTTTGTCATATAAAAGATGTCTCCGAATCATATTTACAACACCATTGAAAAGGAAAATTACTGATACATACATACACAGCATCTACTGAACATTGCTTCATGCAAAATGACCATGATGGAATTTATGGATACAACACACACGCATGATCGTCATTGACTTTTAGCTTACGCTCGCTTCCTCTCGCATTGATTGTTACGTCGACTGTCGACCTTCGATTTGCTCTGCCGAATAGCTCTGTTGCTATTGTTCTCATTGAAAAGAGAAGACTGGCTACGTCAGTGAGCGAAGCCACCTTTGAACGCCAAAAATCTCACATATTGGAAACTGGTAAATGATGGCATTTTGGCAGAATTAAAGATGCAAGTTGCCTGACAAAACTTTGTACATTTTTCGACTTTTTGCCTATCGTTTGATATTGCCCACAATAAAAGAGGAACCTACCGCCGTGATACTGATATTACGCATTAACCGCTAAATAAGCAAGATTCGGCCAAGTGCCTCTAGTGGCAGAATCTCTTTGTATTTTATGACGATGCTTAATCTATTAAAAAATGTATTGACTTGAAAAAAGCAAGTGCCTGTTAAACTATAGTAACATAAAAAAACATAATAGCTTTAATCTCACAATTAAAATTATGAATGCAAGTGAAGGCCCTTTTGTTATGAGGATGAGAAAAAAATAAGGCACTCCCTTTAGTAACGGCTTTGATAAAATCGAATAGCTAAAAGTATTTACACGGCAAACGTTTCGCGACGCAGTCGCTGCCTCAGTGCACTAAAAAAGAAGGTAAAAGCAGCCAGAGCGAGTGGTTTATATATCAGGGTGATAATACCGTAGACAGAGAATCTCTCAGCCAATCAGCTCGTCTTTGAGGTTCAACTGTGGTCATTTTCAATTTTCATTGCTTACAACTACGAAATAGAACTCGAAAATCAAACCTACTTACAGACCCGTGGTTGTGCTGTGGGTTCTCATTATGGTTAGAATCAAATTAAATCAAATCGTTCTCATTATGGCCGACCATTTGCCATTATTTCAATTCACTTTATTGAAACTGAGGCCTCAAGTAGACTGGAAAAGATAAATATCCGACCCAAGATTTTTCTGCGCTATATCGATGACATTTTCATGGGTCCCTTTGAACGTGGTGATGACATTTTTCATAGCATTTTAACTACCTTCAATTCCGTGAACGACGACATACAGTTTACCATAGAAATTTTTGACAACGAGTCATTAGAAATTTTTAGATATTTGGATATCTCGATAAAAATCGTCGATGAGCAGATTTCATACGAATGGTATTTTAAGACTAATCATTCTGAAATAACTTTGCAAAGAGACAGCTGGCTTCCTCAGCATGTTAAGGATAATTGCATCGGCAGTATGAATAATCGCATCGAAAGCAGATGCTCATCATCTACTATCAAAAATAAGGCTAAGAAGAAATTTCATAATAGATTGCGCAAAAACAATCATAAAACTCTCGATTTTGATAAAAGTAAAAGCGTAACTCATAAAAGCAATGGTGAGAATAATGTTAGACTTTTTCTTAGTTTTATTAATGATAGTTGTAATAGAAAAATCAATAACTTAATAAGAAAATACAAACTACCTTTAGCCTTGATAAGCAAGCCTAATAAAGACACTAGCCAATACTTTTCTAAAACTCTGCTAAAAAACATGTAAACTGTGATCTCTGTAGTCTTCTCGACAACTCTTATCCGTGCGATGTGCGCTTTGTGGTTTACGAATTTGCTTGTAAACATTGTAGCAAAAGTTTGGGCAAACAATATGGGGCAAACACAATGGGCAAACTAATAGGCCTTTCAAATTTCGTTTCGAGGAGCATGAACGTAGTTCACGCTTGCAGAACAATACTAGTGCCCTCTCCGAACATTCGATAAATGACCACGACAGTAACCTTGCATTTTCGACTTCACAATCAATATAATTTCCAAGCATAGTTCACCTCTTGAAAATCGTCTGGCTGAAGCTCGCTACATCAGAAATAGGAGACCACAGTTGAACCTCAAAGACGAGCTGTTTGGCTGAGAGACACTTTGTCTACGGTACTATCACCCTGATATATAAACCACTCGCTCTGGCTTCTTTGACTTTCTTTTTAGTGCACTGAGGCAGCGACTGCGTCGCGAAACGTTTGCCGTGTAAATACTTTTAGCTATTCGATTTTACGAAAGCCGTTACTAAAGGGAGTACCTATTTTTTTCTCATCCTCATCATGAACACTCTCCCGTATAAGGCTATCAACTAGGCCTTTTTGTTATTCCTTGAAAGGTTTAACAGACGAACCTGATGAAACACGACCAAATAAGAAGACATACTTTTAAAAAAATTGTTTATGTTCATGAAGGTTTGACCAATTTTTTGCCAGACAATGTTAAACCCGATCCTGAAATATCTAAGTCAATAATGATCAAAATGAAGGAGCAAATGCTAAATAAGCAAAATGAAAGACTGTCTGGCCGTTTCGAGACTCTTTAGTTGTATTTCTACTCTACTTATTTTAATTGTTTGTTTTTTGTCGATTTTTCATTTTTCTTAATTTCAATTCTAGCTTTGAAAAATTCAAGTTCATTATTTAGATGTCTCAAGTGTCGATCATTTTAGAAAAGCTATCTTACTTTAGGTGACACTTAGGCATTGATATTTCTTTCAATTCCCGTAATGTGACAATGGCAAGTTTTAAATTTGAGTGTGAGTTATCCCATCATAACATGCTAACCGTAAGTGTAATTTTATGATTTCCCTGAAGATGAATTCAGTTGCCATCCGAAGCCCAGGAGTAAAACGGTTATCAAAAATTACCCTTTGTTGCTCACCCAATTCTGTAAATCGATTTAAAAAAGGTAAAAAGATACTATTAAAAAAATTCAAAGTTTGACAACGATATCTGTTTTTGAAAAATTTGTCTGAAAATAATCGGTGCATAGGCCTATATGCATGCATGTATTTTATACATAGCTAACCAACCTCTTACCATGTTATCCTAACCACTCCAGAACTTTTGATTTTGAACCTTCTACATTTTTATCTTCATAATTTGTTTTGATAATGGACCGAGTGGTTGTGCCCAAAACGTTGAAATTTTATATTTCAAAAAGGTACTCCAAAAATACTTTTAAACAACTGGGTATAGTTGCGCAACTGAAATCAATCAATCACAAATAAA
This sequence comes from Prostheceraeus crozeri, assembly GCA_907163375.1. Classification (NCBI taxonomy): domain Eukaryota; kingdom Metazoa; phylum Platyhelminthes; order Polycladida; family Euryleptidae; genus Prostheceraeus; species Prostheceraeus crozeri. Next base: position 34,731 of record CAJQUW010009992.1, read on the forward strand.
AATTATGAACCATGAAATGCAAATTTTCAAATAGCAAATGAAGTTCATCAAAGTCCAAGTGTGAGCTGCGAATACAAGTGTAAAGTTATTTGCAGAATCTGGTGACTATCAAGATGTGTTAATTTTCTCTACAAAATTATTCTGAATTTTTGTCTTGAATTTATAATTTGAGATGATCCCAGATTCCCGCATGACTCTATTTTTCAGTGACAACCCTGAACATTGTTTGACTTTAATTTTAAGACTGACTGTGCGTGTACTAACACCGATCACATGGTGTTATTTGTTAAATGGACAGAAACTCTCCGAGCTCCTCATGTGACTGCAACAACGTTCATAACATTAATTATAAGCTAGCATCAATCATTTACCTCAACACAGGACATCGTATAGCAGAAAACAAGTCGATCAGCTTTTTGTGAGAGACAATATTCCTTCTCATGTGCTTCCTGATCATAAGATCTTTCAGAATGGCCTAGAATCTGCATAACAAAGACAACAGAGACCCATGGTTACTTGCGATTACAAATTCTATTGTTCTTTCATGGTCTGAGTTAAGTCTTCATGTTCTTCACAGACTACAAGACAGTTCATTCACTCTTGCATCCCGTTAGATAAGTAAATCTGACATTGAGGCATAGGAGGAAGTACGTTGGCGTCGAAATTCATTCTCTTCTTCCATCATTGCAAGATTCATTGAAAATATATTTGACAGACTCGTAACAGTTGAAAAATTAATGATTCGTCTTGATTTAAACGAGTAATTGGCTTAAGGTAAAGAAAGTTCTTTAGTTTCATGCCACCAACACAAAACAATAGATGCCAATCACTTCACAAGGCAAGAATTGTGGAAATACACACCGGCAATTGTTTTAATTTAATTGAAATGTGTATCAGATTCAAAATAGCATCTTGTAGAGATTGTGAGAAATAATCGGCAATGATTTATTTTTCAACATGGGAGGAACCGAAATAAAAGGACTGAATAGTTTATTATCATGTATTCGAGACAATTTCGAGACCTTCCAACCGTCAATGTGCTTTGATAAGCAGTGTCTTAATTAATAATGATCGTCGGTGGCGGTCGACAAGTCTCGAAAACAAACATGTCAGCGAACTATTTCGTGCATTTATCAGTTTCCTTCCATTAATATTATTATACCTATGGGTTGGTTAGATAAGAAAAGCATATATTATGCAGGAATGACGCCCATCTGAAAAGGGATCAGATTATCGTTATTAAAGACCGATTCAGATGGGCAATTAGCCTCTTCGTATTATAACCCGCATGATTATGTGTCCATCGGGCTTTCATGTCAGTTGTAGGCCACGAATTTCCATTGTATTGGCATCAAAGCCCGCGCGAATATAGAGAGCTGATGAACATCTAAATGTCATCAGTTATCATGAAAAATTCATGTCAATCTTTCTATGGTGAATAGAGATATGATGGCATTAATGCTGTTGTTCTCAGTAAAGCCTTCAGAGTATAAAGAAATGAAAACATATGAGATGGCTATGTTATATTTAGTGAATGATATCACTGTTCTTTTTATATTATAAGTGTAACAATTGATATAATTGTATTCTGATTAATAAGCATGATAAACACTTACTTAAGCCTTGTATTGAGTGTATGCCCTACACTGCACAGATAATTTCTTTGAGGGGGATGTAACGTATAGCGGTCATCAAAGCACTGAAATAAGCACATTGTCTACAATTAGTTTTAGTTGCTTATCTAGTTCAATTCAATCAATTTTTAGAAACAAAGAAGAACGCTAAATGAAAACAGAAAATTGCACTAATGCTATTTACATGCATTTGGTTCTATTAATAGTTCCTAAAATGTATTTCCACAAATATCCATATCATGCAGCGACATATGTTATCGATAATATCTTATTTTCACGTCAAATAATAGGCCCACAACAAATTATCCATATCTATCTTTATATAGACCCATGGCAAAGACAATCATCTCACTTGCTTTTCTTGCCCTCCACAGCATGAGCATTTTAGGAGTGATATTCTATTTCAAATAAATGTTACTGGAACAGCGCAGGAGGAACCATATGATGGAGCTCTCTGGTAAGAGTAGCTAAAGTATGCAACAAATATTAGGCAGGATAGTGAACTTTTATTTTGTTCGAGTGACTGATAGAGTGAAATTCAAAAATGCACACATTTATCTGTGAAACTTTTCTGATAGCATTAATAAACTCACCGGAAAATGTTCTTTAGATTGATTGAAATCATTGTACTGATCTGACTTCCAAAGCGCATAAACATGGAGTCTAATATGTTTGGAAGCTGTAACAGTTCTTACAAGAGGACTTGCTCTGCTAGCAAGTGCGTTTATGTCGGAGGAATTAAAGTTTAGACTTTCATCTGTATGAGTACGAACCGCATCATTTTCAAAATTTAGGCTAAGCGAACTTGGTAAAATCAAAGATAAAATTACAATGCATGGTTTCACACGCATTTCTGAAGTGAAAATCATGCATCATGTTTTTAAAAGGAAAGTGAAACAAAACGTATCATGACACAGGCGCATCACTAGCCATCAATAGAACTATCTGCAACGTAGAAGAGGTTTCTAGGATATCAGTTCCCTCAGAAGAGCTTTAATGTTCGTGGAATTCAATCAAATGTCCGGTATAGACTGAAAGAGTAGCCATCGTCTGACATCGGTAAATGATTTGACGTAGTTTCTTACAGTTCTTTCGGCAAGTGTTTTACAAATGCATTTCTTTCTACGGCATATTGCAACAACTACAAGTATCTAAAAGAGACACATGCATCAACTCTTTTGATTGTAGGCCTACCTATTCACTGAATCTCGACTTCAAACATATTGAATGACATCTTTAGAATTTTCCTTTATGCTCTCCAAATCATATTTTCATCTTATTGCGATCAGATTCTCGCCTGAACCAAATTTTGGACAGCATCTAATGAAAGAGCTTGTGTTTTCAGTTATCAGTTCCTGCATGAATTTAGCCGACATAGGAGATTTTATTGTTTCAGCTCCGTCTTTTGTCAAGATCAGCTTTGATTGCGGCGATGACACCACTTAATTAGTTTGAAACTTCATAAGGAATTTCAGGTCATGAACTTTGCCAACATTTAATCGCATAAGATAAAGAAGTAAGAGCAAGTATAGGCTAACTAGCTTTTAGAAAGTAAAATATAGTTTTAAATGTCATCAATCATTATGTGGACAAGCTTCTATTTATCCCACTTTCATTCATTTGTGCTGAGCAGGGTAAGTATATTAGGAAGGGTAGCAACTCAGTATTAATTAAATTCCCCATGTTCATGCAGGTTCTATTCTATTAAATGAACTCGAGTTTAGACCTAGCACCAAATGTGAGATAGTCAAGTTGCTACATTTTGAGAGAAATTTACACGGATTTGAATGGTATGATTGCAACGCAGAAGGAAGCATATTTTTTTCTGAAGCGTGATCATATCACAAACTGCCTGCCACTGAAAGAGCAAAATATCATGGTCAAGGACAATGATCGCAATAAATTTCAAGAGGTAAATGAGTCCGCAACATTGTTCAGATTCAAGAAATCAGACATAAGTGAATCATAAAATCATGCCGATGAAAATTGAATTAGAAACTTGATATTTTTGTTTTTATTCTTATAGACAAAACTTACAGAATTTATTCGATTAAGTTGATTTTCTCAGGAACTTTTCCTACAGCTGGCACCATAGAGTCAAAAGTCAAAACGTTTATTTTCAACTTGGAAGACGTAATACAATTATAACATTAATGTGATGATTGATAAAATGGCTATACAATAAGCGACAGGTGGAAGATGAGATGGACAAATAAGTGACTGGAAAGCACGGATCGGAAGAAAAAGCCGTGAGTAAATCATTACATGCATTACTGTGAATTTATCGTGAATGATCTGGAATTGAAATACATGTATGTTCAATAATATTAGCATTATCTCAAGAAGACATGTTTACGTCTTAGTTTTCTTGTAAATTTTATTAATAATTTTTTTGAAGAGCCGGTCAATATACTGTATAATACAGGGACACATGGTTAACAAGCATTTGACCATATAGAAATATAAAGTTATTAAGTTAGTCACCTGTAATCAAATTAACAATTATGAAATATAAATTTCATGTAGCGATGACCGGCTCTCCGTAGATTTCGTTGATTAGGTTTGTTATGACTGGGTAGAGATTTTATTTGTAATCTACTTCATCAATAGAGTGAGTCTATAGTAGGTGACAGTGTCGACTGAAAAAAAATATCACCATGCAGTGAAAATTTTTGAATCGGTAGACTCAGTTTTTGCGGTGATTGCATTCCTGCAGTCTAAAAAATATTTGATTAATTAAAAAAAACTGAATTCTTGCAAATTATACCTGTGTATACTAGCAACTTGGAACTTCAGACTTTGATATATAAGTAGTATGCAACTTTGACAACATCAAAAAGAATGAAAATGTAGTTACAAGTATCTTAATGCGATGGAATTTTGTCTGATTATGAAGGAAATTTCATGACCGCACCAATCTGCAAGTCTTTGTTCACAAGTTGAGATCTTGTTCTGCTGCTTGGCTCAAAATTCAAATTATTTTTTTTTTGAACTTGTCATATCTAGTTTATGCAGCTATTTTCCATCAGGCTAAATGGATCTGCTAAGTTAAGCATCTTGTCGAATTTACTAACTGTATCCTACGGTCTGTGGATTTTCTTTATCAATTTTTTTAGTTCTATTATCATTTTGAGATATTGCTGAACATGATTTAATTGAATTAAATTTTGATTTAATTATATTAATATTGATTCCTCATTATCCGTCTTTACCGAAACATGTAGTCATTAATAATGATGACTTGAATGTGTGAGTGTATGCCAAGGGTACGTTGGCGTTATTTGATTATCCTCTTTGTCTTTCAGGGCATCCTGCCATCTCATTTGATGTACAAGTCTGCTAAATTGGACATTAAATTTTTCCAATGTTTTATCGGCAGTTTTAGAAGTTAGGGCAAATTTTGGGCCTTTCTGGAGTAAGGAGAGCTCTTCTTCATTCAGCGACTTGCTTCAATTGGTAACAAGAATGTCCTTCTTGTATCTATTGTCATCTTCTTCAGTTACAGAGTTTGTTGTTTCATGGTCTATGGAGGAATCGAATGATGGTACTCCACCAAATCGTCAACAAAATGACTTTTCAAGCGTGGGTCAAATCTTTGAAGTTTTGGGCTTTAAGGATGCTCAAGTAAATAATATACACCGCTTGGGTAAAATATCTCGAGGAAAAATACGACATTTGAAGGTGAGAGTCAAAGATCGTGACGTTAACATGTCCGTCGTCAAAAAATCGAGACTTTTGAAGAACAATTCAATTCAAAACAGCGTGACAACAGCAGGTGTGGTTCTCACTTCGTCGTGAGCTTGAGAGGAGAAAAGCTGAGGGGGAGGACGCTCAAATATATCAGAATAAAGTATGCTTAAGTGATTCCCTTTCACATTTTCGCCAGTGATTTTATGTAATGTCAGGCTTCCATCATTATTACTGTTGAATGCTCGATCGATTTCGAACAAAATGGACGAGTTGCGTATTTTGGTGGGTGTCAAGAAGCCATCCTGCATAGCTGTGACTGAAAGTTGGCTTTCGGAAGATATTCCCGACGACACTTTTACTATTAAGGACTGTACCATGTTTCGAGCTGATAGAAGTAGTCGTTCAGGTGGTGGAGGATGCATGATTCCTTCATGGCCATGCGCATAGGCATCAACTCGCCGGCGGAGATCGAAGTTTTGGCGTTGTGTCTACCGCACATTAAATTGATAATTATGTGCTTATACATCCCACCAAGTTTATCATCAAGCTCCCACTGTGGCATCTCTACCTTCTTGATTGACTTCTATGATAATTTATGTATCGATTACCCTAATCTAAACTTCATTTTCTGTGGTGACTTGAACGACTTTAAGTTGAGTATATTCAACCCAAACTTTTTATGCATCAATGAAGTGAATGACCCTACCAGGGGGGACTCCGAGTTAGATCACATTTTGATCACTGAAAATGCGTGCGACTTCTATTCATTGAATGCAACTATAGGTCCACCAGTCGGCTCGTCATACCAGAGTAGTATTCCTCCCATCCGGCACTACATGTCCACGTCGAATAGAACTGTTTTTGATTATCGTCGTCAGCATATTTCCAAGTTTTTGGATGTGTTGCGCGCAGCTGACTTTGAAGACGCTTGCACTATGTCTAGTGTTGATGATAAATGCATGGCCTTTTATCAGATATTTTCCGTGCTCTGGCTGAAATTCCTCGCCGAGAAGTGATGATGTCTTCAACTGACTAGGCTTGGGCTACTCCTCTTCTAAAATCTCTTATAAATGATCGCTGGGCAGCCTACAGGACAAGAGACTGGGAAAGATTTAATCATCTAAAGGTGAAAGTGAAGAATGAGATCATGAAAGCCAAACAGAACTGGAGTAATCGAATGATGGAACAGAAAGGAAATGTCTGGAATATCGTTAAATAGTTAAGCGGTAAAAAGAAGAGCAATTTGGATAATAATTTGAATGATGCTAAATTCATCCATGAATTATCTCAAAGGTTTGAAGGATATTTCAACACAGAGAACGATGTCAGCCCTTGTCATCTTTCAAACGAAAAATGGGAATTGGTGGTCGATCCAGAATGTGTCCGCGATTCCTTGAGAAATATCCGTCTCAAGCAGTCAGCTGATCCGGATAATATTCCTGTAAGGTAAATTTTTGAAAGCGCTGATTTTATTTTTGAACACTTAACACATATTTTTCAGGTGTCAATTAATTCTATGGTATTTCCAGAGTTATGTAAAAATGCATACATCCACCCTGTTGAAAAATGTCGGAATCCTTCACTTGATGATTACCGTCAGATTTCTCTAACTCTGATAATTTCCAAAGTTTTTGAGTGTGTCGCCCTGAACTGGATGAGGAGCTCACTTGTGGACTTGTATGGTAATGACCAGTTTGCTTTTCGGCCTTTTGGATCGACAACTGGTGCTTTGATTGACGTTCATAATACCATAACGTCCCTCTTGGATGTTCCTACCACAACGTCTGTAAGAGTGACTTGCCTCGATTTGCCTAAGGCGTTCTACATAGTCCATCATAACAGAATTGTTATTTATCTTCAATGATGAAATGTCAACAATGGATTTTTTAAGTGGCTGTCTTCTTTCTTAAGTGGTCGATATCAACGAATTAGCATTAATGATACTTCGGGCCCCCTGATTGAAGTAACTTCAGGATTACCTCAGGGTTCAGTATTGGGTCCTTACTTGTTCAGTGCATTCATGTCGAGTCTAACATTACATAAGCCTAATGCGAAACATAATAAATTTGCCGATGATCTTACCTTAGTGGAATCGTTTGACTCTGACAGCTACCCTCCTAACTTCTTGGACGTTATTGTAAACCGGAAAAATCTCTTACAAGATGGAGATAAACCTCAAAAAATGTAAGCAGATGATCATTCGGAAACCACGCAAAGCTCAACACATGTTGAAGTTTTATGAAGATATTAAAATTGTAAAGTCAATCAAAATTCTAAGTGTTACCATCTATGATAATTTGTCTTGGTATATTGATTTCAGCAATTACGCTTACAGCTAATCGTCGCGTACACATTTTGCGGGTCATGCGTCCATTTGTAGATCGAAACAAGCATGCATTCAAGTTTTTTATGGAATTATTATGTCCATCCTATTGTATGCAAGTCCACTTTTTGGCAACGTGTCACAAAGGGTCATAAAAATGTCTGAACGTGTTGTTAGGCGAGCACACAAAATTATTTGCAACCCTGACTGTATTTGTAGCATAATGCCTAACTTCGCTCGTGCCATGAACGTCTCGTTCTGAAATTTTTTGCGTCAATGTGAAAATCCTTCTCATCCGTTGAGTTCACTGTTTCCAGCGCGTTTGCCTAATTCGCACCTTCGCCTTCCGCTAGCATTGCCTGCTCGTAGATCATGCTCATTTTTCCGCAAGCATGCCGCCTTTATAATTCCAAGTTGTAAATATTTCAAAGAATGTTCTGCCTACTGTGGTGCTATTGTATTTTTGTGTGCCTTATAATTTGTCTCATGGGACTTTATGTATACATGTGTCAGAACGACTTACTCGCCAATTCATTACACATGAGGAGAGGAGAAGCGTTGTTTGTCCTTCTGGTAAGCATTTTTTGAAAATTTTTAGACATTTTAGGATATTAAAAAAATTTTCTTTTAAATCATATTTTGTACCTATTGAAAATTAACTAGTCATTAGCTTGTTTTGCTTATTTAAATTTGTTACCTTGACGCACTTTGCTACGTTGAATTACAAAGATTTTGTGACTTCCGTTACTTTCAATAAATGATATTATCATTATTATTATTATATCATTATTATCATTGTTCTCAATGATTTCATCAATTTCTGTACTTGGATTTTCTGGCTCAGGAACATTTTGATATGTCGTAGTCTTTCTTTTGAAGATTAATCTTCTTTGTAATCCTCTTTGCAATATATTTCCATGTACTGATTTTTCATTCTGAGATGATAGTTCTGATGTTTCCATGATACTAGCTGCTTCATTTTGCGAGGCAGTGCTTCGTATTCTGACCCTGACGCACTCTGTGTACAGACGAAAATTTGGGAATAAAATTTCAAGATCAAGCAGCATCGGCTATTTTAAAATTCAAGGCTCATAGTGCCCCACTTCGATGCTCATTTTTTTCTTTTATTGAGTGAACGAAGTGATTTATAGGCTTTGACATGTGATTATTAAAGCTGGACATAATAGTTTTTCAACAAAAAAAGTTTTTCAACTATTTTGACTACTATTGAAATAAACCGACAATTTTTTGGAATAAGAACCTACTATCAATTTCTGTTTATGACTTTGATAAAAGTCAATTAAATAGCAGATGTTTCGAAGCTTTCACATGTAGCTATGTAGGCAACATTCAGACTGGCAGTTAAACAGATATCTCCATCAAACAACTGGAGACTCAAGGCTTCGCTTTGGTTGATGCATGCCAAATAATGGTAAATACGAGGACTGAACAATATCTCAGGTGCCACTGGAGAAAAGCTACGGACGAAGTTGGCGCCATGTTGACAAAGAATCCAGCCTTCAAAATTATATCCGATTTGGCAAACATTCTGCGTGGAGGCTGCACTGGCGTTCCTGACTGAATGACCCCAATGACATTTCAATGTTTTGCTTCTGTCCGGTTGTGTCAGCGGATGTAGAGAGGTCCTTCAGTAACTACAAAATTATGCTGTCCAACCAGAGATGAAAAATCTCACATAGGATGATGTTCACCCCATTATAATAACAAACTGATTACAATAATTGTTGACTGTCTTCTTGTTGATGCCTTTTTGTCGCTAATTGAAATTGTTTTTTGTTCGAGGTAGCTTTACAACATCTTATAAAGGATATCATATGTAGTTTCAAAATGCTTACAGATCCATCGCATAATTACTTGAAGACAAAAACTTAAAAAGCTGTTCCAAAAATTTTACCAACTAAATGAAAAACATTTCCTGCTTGAAAAATAAACTATTTTGTGGAGCTATTTTGTGATTATGATACAAACTGGTCTGCAACGCTATCAAATTGACTATTTAGAGATATATGAGCAGTTCTGACATTGGTTTTTGTGCGATAACAAAGAGAATTATTAATGCCAAATGGGAAACTTATCGAAATGGACGGTGGGACCTATATACGCACAACTAAAGATAAAGGCGAATGAAGAAATATCCAACACAAAGCTAAAATGGGCAGACAAATTAAAAAAACTCCAACAACATTTGGAAGCCTGCTAAGGAAATGTCAAGCTCAACTGCGAGTAAAAAGAGCATCATGGAACATTTATCTAAGTTCGGTGATGTAAATCATGTCCTTCAAGCTATTCGTGAAACTTTTGCTTCAGACTTAGCCTCTTCGTCCGAATCTGATATGCACGCAATTTCACTCAAGCACGGTATGGCTGATGAGTCACCTTGGGACATTCATATATCTATAAATGATACAACAACATATCTAAGGAATCTGAAACCAGGTATCGCAAAATCTCGTGATGACGTCCCCAAAGCGTATAGAGAACTGGCCGACCTTGTTGCAGTGTACATACATGTCATCACCAAAAATTCTATCCGCTCAAGAGTATTTCCACGTACTCTGAAATCTGGTGTAGCTATTCCAGCACCGAAATTCTACCCTACTAAAATTGAGAATATGCGACTCGATTCTCCCCACTATAGGTAGAGTGATGGAAAGTTTTCTTCAAAATTATGAAAATCATCAGCATGGTTTCCGTCCCCAAGCCTCCACTGTTACAGCCGCTATTGATCTCCATGAATATGTTTCCCGACAACTTGTTGACGCGTCGACTTTTGCTGTGGCGATTACCAGCATCGATTTATCCAAAGCGTCCGATCGCATACCGCACAATCTGCTGATTGGCAAGCTCATCGACGTTGGAATGCCGGATGGATTCATTCTTTGGCTATGTAACTATCTTAGCAATCGGTACAGCGCTATTCGCGGCGATGGTTCCTTTTGTGAATCGTATGAGATTATTACTGGGTGATACAGGGCTCTATCATGGGGCCATACCTTTTCTGTATGTTCACAAATGATTTTAAACCAGCTGACCATGATACACATGTAGTGAAATATGCCGACGACATATACTTCGACACATGACTCAGACATTCTGATGACATCACACTCTCTGTCACAGATGAACTTCAAATAGTTGAACATTTGTGCCGCACAAAAAGTCTCCAATTGAATATCAGAAAGTCAAAGATCATGTTTTGTGGACGTATCAGATCAACACCAACAATACCATGTATCGAATCGGTAGAAAAACTAGATATTCTTGGGGTAACAATAGCCAGAAAGTTAAGTGTTTCACAACATATTGAGAATATTCGTTCGAAATCAGCGTCAAGAATTCATGCCTTGAGGATTTTAAGACGTCTTGTTACTCAAGAGGAGCTCCACACATTCCGCACAGCACATATCCGATCAATCATCGAATATGCTTGTTCTTGCTTTTTTGTGGCTTGAATGCGAAAGTTTCTTTGCAACTTGATCGAATAGATAGACGAGCCCATAGAATTATTTACTTTGATGATGTATATACCAAGTGCAAGTGTGCACCTACATCGATATCTGACCGACGGTTTGCTATCTCCAAGAAGTTGTTCAAAGCTATTTGCACCAACCCGCATCATATATTTGCTCCTTCGCACCTGCAGTTTTACCACGATCAAAGAAATTTCGTACTTTCCTTTGTCGAAGTTACACACGTTCTCGATCCTATTTTCCATTTGTGACCAATGGTACCAATGTGAGTGATTCTTTATGAAAATTATTTTATGAACCTTGTAATCAAATGTGCTTTTATCTACATGTCTTGCTTCTAACTTGTGTACCTATAATGTCATCGTGTGATTTCCAGTCATCAATAAAGCTCACTACTACTATAAATTGATAAATCAGTGATTTCAATCAAAAGTGGCTTTGAATACACTGCAGCCTCCCTTGCTGGTCAAATAAATTGAATTGTTAATACTTCTTGCTTTGGTGTTTGGTGATTTTCAGCTTTTTTCTTAGGCCTACTCGTGTCCTACATGTCTACATGTAATGCACAGTGCTACAGGCATGCTTTAGTTGATGATGACAATGATAAATGTAATATTGTGTATCAATACATTTAGAATCAATGCTCTTATGAAGACTCTTCTAGCATGAATAATGATATTAATCAGTGAACACTGCATTTTTCTTTCAGAAATGAATAGTCAGAAATTGAATGCATAGTCAGAAAATGAAGATTTCAAACTATGAATTTTTTTTTGATTTTGATATTTCATCTACTGAAGCTATAGATCTGGTACATAAATCGTAGTGAAGTTAAACAAGAGAGTAATAAATATAGATGGTTCAATGTAGCCCTCGAACCACTTTGGTAGAAATTTTGAAATTCAAATTGCGAGGAGATGAAATGTCACAAAAACGTCCAATATCTTAGAGATTGCTTAGCATAACCTCAACCTTTTATCCTAATTTGATTTTGGTTCATTTGATTTAGTACATTCAAACTGTTGAGAAAAGATCAAAAATATGTTCAATGTGATCCTCCCTCCCCTCCTCTATATTGAAAGATGATCTAAATTGATGCTGAATTGATCTAAAATTACGAGGATGCTGATTAATGGAGATGCTGTTTATGATCACAACCGTATTAACATTTGCTATATCATGAAATTTCATAAATGCAAACATTCTATTAACTTAGTAGACACATGATAAGATATTTGAATAAAATGAGCAAATTCTTTTGTTCATGAAATGGGTGCTTCATTACTTTCAACCAATTGAGGCATATGACGAAGTGTCAATCTAATAGACTTATTTATTCAATCGAAAACCCATTTCTCCGATCAAAAGTGAGATGGGCGCACTTGCACTAGGCTATTCATGCACACTATCGGGATCGCGATTATTTTTGCAGTAGTCCCCGTACACCTGCGCTGATTCGTTAGCTTCTATTCTAAAAGATCAGTCAGATTCGATTAAAAGGAATTTTTTCATACTGTATATCTCAATTTCAAAGCATTTAGGACTTCCTACCTTCGAGTCAGAAGAGTAAACAAAAATTCAGAAATATATTCCAAATCTTGTTGAATATTGTAAATATTCATTATTACTTACTCTCTTACCAATTTCTTTTATCTTGAATTTTATCGTAAACATACTTCGTGTAGATGCTGGTACGAGCATAAATGTGCGGCGCGAGAGTTCGACAAATCCTATTATTATTTCACCTTTCTAATTCTATCCAGTGAAGTAGCGAACGCTGAGAACACTCTTTCTAACACTTTTGGAATTATGTGAATTTAGGGAAAGGACAAAGATTGGAGAAATAAAAAAATCCGCCTGTAATAAAAGAGTGATTCATCATTCAGATAAAGCCTTCTATCGTCAGTATATTGTATTTCAATAATAATAATAATAAAGTCTTTTATTGTGAAAGAACACCGCCTCAATAATGGGAATCGTGAGGCGTGGATACAAGCAATCGTTACAAGTTAGATATCATAAAAGTTATAACAAAGTAATCGTGTTAAATAAATAACCAGATAATGATGATGCTGTCACTGTCACAGAGTAAATCCAGTATTGAAGAGTATAGACATGCATACAAAGAAACTTTTTGCCCTCAGAGTTGATGAAATGATGGGAGTAGTAAGCAAATGACAAACACTCGACCGGCGCCCCCCCCCCTCTGGAACGGCAGAGTGTCGTGGTCGGCCGCCGTGGTGCTTCGGGTCTGAGCCCCCCCCCTCTGGAACGATAGAGTGTCGTGGTGGACTTGGGCGACCGCCAGGATTAGTGTTGAGGCTATAGTGTGTGATGTTTTTGGTGCAATCTGCTGAATGTTGGGTTGTAAATGGGTTGTTTCGAGTGGAAGGAGTGTTCGGATGAGAAAACGGAGTCCAGATTCGGAATCTACGTGAAATTTTGGGTTAGGAAGGATGTTTCCAGCGAAATCGGAGAGAAAAAATTTTCGGCTGACGTCCCCCCCCCCTCTACACAGCTTGCTTCGATTTTGGCTTCTAGTGGACGGATTTTGTCGTGCGATATCTCGTTTGAAAGCTAAGAGTGAGACAAATTCAGTGAAAGAATCGGCTTGTTCCTATCTGTCTTCGTTTAGATGTGAGACGCCATTGAAGATTTTGGGACATTGGCGAAAAACGACAGAGTTAGAATTTGGGACGTTTTGGTGTGTAGCGCCCAAACGAAGCATCGGATGAGAAAACGGAGGCCAGATTTGGAATCAGCGTGAAATTCTCTATCTGTATGGTGAGTTTCAAGTCAATCGGCGACAAAAAATTTTCAACATTTTTCGAAAAAACGACAGAGTTAGAATTTGGGACGTTTTGGTGTGTAGCGCCCAAACGAAGCATCGGATGAGAAAACGGAGTCCAGATTCGGAATCTACGTGAAATTTTGGGTTAGGAAGGATGTTTCCAACGAAATCGGAGAGAAAAAATTTTCACTGACGTCCCCCCCCCCTCTGGACAGCTTGCTTCGATTTTGGCTTCCAGTGGACGGATTTTGTCGTGCGATAGCTCGTTTGAAAGCTAAGAGTGAGACAAATTCAGTGAAACAATCGGCTTGTTCCTATCTGTCTTCGTTCAAAAGTTAGAGCGGTTACAAGATTTTAGGTCGGAGCTCGCTTACCTGAAAAAATCCTAAGTGTCAGAGTGACTTTGTATGGGTAAAAATTTGAAAATTTTCCAAAGTGTGGAATTTCGACCTGGGACCGTCACCAAAACATTTTTCATCAAATTTTGAAATTTCACTGACGTCCCCCCCCCCCTCTGGACAGCTTGCTTCGATTTTGGCTTCCAGTGGACGGATTTTGTCGTGCGATAGCTCGTTTGAAAGCTAAGAGTGAGACAAATTCAGTGAAACAATCGGCTTGTTCCTATCTGTCTTCGTTCAAAAGTTAGAGCGGTTACAAGATTTTAGGTCGGAGCTCGCTTACCTGAAAAAATCCTAAGTGTCAGAGTGACTTTGTATGGGTAAAAATTTGAAAATTTTCCAAAGTGTGGAATTTCGACCTGGGACCGTCACCAAAACATTTTTCATCAAATTTTGAAATTTCACTGACGTCCCCCCCCCCTCTTATCGATTGCATATTCACAGGGTATATAAGAACGGGATCGGGAGAGGAATTTCACTAAGTTGAGAAACTGACTACAGGTAAGTCGTTTCTCTTGAGGTCCGATATCGGACTTCTGACTTTACATTGCTGATATCAGCTAAGGTGTCAGACTTATAGGTTAGTCAGTATAGCATGACTGACCATTTGATGATAGTAGGCCGAAATCTTCAAACGGCTATAACTTTGCTTCTACAAGTCCTTTAGACTTGATTCAAAAAACATTCGACAGCGTTTGCTATGCTGAAGGTGACAGACTACTTATAAACGTTTTATGAGTAGTACTAAAATACTGAAAAATTTAAATTCATATTTAATGATAATAATTAAAGTTTTTGAATAAAAAGCAGTCGTTTATGAGTCTCTGTGACTTGGGTCGTTTCCTCTTGTAAATAACTCCACCGGTTTTCATGTCAAAACTGGGGCCCGGATACCAACACAGTGATATGACGCACGCTCTGTCCGATCGAGGTTGGATTTGTGGGTCGAGGCCTTGGAGCTGGGATAAGATCCCCTCTGAGTAACGCCTGTAACGGATTCAAGAGCTTAACACCCAAACGGTTGCTGACTTGCTATCAAATGTTTGGTGACTTAGTCTTTCAATGCATATCAGCAAGTAGTATCCTATAAACACTTGCTATCAAATTTTACTCTATCTTTACAGAATTATCATGACAAAAGCGAGTAATGCCAAGATGTTGGTGGGCAAGTGTAGCTGTGGAAAGATTGCTAGAGGTAGCGAACTCAAGAAACACTTAAAAGAAAAAGAGGGGACGATGGGCCATGAGAGGAAAGTGATGTTGAGGTTGTGTGTGTCTTGTCGGAAATGTGTGATGGGGGATGAGAAGGAATTTATGAAGGCGCATTTGCAGTGTGAGAGTGGGAACATCGGAGAGAAGGGGTTCAAGGCATGGTTTGAGGGAGAGTTGTTGGAAAGGGAAGAGGTGAGAAAGGCGGTGGCCACGATTCAGGACGTGATTGGGGAGAAAGTGGTGAGGAATGCGAGTGAGGGGAGTTCGAGTGATGGGAGTTCGAGTGAGGAAGTTGAGTTGAGAGCGAATATGAAGAAGAAGAAGGATGATGTAGATTTGGATGCGGTGATGGAAGATTTGTTTGGAGACATAGCGGATTTGAAGGAAGAGTGGGAGGGGGAGGAAGTGGCTAAGCCGATGGCAGCGTCATCGCCACGGCAGCAAGAGGCGTATGACACGGAGGTATTTGTGAGAATGAAGGATCGTGTGATGGCTTTGGAAAGTAACAATAGAAAGGTTTTGAAGGAGAATGATGAGCTGAAGGTGAAGGTTGAGGGGTATAGGGCAACAAGGGAAGAGTTGGAGAGCTTGAGAAAGAAGGAGAAGGAATGGATGGCGGAAAGGAGCGAGTTGATGAGGAAGGCAGGTTTGGTGGAGAGTTTGCGGGCGAGTGTGTCGAGGAAGGATGAAGAGATAGAGCGGATGCGAAGCGTGGTGAAGGAGACGGAGGAGGTGAAGGTCATTAATAAGAGGTTGACGGGTGAAGTGGAGCGACTGCATGAGCGTTTGAAGTGTCGAAAAAGAAGAGTGTATGAAGTCCATCTTCCCCTCTTTGAGAACAATATTTGCGACGCCCCAACCATCACGGATGATCCCAACGTAACCCAGCAGTGTTATGAGGGCGACGGAGTCCGCTGTCTCCACATGAGCATGGACGTTACCGGTCAGCTCGAAGACTTCGTCGTCCGAAAAGTTCGGAAGAAAGTTCCCAGTAAGCTTCCTCAACATGATCATTTTTGTAGCTCATCTAATCTCCTATTCTTTTTCTTTCAGAGTTTTTGCAGAAGTGAGAGGAGTGTCGGTGGACGGAGAACGACCCATGGGCTCTTTTAAGGGCCAACCTTCTAATGCAGCTAAAGCGGTCCCAAGCCCGCCACATATCCTCGGATATGGAATGCAGAGGGGAAGAAAAATAATGAATGGAATGAAATGGGAGGACACTCACGCGCCACACGCAACATAACACACTTCTCTCTTCCGTAGTCTAACAAGCTCTTTACACATGGATCGCAGTCGATTGCTATCCCTGTATCAGAAGTGTAAGCTATCTTAATTTTATTTGACACTATTTCATCTATCATCATCATCCATATGAAATGTTTTAAGATTTACAAGTTAGACTAAGCGTGCTACTATTTCCCAATGAAAATGTATACATGGTTAAATCATCCACTTAACCCCATCCGTAGTCTAACAAGCTCTTTACACATGGATCGCAGTCGATTGCTATCCCTGTATCAGAAGTGTAAGCTATCTTAATTTTATTTGACACTATTTCATCTATCATCATCATCCATATGAAATGTTTTAAGATTTACAAGTTAGACTAAGCGTGCTACTATTTCCCAATGAAAATGTATACATGGTTAAATCATCCACTTAACCCCATCCGTAGTCTAACAAGCTCTTTACACATGGATCGCAGTCGATTGCTATCCCTGTATCAGAAGTGTAAGCTATCTTAATTTTATTTGACACTATTTCATCTACCATTATCACCCATATGAAATGTTATAAGATTTGCAAGTTAGACTAAGCGTGCTACTATTTCCAAATGAAAAAGTATACATGGTTAAATTATTCACTAAAGCCCCATTCAAGTAAGTCAGTATGAAAGCAAAGATAATACGAAATAAACATTTATTATGGCATGTATTTTAAAAGGTCTTCATCGTCAATATCGTCCCAGAGTCTGACTTCACATAGATCACAAAAACAGTTGAGCTGCTTTAAACGTTCTTCTGCAGCGTCCCTCACGTTGTCAATGTACGCCCACTCCGCCACGGTTCGCGGTTGGGAGTTAGGGGTGTACCACTCCCATATTTAATGCAACTGCGACTTGCTGGTCATCTCCATCACATCGTCAGTATCGTACTGGAGATACTTCCACCTCACGCCTGTTAAGTCGGGACACTCCTTCTCACATACACTCTCCTCTTCCTCGTCCGCTGGTAATGATAACTTTCGTATATTGTCCAGTCGGTACACCTTCTCCACCTTCGCCTTTCTTGGTGCATTTGGTGTAACGAGCGCCTTTGGTGTTGAGCATGGAGAGGAGAACTCCAATGCGGTATTTGGTGTTGTTGGAGGGCTTGTCATGTTGACTGTGAATAATGACTTTGAAATGTTTTCTAATTCTTAAGTATACACAAGCAGCCAATCAGAATGAACATCCAATGAATGAAGAGAATGAAAGTATATAAGCAAAGTGATATCCGTATCATTTCACTCTGTCTTTGAGACGCATAATTGAACTGTTCTCTGACGAATTCTGTATTTGAGGCGTACAAGTGAACTGCTCTTTAGTGAATTTCAAATTTGAGTGAAGTCTCTATCTTGTTGAAGTATCAAGCTTAAACATAATTTCGTTCAAATGGTAAGTTGAAAATTTCCTCTCTCATCTCCCTCAAACGTGTAGCTAATAGCATCTTCCTCAATTTCAGGCATCAACTTCATCACCAACGCCCTCCCTTCTCGAGGAAAGTTTAGAGTTGTTGAGTCAAGGTAGGTTGTAACAATACACTGAGACTTGAACAGAGATGAAAGAATGATTTCTCTTTCAGGTGATACCAGTTCCATCTCGTGCGAGTCCATCTCAACATTGTCGCGGGAATGCGACGATCGGCAATGTGCTGACTGTGGACACATCTTCACGAGGAAGCGTGATCTCATCCGACACATCAAGCGAGGTGTTTGTAGACCTAAGCCGGCATCAATCTCCGAAGGTAGGGATGATTCTGTTAACGATGTCTCCTTTTCTTGCGATTTATGCATTCAGTCTTTCGAGACACGTTTTGAACTATCTTCGCACAGACTTCAACATACACACACGAACGATACCTACACCAACGGTACCTCCTCTATCCGACTCACTGAGGTGTCCATAAATAATTTAGTGAGGAACTACCAGATGGACTCCTCAGAAACCATTGCTAACTTTGAGGAATGGTTTCATCAAAATTCATCATTGATAGAAGCGCTCTTCAACAATTTAGACAATTTTAGAATGAAGGCGCTCATCTATCTTAAAATAAAATATGTAAAAATCGACCACCATACTGGACAAATAATAGAGAGGTTGGAGTTTCACATACCCTCCTCTCCTGCAACCGAAGTTGTAGACTGTGAGTCTTGGATAAATTTTCATATCCAAGGGTTAAAATTAAATATAGATAAATTTAACGAGCGTGATAGTGGACTCGTTTTTGATGGTATTGAGACCGCTATGATCAAAATCAGTTTATTAGGAAATCATAGTGGTCGAGGCTCCTTTAAACTTCCGAAAAATTTAAGAAATAAAGCAGCAGTCATTTCTGTAGATTGCGAATCGCAATGTTTTAAGTATGCCGTCCTCTCCATTCTCCACTATAATGATGTGCAGAATAGTCGATACCGCAAGAGTAAGTATCAACAGTGGGAGAATGAATTAAACTTCGATGACTGTAATAGTGACGATATGAAAATTAAAGATATAGAAAAATTTGAAAAATTGAACAACATCAAAATAGTTCTCCATGTTTGGGAAAAGGGATTGAAGGGTGTGCGCTACAACTCGCGTTCGAGTTGTTATGAACGTACAATAAACCTGTTATTAGTAAAACAGGATGATAGTGAGGAATGGCACTACTGTGGTATTCCCAAAATCTCTCGCTTATACCACCACTTAGAAAACTCTAGTAGAGAGTTATATTACTGCGACAGATGTATTCGCCACTTTAGGAGGAAAACTAAATTTGAAACTCATTACGAATGGTGTAAGCGAGGTAAACTGCAAATGGAGCGCATGCCCAAAGATAAGGAGTTTTCATATAGAGAGAATGGTGATGAACTAAGTCCTCTTCGTGTCATCTATGCTGACATCGAATGTTATATCGATGATAACATCCATCGACCAGCAGCCATTTCCTGCTATGAAGTATGGCATGATCACTTTAGGGGTAGGCAAAATAAAATGCGCGTCTGGCAAGGTGAGGATTATATTTACCAATTCCTACAATTCCTCGAACAGGCTGTAAAATTTCAACAAAAACATGATGGTGAACTCTATCGCAGATCATTGCATATGACAGCAGATGATCAAGCAAAATTTGATAGTTGCAACGTTTGCCCCAAATGTAGGAAAACATTTGACGATGATAAGATTAAGAAAGTGCGCGACCATGATCACATCACTGCTAAATTTAGAAACGCACTCTGTTCAAAATGTAATTTTTCGCTGAGGATGAAGCGGCGTACATTACCCGTCATTTTCCACAATTTCAAGGGCTACGACAGCCATATGATAATAAAAGGAGGTTTAGGTCAAATGAAAGAGTGGAAGCTTGATGTAATAGCGCAAACGAGAGAGAAGTTTATGGCCATGACAGCAAAAGTGCCTGTCGATAAAACTAAAGAAAATAAGACGGTCTATTTTGATATAAAATTTTTAGATTCCTACCAATTTATGACTGCTTCACTGGCCTCTCTCGTGCAAAATCTAAAGTCTCTTCCACTAACACAAAATCTTAAGAAACAATACCCAAATCTAACCGATGAAGTCATCACACGGAAAGGAGTCTTTCCATATGCATATTTTGATGCGATTAGTAAACTCGGCGAGACTTCTCTTCCGCCCATAGATAAATTTAAAAATGATTTGACCGGCGCAGAATGTAAGACCGAAGATTATGATCATGCACAAGATGCATGGATAAAATTTGACTGCCATACATTTGGCGAATATATGATTGCCTACCTTAAGTTAGATGTATTTTTGCTGGCTGATGTATTTCAGGAGTTTCGACGAGTGGCATTAGAAGAAGATAAGTTAGATCCCGTCCACTTTGTCAGTCTGCCAGCCATGTCATTTAAGTCTGCTTTTAAAATGACTGGTGAGACCATTCATCTCTTACAAGATCCAGAGATGTATAATTTATTTGAGCGAGGAATTCGCGGTGGTCTCACATTTGTAAATAAACATAGGTTAAAATCTGAAACAGTAGGCAATGACCAGACTCATCTGAAGTATTATGACCAAAATAATTTGTATGGTAGTTCATTATCCAAACCGCTACCTCATTCTGAGTTTAGCTGGTTAGATGATAGTGATATTCAACATTTCTCCAACCCTTCTAACATACTAGCAATTCCAGATGAAGGTGATTGGGGATATTATTTTGAGATAGATCTAATCTATCCAAATAATATTAAACATAAAACCGTAGATTTTCCACTCGCACCCGAATCAGGTGAAGTGAGTAAAGATATGTTTTCCGACTTTATGAAACAATTTCATAAAGATTTAGAATCATGTGGACAACCCGACTATAAGCCTTGTCGCAAACTTTTACTCACCCAGTATGATAAAGAAAACTATCTAGTCCACTTTAGCATCTTAAAATTTTATTTAGAAATGGGTATGATTTTAAAAAGAGTTCACCGCATTATTAAATTTAGACAGAAAGCCTTCCTCAAGCCATATATTGATAGCAACAGCCAGAAACGTGCACTAGCCCAAAATAACTTTGAAAAAGATTTTTATAAATATAAGAACAACAGTCTATTTGGTAAGACGATGGAGGATGTTAGAAAGCGCGTAAACTACAAACTAGTTAATGATGATCAAAAGTATCACAAATTGACCTCATCACCTCTATTCATCGATAGAGACATTATCGATGAGGACCTTATAGGTGTTAAAATGATAAAATCTGAAGTTGAGTTGTGCAAACCCATCTATATTGGTCAAGCTGTACTAGATTATTCTAAGCTTGAAATGTACCAACTCTTTTATAAAATACTAAAACCATGTCCTCTCGTAAAAGAGGTTCGTTTGTTGGGTGGTGATACAGATAGTTTCTTCTTAGGTATTACCACTCAAAAAGATTTAAATTTCAATGAAGTAGGAAAATCTTTGGAAAGATATTTTGATACATCAAATTATCCTGCTGATCATCCACTCTACTCCATCAAAAATAAGGCAAAACTTGGCTGCTTTAAGGATGAGACAGCAGGGAAGGAAATAGATGAAATGATTCTCCTCCGTCCAAAAATGTATTCTATGAAATTAAAGGATAGTGATGATAGCATTAAGCGCGCTAAAGGCATATCAAAATCCATTGTGCAAAATATGAAACATAAGAATTTCAGGAAAGCCTATAGAAATAAAAATATAACGTTTGTCAATATGACAATCTTAAAATCTAAGTCGCATGAGATCAAAACTCATACTTTTAGGAAACGGGCGCTTTCAGCATGGGAGGATAAGAGGTGCTGGTTAGAACACAACATATCTCTTCCACATGGACATCCTGACACAAACATACCACCACCCAAAAGAATTAAACTCACACTACCACATTCAGGAGACGTCTTAGCATAATCATCCTTAACTTAGTATTTTGATGTTGATTTCTGTAGATAAACATTGTTGTTTTATGTATCGCATGAGATTGTTTTTTCCTTGTGAATATGTGTCCACATCTGTACATTCCCCATGTGATGACTTTTCCACTGAAAGACATTTTTCCTATCCCTGTATATTTCCACCCTTCACGAAGTAAAAAGACTTTTTGTATATAACAATGTTTATTGAAGTGCGCTCATGTATATATTTTCAGTGGATGTTGTATAAAGTCTGTTGCTTCACATTCATGTACATATTTCAATAAACATATCACAATGACTTCACTTTGTTTTCCGAAACACTAACGTTATGAGGGATTTAGTATCTTTCACATGGATGCACTCTTGTAAACCATTGGTAATTTTGATAGCAATAGAGGGTATAGTTTGTTTGACGACGGGATGATAGAAAATAGATTCAAACATCTTCTCGACTATTCCATATGAAGCGTCTTTATCATGAATGAAATCACGTAAAATGTATTCTTTTTTCTCACCAACAGAAATAGGTAGAATCAAATCACTTTGAATGTAAAGGTGCTGTTCATGTTTATCAAGTGTCATTGGTGTTTCTATACCAATCGTATGCGCAGCAGCAAACACTGTTTGTAGCATTGAAAAACCAAAGAGTTTTTTCAAATTTTTACTCAATTGACATTGAATGTCATCACCCAGTTTCAGAACAACGCGTTGATTTTCAATTGAAAACGAAATGTGGTGTGTCTTTGCATCATATTTACTTTTCATCACATGCTTCAACTTCTGTTGTATATAAGGATTTACTACATGAATGAAGCTTTCAACTGTATGATATAGACGCGGCATTATATTGATAGCAACTTTAGATTCTTCATAAGACTGGTAAATTTTCTTGATGCGATCGCCATAGATGTCCACCCACCATTCATCATTAACTGAATCAGCTTTAGTGTGATATTCATGAGAAGCATACACCACACCGCTTCCAATAATAGGTGTATAATGTCTTACAAAATGACGCAAGGTTGGAGAGAAATAAACTGTAAGTTTGTCATTATATTTCTGAATAACCAACTTATTTTTGTCCGCCATAATTTTCTCTCCATACTTCTTACCCACAGTCTCATTCCATCGTTTTACTAACTCAATAAGTGATAAAGGTTGAACACCACGCTTTTTCAAAATGATGCGTTCTTTGCATTCTACAACATCTTCATCAAATATTTTAAATCTATAATGAAATTTGTTGATTCGATTTGAATAAACTTTTCTAACATTTGCAGTAGCAATTGACGTTAGATGTAGTCCATGACCAAAACCGAGATGCGGATAGAATTCACTATCCAACCTCAGCGTAAGACCTTTAGTAAAAGAATGAAAGCGGAGGAACTGTCTCCCACTCCAATGATAGATAGTAAACTCATAAGCTTTCTGATTTTTATTCTTCATGATGGAAGTATTACCACTGTTGAATGCCTTAATAATTTTCTCATTCCCAAATGGCTCATAAGAATCTGATTTTATCTGAATCCATTCATAGTTCCACTTTCCATCTGATGTTAAATTGTATGGGAACTGAAATGCATTATTCATCGTTATTCCATCATGGGTGCGAGGAGTCAATATCATTTCTTCCAAATCATTCACATTCTGAATATTGCTATCATAGCAAATACTAGAAACGCCAACCTCCCATTCACCTTCTAAATGCAGTGGCGATTTAATTCTACTCGATAGTCTGATGGTTTATTTTTGGGAAATTTATTCATAGAAGCATTACTGGGCAAGTAGATTAGAAACGAGTCCTTATTTTCACTTTCCATATTATTCACATTGGAAAAATATATTAGCATACGTTTGCATTAACTCTTCATTCGGAAATGGAGTGTGATACTTGTCACAGCATCTTTATGAAAAGGAATCAACGCACCAGCATCGTCATAAATGGCAATATCAATTTGTGGGATGTAGTTTGATTTCAGCTTTGTATAATGCACTTTCTTGAAAGTATGCTCAGATAAAATACTGCAGCTCTTTGGCTGGTATGGTATCATTGCTAGCAATGGAGCTTCAACATCTCCCACACGTACATCTTCACCAATATTGGAATATATCTGAAAATAGTTAATACGACGCGATAGCGACATGTCTGCGCTAGCTTTGGTTACAGTACCACTTTTAAAGATATTTTGGTCAAAACCCAAAATGTCCATTAGAGTTTTATCCATAATTAGTTCAATACCTTTTCCACTTATAGTGAGAGACAAAGTACCTTCTTTTTCAGAAAATGAAATATGTTGCTCATTAATCACTTCATTTAAATAATCTACAACCAATTTAACCGAAGTAATAATGCGAGGCATCAACACTCTTGTTTCATGTAAGAAACCACCAAAAGGCTCTACACACTTTCTGTATAAAGATACGGCCCATTCTGTATCAAATTGATTTGGCCTTTCACATGGTAAATGTTGCATATCAGATTTTCCATGAACAGCTGCAGAACGATGTCGTAAGAACTGATGAAAATCTTTTGAACAAACTAATACTAGATCATCATCATTTAATTTGCTTATTGCAATATGATTAGATGATTTGATATAAGTCAATGTTGCCACTTGTTTACCATCAACTCGAAGGAGATAATTAAATTTCTTCAATAATGTTTCAGGAGTCATGTTTGTCTTTCTTGGCTTAATCACAATCTTCTTCACCAACGTCTTCTCATTTCTTGGAATAAGATCTACATAATAAGCTTCCTCTCGATATATTAACTGTTTATGACCACTTATGTGGTAATTAACGTTAAAATTATCATAGCTTGTTAAGGCGCTAGCGAGGTAGCCTAAATCATTTCTTAAACTTGGACTTAAACCAACAATCCAATCTTTCTCAACTACATGATGTACATAATTATAATCATCATTGTGCGGAGTAAATTGGACAATATGTTTACACGCTTTATTCAAGAAATCATATATAAACTTTTTACATGATAAGAGATCTTTCTTTGACCACTGTGGAATGTATACTCGGCACCCCTTTTCACATTGATAAGCAGCTGTACGCCTCATATTAATAGTCATCACCTCATGATCAAAAGTATAGACACAGTTGCTATAAACAAGTTGAGTAACACCCACTTCCCAATTCCCATTTAGCTGTTGTGCATGATCAATGGGAGTAGAAAAGAGTGCGGCTCGATTACTAGTAAATCTCTTTGTAGCCGCATTGCTAAGCAAAATATGATAAAACGACATTTTTATATTGCTAATCTGCAACTTTGCATAACATCATGAAGACTTGGATTTTGGACTCTCTACAATATATCAGAGTTGATCGTGATGGAAACGTACATTTCAAAAATTCTCATGGTCATACATCAAGAGGTATTACATTAACATGGCGACAATTTGTCAACCTCAATGATATCATGAGGGATTTGGAATATTTTGAAACATTAAGATTCATCTCCTTGGGTGATCAAGTTTGGCTTCAACATTACAGAAATGAAATTCAAATCTACCATTCTCATTCCGCAAACTGTTTCTCATTTCGCAAATACAATTGGGAGAAGTATAGAAGATACATACATCGCTCCATCATGACATTTATTCGTCGTGAGTTCATCGCCCTACTATGCAAATCTTAATCAGATATGATTACCACGCACCATGAGTTGGAAATTAGATTCCCTACAACGTATTGAAACGGATCATGATCGAAACGTCTATTTCAAAGATTCAACTGGAAATGTGAGAAGAGAGTTTGCTTTATCTTATCGTCATTTTCAATCTCTACATCATATCATGAAGGACTTGAAATACTTCTATATGAAAAGACATTCACGTATTGGAAATCGCATCTGGCTGCGCGTCAACAATCGGCGAATTCAACTCTATCATTCCCAACTTCATACTAACTTCACATTTCATCAAGGTAGTTGGGAAAAGTATAAAAGGAAGGTACATCGCTCAATTTACTCATTCTTTCATCATGAAGCGCCATCGCTACACCATCGTCAACATTCTCCGTCGCTTCAGACTCTACACCAAAATCGATCTCACAACATTACGCCAACAGCTTCCAAACAGCAAGTATTACCCGGGCCGTCCTCAAATGTTAGTGGTGAAGATGAACAATTCACGGAATCTTCAACTCTTCCCAAATGGGACTGTACAGATTCTCGGCGCCCTTTCTCATTCATCGGCGCAGTCAATGCGCTTAGAGCTACAAAGACTACTACGTCGGATATGGAAGAGGGAGAGGTGTGTGATGTCGAATCTGACTGTGGACAATATGGTGATCTCTACTCAATTGAGTGACAGTCTATCATTTTTGAAGATTCGTACCAGCAGTTACAGTTTGTGTTATGAACCCGAACTTTTTCCTGCAGCTCTCATTAGTTGTTGGTTGCCTGTGCATGTGGCAATCTTTCATAATAGTAAAGTGATCATTACTGGACTAAAATCTCATGAACAAGCAAATATGATCCTAGACTATCTCATTGAGTATGTACGTACCCAGCGGATTGTAAAATAAAAAACAATTTTTTCCAACATGATGTTTTTATTTCAAATCATGATAGAACTTACAAATCATTTTTTCATTAGAGGATGGATTACATGAAAAGTTTTGAATAATAGATGCAAATCGAGATACATGTAAACGTTTTAAGATGAAGTACAGTACAAAAGCACCACACGTTGATGAAAGTGGATGTTGTAGTATGCGTTCATTTCGCTGATATTGACGCGTATGTTTTCTCAACCACTGCTGTGTTGGTATATTTGGAGGTTGAGCAAGAGAGTCAAATAGTTCACCACGTCGGTCTTCTCCAATAAAGATCGCTTTCCAATGCTCACCGCCTAAATTCTGTGAATGAGTGTTTAGCACAATAAAGATGGGATAGTGATTTACTGCAGGTGGTAAGGTATCGAGTGAATAGACATTATCGAAAGCTTTCAACGTCGCTTCGTCTGCATTACGCTGCACTTTAGTCTTAATATCGTCAGCAGTCAACCAACTCATTAACGATTATACTGAAGAATCACGTCACGATACTTTGTAATTTCAATATTTGAATCGAAGACTGCATAAATTAATACATTGATCGTCTCAGGTAGTGTTCTTTTGAACGTCAAATCCAAACGAATATTATGAGGCACGTTCGCTTGACGATAGGGTGCACTAATATCGCTGTCAGCAGTTAAATCAAATGCATAAATAGTATATCCACTCTTAAACTCTTTCATAGTCAGTCCGTTGGTGTCATCCGTATTGTAAAAGCCAAAAACATCCATAAAATCAACATAACTGCGCATAAATTGATCTGAAGCAAAATCTGGTTTGTAGGGTGGACCAGGATGACTCACACCATTTACACGTAAAGCAATTTCACTTAACTGATTGTGTTTAAAATTGAAAGGATTCTTCTTTATATTACCATTAAATGCATCATTTTCAACCATTGCCACCATGAGGAGCTTCGGTGCTTCCGATGGAAAGAGGCCATCTTTCATGAAACTCTTTTGATCTTTCGGAATTGTAAAGGTGAGAAGCTTTGTATGCTGAATGGGGTAAATGGCATTTTGGCGGTTAAGGCCTTCAGCATGCCCTCTAATGACACTTGGATTCGGTACTACTCGACGAATGTAAAGTGCAATATCTTCCACATGAATTCTAAAATTGTCAACTTTAGCAAATGCATTCAGCGCAAATTCAGGCTTATTCAATGTCAGCTTGAGTCGCATGCTGGTATTACACAGTAAAAACTTTGACTGTCTAAAGAAGTCTAAATTCAGCGGACCATATAGCTGACATACTCTACTATCTTTAATCATAGCAGATCGCTTTACAAAGCCACTGTTTGTTTCAACATCAAATTTTCCTGCTTCATCTCTGTACCATCCCATGGCTTCCATATGACTTTTTTGTGCTGCTGGATGAAACTGTGATACATGATTGAAATATGATTTATAGGGATAATCGCTTTGACCACCTTCCACTTGCTGCTCTCCAATCGTTAGAGAAACATCACGAAGTAATGTAGTCAATGGTAAATTGTTCAGTCCAACTTTATGTGCATCGTCAATAGCAGTTCCATCTGCTTGCTGAATTCTAAACCTCAAATCAAGCATCGCATAACTCAAATCTATGTAGTCATCACTACCACCAGGAATAACAAATTCAATGGGGCCAGCATTCTCAGCTGTTCGAGGATGATAATCTACAATACTTGAACTAAGAATATCTGTCTGTATGGCTTGTTGATCGAACAAACAAAAACCGGAAGTTTTACACTCCATGATTAGAAGTTATAGCAGCGTCGTCGTTTAGCGCCTGATGAATGATTAGAGCCTCTGCGACGTTTGCGTGAATGCCTTTTGACTGAAGATCGCACCTTACCAGCTCCGCGATGTTTCCTCCTTCCTTTATTCATTCGTTTAGGTGATTTCTTTCCTTGAGTAACACCAGCAATGGTCTGCTTCAATGTTTTTAAACCGCGTTCCTTCCCACGATTCAACAAACTGCTCTTGAAACTTCTACCTCTGGAAAGATCACTAGCAACATCACCAGCAAAGCCAACGGCATTACTTAAAACATTTCGTTTTAAAGATCTACCGACATTGGATATGAGAGGTGCTACAACAGATTTCAGTGCACCAAGTATGCTACCTCCACGTTGGCGGCGAGCACCGATGTAAATTTGTCCTCCGCCACTTACATAGGAGGGTCGTGAATAAAATGAGGCAGTTGGATTCATAGCTCAAACCCTAAACATTGTTAGTTACAACTTTGCATGAATCACTGTCGATCACTTAGATGAAAGATGTCGGCACGACGCATCCAAGAGTTCATACTTGAAGGATAACCAGCCCATTTAACAAGACACCATTCTTCACCTTGCCGTTTTTTACATCGAATGATTTTCTCTACCAAATATGTTTCACTTTCAGTGACTACCTCAATCTCATCGCGGTAAAAGCTACCCTCAATTTCTTCATTATCGTAATCTTTCAACTTGTAGGTGGTCGGAGAGTCTTTTTGATTAATCCTTGATACTGTAAATACCTCCTCTGTCCAATTCGGAAGGTACCCTTTAGCAAAAACACTTTTCACTTTTGAGATACGAACTTTATCGCCAATTTTCACATCACTTTTCACATGAGTGCGTTTACGTTGGAATGATTCGCGCACTTTATCTACATTGTCAGCATTTACATCTACTGGTCTGAGTCCAATAGAACGATGGATAGAGTGATTGTAGGCATGGAGTGTATCTTGTAGAACCTTTGTCCAATTTTGTGTCAAGTTGGCAGTAAAATGTCGCCACAAGCGATTTTTTAATGTGCGATTAAAACGTTCAACGAGTGCAGCTTTATAAGCGCTCTTTACACTAAACAACTCAATGTCATGCCTCTCAAATAATCTTGTCACATGCTGATTTTCAAACTCTTTTCCTTGATCACTCTGAATTCTTTTTGGAATGCGACCTTCTCGAAAAATTGTTTGGAATGCTTTTGCTACTCCTTTCCCTTCTTTAGTTTTTAAAGGTTGAGCCCACGCATAACGCGAGAAAATATCAATGACGGTTAAAATAAAATTATTGCCCGAGTTATGTTTTGAAATGGAGGCAACATCGCACAAATCTGCTTGCCACTGTTCATCGATGTCATGAACAATATAATGGCGGGTGCGGTACTTCTTTTTCGCTTGTTTGTGGAGTGTATAGGTAGCCTGACCCTTTAACCATCGTTTCACTTGTGATTGTGGAAGACCACTCGCTTTTGATAATTTCTTGATAGATGCAAATCCTGCCGGATGTTTTACATCATAATAGATTGACTTCAAACGTTCAGTCGATGACGGCTGACTCTTTTTCCTCCTTCTCATCTTTTTTCTTTCTTGCCTTTCTACATTTACAACAACTGCAGCATTTAGCTTTAGCGGTTTTGCGATCGTGTTCACATTGCTTAGGGGTTTCATTATGAGAGCTGGCGCAGCAAGTGCAAGTGACAACGACATTCACCTCTGGCGGCTCATTACATGGCAAGCAACACATCTGCTTCATATTAATAGTCTGAGAACATGTATTTCCTAGGAGGAGCTGTTTTACGTTTTCCTTTTACCAGTTTTAGTGGCGATGTAGATCTACGTCGAGTTCTTCCTCTTGTTTGCTTAGTGAGTGTGGGAGGGGATGTAGCAGGTGACGTCTTAAACCAATTTGTTGGCATTTTCATCGCCTGAAGCATTGGAGTAGTAGCCACTGTTGAATCAAGTTCTTTCAATGTCTCATTATTTAAAGCAAATTTTGGCACATTATGCTTTTTCAATAGTTTAAGAAAGTATGACCAACCAGGTGGAACATAGCCCTGACGGCGCTTTCTACGTGTCGCATACTGAATCAAGTCTTCATAACGTGAAGCATCAATCACTTTATTTTCATCTGTAATGATTTCTCCTCTATCATTTACATTGAGATGGGGCTCAATACTATTGAAAAGAGATATGGCATGTGCGCGAGATGCTAAAGGTGTAGCAGTCGATACAGAGTCACGCATCTTATTCTTCAAGTTTTTCAATTGCTCAACAGTTTCCGATTGTAATAATACAGCACGATGTGGATCTTTGATGTGAACATTTTGCTGATAATCTATTTCTTTCCTATACATTTGATTTGCAAGAGGTTGCTTTACTTGCTGCATGGCAGTCAATTGTACATATTCATCCTGAGGAATAACAATCATGCGAGAATAAGAACTCATAGTTTGTAGATAATCATGGGAGTTTTCAAAATATCACTTCGAAATCTAAATTCTTCCGGACACTCTTGCGTAAAGTCAATGAATAAGTAACCGTATGGTTTTTCAGTAGCTGCTTGAAAAATTTCAATTAAGGCTTTTGATCCTCTGGGTGCAACTTGTCGCGCTAAAATTTCAAATTGACTTTTATCTCGCGGATTCTTGAAAATAGCATAATAGTGTGTATTCAGGTTTCGTGTACGAGCTTCTTTTCCATCAGGAAACAAATTTTGTGTAATATAGATGATAAAACACCTTTTATGGTGTGCTGCGCGAGTGAACATATCTGTAACATCTTTTGAATTCTTACTTTCTTTTAATAAATCATCCAATACAACAACATCATTAGACTGAAGTTTATCCACTGGAATAATTCCTTCATGTCGAATAAAGTTGCGACTTTGCAATTCCTGAAACAGCGACGGTTGATAAATACCATAACACCAAATCACTCGATTGATAGGTTCCTTAAACAACTCCCTTCTTTTATCCAATAAATTCAGCGTGAAAACAGTTTTACCTGCATGAGATGGACCTGATACAGTCAGAACTTTATCACATTGAAGTCTGAAATCCATTTTATTACTTTGAGACTCAACATTTGCATAATTAACGCTTAGAGCCAAAGATATTTCCCAATAGGTTGCCCACGGCAGGAGCTATCATTGGAAGTATTGCTGAAAGGAAACCGCCCTTTTGTGTTAGAGTTTTCCTCTTTCTTTGAAGGGCGACTTTAGGATTGGAGATGAAACGCAATTTCGTAGCATATCGCTTAAGTAACTTTCGTTGTTTTGGTGCTAATTTCTTCGTCCTCAACTTCCTCACATGAGAAATAATTTCACAAATGAATTTATCGTTAGCATGTCGTATAGCATTGTATCGCTGATTTGCTTTCATTCGTCGGAGAGCTTGAATGGCTGAAGAAAACTTTTGACTTTTACGTTTCGTCATTTTACGTTTCGCCATTTTCCGTGTTAGTCTTTGCTAAAACCTATCTTTACCACATTTGCATAGGTACTAACTATTGCGACATAAGTGACAATCGAAATGAGCAATGTCACAGTGGTTACATTGGCAAAGTTGAATGCAATTACGTATGAAACAGCGTTGACAAAAAGCATGCTTACATCTCTTGAAGATGCGCTTTTCATTTCCATCCTTTCGCTTACATACATCGCAACACATAGTTTCACCGTTACTGATGTCTATAGCAAGTCTTTTTGAAGATATGAATTTGCTAGCCTTTTCTAAATAATAGACGCATGTACAGAAGGAATATACTTCGAGAGTGAGCAGACATAGCTCGAAAACCAGTTGTGCTACAATCAAGTACCACTGCATTTTCAATTTTTCTTTATGGAAAGTTGAATGTGAATATCTGAAATCGCTTCAATCACTAGACTGCTACCATGATGGTTAAATGCGTTAAGACGTTCAGCAATTTTTATCATATGTCTTTTAAAAAATTCTTCGGGGTGATCTACCACTTCCATTGAATAAGAAGCAAAATGGAAAGAGCGACTTTCCACCTCTTCCTTTCCAAAATGACTAAACTTAATTTTCGCAACTAATCGCGCCATGACAATGCTATCAGAGAATGTATTCATTAACTCTAGAAATAGAGTGCTAGCATCATCTACCACTGCTTCGATGTCGGTCTCATCTTTATGAAAATTTATCACATAATCTTGAACAGCTCCTTTTAAACTTTGCCTATGAAAACGTAATGTTCCGCAGTCGTTTGAGAAAGACATGATCGCCCTTTAACTAACCCATCCATTGCATGAAAACAACAACTCTTCTCATAGTAACATTTATTGAATAACGGTAACAAGCATGCATTATAAATCAATGGTTTGAAAGAGATAAAATAGATACAGCTGATAACTATCATACAGCGAGCAATGATAACCATACAGGACTTTGGCAGTGTTGAGGTAAGGAGGAAAGAAGCATTGGTTATGAACGTAGCTACTACAACGAACAGACAAAATAGGAACACACAAATCCTTAAAACGTTTCGTGACTTCATGATAATGTTGATTCACTCTACTATCCCAAGGCGGGAGCAAAATATCATCAATGATTAGATTGGGAAATACTTTCCTCTCCTTACCAGGATTATTACAAAAGATGCGTATAACATTGAAAGCAGCTAACCATCGTTTAAAGTCAATAAGAAGAGCACTCTCACAAGAAAAGCCATAGTCTTGCAAATATTTCAGATTAAGTCCATGAATGTGTTTTCTCGCCCATTGATCAACATTGGGATCACAGTTGGCATGTTGATGATAGACACTAACAATCTGATATGTCCAATTGTTCATAGCAATAGCACTGAGCTCCTGTACAGGTTCACCCTCACAATCCATAAAAATGATGATAGAAGCCTAAAACGGAAATTTACACATCTAAGGAAGCGTTCTATAACATATTACAAAATGAAGAATTACATCGATGCTTTTCACGACAAAATACACAAATGATATGATGGCAACGAAGAAGTAAAATGTATCTAATAAGACCACGTCTACGACACTCAAAGCACATAAGCGAATTGTCATAGGGTAGAGTTAGGAAAGGACTAGCAATTCTCCTTCTTTGATTTGCGTTTTGATGTAGCATTCTTCTCCGACTTGCGCTTCGTACCACTGCTGTTAAGGATTTGATCAATTATGTCGTCCACGTTGGGTGGTTTCGGAATATATAAAATGGATTCCATATGCATGGAGAGAGAGGCTATTTTATTATCCTTGTGTCGACCATAATATAGCCCATTCACTTTGAAAAGGATATCCCAAGTACCTTCTCCGAGCTCATCACATCTGATGGGTATTGAATGATCTCCATCCTTCTTATAGTAAGTACACCAATGTGATACCGGTAGGCAAATGTGATTACCATCCCAAATCTTTCTATAGGGAGTATCCTTGTCATCTCTCGCCTTCCACTCTTGAGCAAGAGGAGTAGGAATGTCCATATTTAATGTCACGTACTCCTCAATAATATCAAGTTGGTGGCGAATGTACGTACTCACGGGGATCAGTATGTAGTCCCCATACTGATTGTGCATTATCTTGACATCCGTGGAAGGGAGCATTCCCGTTTGGAGTACTACGCTATGATCATCATAACGCAAGGCTTGTTTAAATTTACGCTGTAGCGGTGTAGGATTATGTACCTTGGATGTTTCTTCCACTGGCCTCAGTTGTAGATGATCTGACCGTAGCGAACCTTGTAACGTTTGACCGCCATTTTGTCCTACTAGTGCAGCAGATGGAGTAGATGCCTGAAAATGAAAAAAGATTGTATTAAGTTTACGTTCAAGGGAGGAGAGGGAGGGAAGTAGCGACTTACCATTTTAGTTGGGTAATAGAACAGGGAACTAGAGAGAGAAAATGTGCGTCCGTCACTCGTGTGATTCAACGATGGAATGATTCTCACTGTGGAAGGCTCGCTATTTATAAAGAAATGCTTGATTCTCATTGGATGATGATCCTCATTGGACAATAACATCAAGCTGATTCCAAATCTGGTCTCTGTTTTCCAATCCGATGCTTCGTTTTGAAGCTAGAGCCCAAAACGTCCCAAATTCTAACTCTGTCGTTTTTCGCCAATGTCCCAAAATCTTAAATGGCGTCTCACATCTAAACGAAGACAGATAGGAACAAGCCGATTGTTTCACTGAATTTGTCTCACTCTTAGCTTTCAAACGAGCTATCGCACGACAAAATCCGTCCACTGGAAGCCAAAATCGAAGCAAGCTGTCCAGAGGGGGGGGGGACGTCAGTGAAAATTTTTTCTCTCCGATTTCGTTGGAAACATCCTTCCTAACCCAAAATTTCACGTAGATTCCGAATCTGGACTCCGTTTTCTCATCCGATGCTTCGTTTGGGCGCTACACACCAAAACGTCCCAAATTCTAACTCTGTCGTTTTTTCGAAAAATGTTGAAAATTTTTTGTCGCCGATTGACTTGAAACTCACCATACAGATAGAGAATTTCACGCTGATTCCAAATCTGGCCTCCGTTTTCTCATCCGATGCTTCGTTTGGGCGCTACACACCAAAACGTCCCAAATTCTAACTCTGTCGTTTTTCGCCAATGTCCCAAAATCTTCAATGGCGTCTCACATCTAAACGAAGACAGATAGGAACAAGCCGATTCTTTCACTGAATTTGTCTCACTCTTAGCTTTCAAACGAGCTATCGCACGACAAAATCCGTCCACTAGAAGCCAAAATCGAAGCAAGCTGTGTAGAGGGGGGGGGGACGTCAGCCGAAAATTTTTTCTCTCCGATTTCGCTGGAAACATCCTTCCTAACCCAAAATTTCACGTAGATTCCGAATCTGGACTCCGTTTTCTCATCCGAACACTCCTTCCACTCGAAACAACCCATTTACAACCCAACATTCAGCAGATTGCACCAAAAACATCACACACTATAGCCTCAACACTAATCCTGGCGGTCGCCCAAGTCCACCACGACACTCTATCGTTCCAGAGGGGGGGGGCTCAGACCCGAAGCACCACGGCGGCCGACCACGACACTCTGCCGTTCCAGAGGGGGGGGGCGCCGGTCGAGTGTTTGTCATTTGCTTACTACTGATGGGTAAGCGAAACTTGTTTGAGAAAGTCATCTTAGGCAAAGTCAAATGGTGGAGAGGGTGTTCAATATCAGAGACAACACTTAGGAACAATTTAAATCCGCAGATCTTCCGCCGATATGCGAGGGGAACAAAGTTCGAACACTGACACTCAGCTCCACACACAATTCGATGTGCTCTCCTCTGAACCCGCTCAATGTTTTCCTCCGACATCTTGTACAAGTCTACAAATAGAGGCGCAGCATATTCCATAATACTTCTTACACAACAATTATATACAATAATGAGCTGGTCTTTTGGCAGGTAGCAACGAAGTTGACGTAATAAAAAAGGCGTGAAGAAGCATATGAAAATAGCATATGAAAGCGTGAAAATACAATAGATACAATGACTGGTCCATCTCAGCCTCTTGTCAAAAGTTACACCAAGAATAGTCGCTTCTACTTTCAGTGGAATGTTCGGAATTTGGTAGTCGATCTCCTTGAAGCTTTTGTGGAATGTATAAAAGGTCTGTTGACATTTTTGAACCTGAATTGCCATACTATTTTCTCGAGTCCAACGGATGATTTCATTATAACCAAAGAAGAAGTCAGACGATTGATGACATTTTTTAATGCTGCCAATTAAGAATAGGTCATCGGCATATTTAACCAGTAGCAAGTCTGTTTTTGGAGAAATCACGAGATCAGACATGAAGTAGTTAAAAATAAGTGGGCCAAATGATGATCCCTGTGGGATCCCACTGTGAACCTGGCCAAAAGAAGAGCATCTGTCTTTCCATTTTACCCTCATTCGGCGTGATGTGATATAGGATACGTGATATGTGATACGAAGGATATCAGGAAACTACTGAAATTGTCGCGGATCATCTTTTGAATAAGAATTTCGTGGGAAATTTTATCAAATCCCTTCATGAGATCAACGCAGACCATTTGACAAGCTTCTATCTCACGATTCTGTAGGTGCCTTGATATGTAGTCCTCGATTTCAATTAAGGCTGCTGTCGTTGAGCTCTTGGGTCTATAACCAAACAGACTGTTGTCATAGCGCGATAAGAAGTCTGTTCTGAATCTCTTTAGTAGACATTTCTCAAAAATTCTTTCCGGCATTGGCAGAAGAGAAATTGGACGAATATCGGTGAAATTCAATATTCCATTTAATTACTAATTATCTAAGATTATATGACTGAATCATAACAAAGGCAATAGGCCAACATGTATTACAATGCCGGTATAATAGTCTCTATGTTTCTCATTTTTGTGCTGATTGATATCTCAGATGGTGTCAGACGTTCTGAAACACTGTTGCGTGTTCAAGTCTTTGACACGTCAAAACTTTGAACTTGATCAAAAACTGAGACGTCCTTATCACAAAATAAGAATAATTCTCGAAAAAGAGAAGAAGAAAAGACAGCATGACAACTTGCCTTCAAAAGAAAGAGAAACTTGACATGTGTTCGAAAATTCAGCATTTGACGAGCACTACAATCGAAGGCCGGTTGAATAAAACAAGGAAAATGGTTGCTACAAGAGATAGCATCCCCAAGTACATTATGAAAAGCTACATTACACACAGAACATCATTACCATACTACTGACACTTGATTAAAACCCATAAAGAATCTGACAGGCTGAAAATAAGACCAATCGCTTCAAATTGCAACGGTCCACAAAGTAATTGTCATGGTTATTGAACAAATTACTGAGCCCTAATTATCCACTGTTGAAGCTCATTTGAAAAACAGTAATGAACTTATTGAAGCAATCAAGACTAAGTATGATAACAGATACACATATCCATGCAGTTGCGATGTTAATTCAATGTACCCATCTATACCTCCTGGAGACGCCATCAATCAAGTTCACCACATACTCTTGGACCATAGCATTGATCAAATTGGCGGTTTACGCATATCAGACATTACGATATTACTCACAATCGTAACGGATGACACCTACTTCACCTTCCATAATCAAATCTATGGACAAGTATACAAGGGCTTCCAATGGGCTCATCATTATCAGGAACTTTAGACATCTTATTCATGAGCAATATTGAAAAACAAGCACTACAGCGAATTCAGACAATACAAATATTCAAGCGTTATGTAGATCACTGCTTTGTAATGACAGATAAGGAAAAATCAGCCCTTGAGTTTCATTCAATCCTCATCTCACAACAACAGAATATCCACTTTGAGACTGAAGTTCCAAAGAACGAAGAACTCAGTTTACTGGATTACACTGTCTCTACGAAAGAAGATTCTGTAGCATCTCACTCCTACAGAAGATCAACCAAAAAAGAATCTTTTCATCAACTTTGACTCAAATATTCCATCTTCGACTAAATCGGTCATTACAAGAAACGAGAGAAAACGCATCAATGAACGCTGCTCAAGGTCATCTCAACATCACCATAATCTCGATAACATGCTCAAGCTGAACGGCTATCCTGATGAATTCATTTCATTATCAAAGACAGAAAAATAAAAGACGACGATGCAGACAAAACATCAACAAAGACAAAAGAAAAAGATGTTATATAAAACCATTCATCTCTGATAAAGTGAACCAAAGCATAAAAGGAATATTTCAAAAAGAAGATTAAAATGTCGGACTAGGTCAAAAATCAAAAACTCTAAGAAATGCTTTGAAAACAAAACAGAACTCGAATATACAATGTAAATTACGTGATTGTCCAATCAAAAACAACAATATCTGTCTAAAAAACAATGTAATTTACAAATTAACTTGTCCAACTGCCTGGACTACTAGATAGCCTGCACAATGCATCCTTTACATGTACGGGTAAAGGAACACATCACACAAGCTGTTTCTTCAGTGTATAAGCATGTAAACCAATGCAATGTGAACGAAATCGAAATAAATATTTTAACATACGAACAAGATCAACACAACATTAGACTCACAAACTCACAATCTCACAAACTGTACCCACTGACTCCTCAGATATTACCTCGCACGGAAAAGTTCCGATCCTTTTATACACGGATACACGGACGTTGACCCGGTCCCGTTCATTCTTCCCGCTTTTAACACTAATAGAAAACGACGTTCCTTTAACTTGAAAATTTTCTATTTTGTCTTGTATCTTGAAATTGAATTTTAATGGATGTCGTAAATGTATTGTAAACATATCTGGATTGCATGCTTTTCAATCTCTGATAATAAACCACTACACTACTTACTTACTACTTACTTAAGAGAAGCGTTGATGATAATAAAATTCCAACCAAAAATTAATTCTAGAGAAGAAAAATGCCGTAAAAATGCTTGAAATTTTTAGAGGAAACCGGGCATGGCTTCAACTTTAGATAGGGAGTTGTGTCGATGTTGAGAGATGTAAACAAGGCCTGCTGATGATTCTTGATATTGGATGAAATAGTAGCTATTAAGGTCTGTTTCCACTTTTCAACAGAGGATCCAACTCAATATTCAATTATTCTATTTACAATATCAGAGTAATCATGTTTATTTGTTACAATAAACGATATCTTAAAGCATAAAATTTCCACTTTCGGAGAAAAGGCTGGTGGGTCAGTGTGCTTCACTTTCACCTAAGTCAGACTGTCATTTGCATTTTTCATGCGTCTCATTGCTCTGTCTCCTTTCTGGGACAGCCCAACGTAAGATCCACCTAACTTCATGCAAGATGAAAGATCAGTAACATGCTTCTGATAATGGCATTGTCTTCATTGTCGCGATCCTCAGCCGAGAACTACTTGATACATTGAGATAAGGGAAGTCGTCAAGTCGAAGATAGTGTTTTGATCTCTTCTGTCATTTGCGGCCACTTTGGCATTGTGGCATTCACCATTGTCGGTAAACATGAAAGGATTGCGCAATATTGGTGTTTTTATCCTTTAGAACTGCAAATCAGGAGAACTCTATTGCGGCTTCAATACGATGAGATAACCGAGCGACAGATAAGCCGGGCTTACCAAGAGGAGGATCAATGGCATTGGTAATGACGCAACATCCGTGTCCTGACGGCAGGGGGTCGGCCAGTTAATGAGATGTCCTGTGGGGTCGCCAAAGTAAGGTAAATCGGTGGATTTATGAATCAGCGGTCCGTCTTCGAGCCTTTTTTTCACTAGTCCCCGTAAGCTTGGAAAGAATGCAATTTGCTGTTAAGTGTTTTGTACAGAGCGTTCGAACGACTGCACGCAGCGAACTCAGACATCTGCGCTCATCGTTTTCTCATACTCAGGAACTACATACACAGCATTGATACTGTTGTGAATAATACATAGTTCCATTGTGAATAATAGCAATTACTACACAGCAATCACGTACGAGATGACTGTTCATAAAATTGCAGTACCGGTCCTGTACCTTGGTGCGACTCGGTGATGTTTTATTCGACTTTGTAATTCTACTTGCTTAGAACGAACGCTTCTTTGCCATCAACAATATCAGACTGTGCAGGCAAAAGTGGCTGTACAGCAGGGATTGCACCGGGTCAAGATCCGGATCCCAGATCCAGCGAAGAGCGTTTATGATGAGATGTTGATGACCATTAATGCTGTGGAAAATCATATTTAACTGTAGAAGTTATAAAAGTTATGGAACCTCTAACTTGTTTATTCGTTACTCACTTAGAGTTGGGAGTGGCAGCCAAGAATGCGAAAATAAATCTTAGTAGAAATGTTTTATCCAAGAATATCTGTGCCTCGGTGTTGAATGACCATCTATTGATGTGCAAAAAAGATGAAGTAACTTTTTCATGATTTGTTCATTCTAATTGTCATGTTACCGCTGTAGACTTGTGACCACTGCACCCGCTTCACTAATCCACACCAAGGAATGAATGGACATCCATGACTGTCAAAGCTAATAACATAAAAAAGATCCATTGTGCTTCTCCAAATATGTGATATTGATCCGACTACCTTACACCTACAATGAACAATAGCTGCAATTATTAGCAAGTCTATGATAATTGGATATGCGCATATTAGTTAAATAATCACAAATAAAGGCAAGTTTGCTGTCTTTCCATTCTTTTAATTAAATACACTTGCTTATCGTTGTTGAAATTGTTTTTTTGATTGACAATCATGGTAACTGTAAACTAAATGAATTCAGAAATTCATTTACAGTTATCATGTCTCAAGAAAGAGTACATACATTTCTCTATGCTCAGTCTCAGATTGTATTACCGATATTTTAGATACTTGTAATCATCCATTGATATTTAGTAATGATATTTTGTAAAAAATGTAATAACAACTGAGAACCAGAGTGACAACTGCAATTGGCGATAGCAATATCGCAGGATTTCAATATCACTTAATTGGTATGTTTTTATGTATTATGAAACGCGTAATTCAAACTTCCTCTCAGGAACCAGACTTTTCAATGTTTCATGATAATAAAAACGAATTACATGCAGTTTTATCACTTTTGATCATAGGATCCGGGATGCGCCCGAATACCCGGGTCTAGGATCGAGATCCGGGTATTTGCAATCCCTGCTGTACAGAGCAGACAACCAACACTCACAATTTCAGACAGAGCTGTCACTTTTCTGATTTTGCCGAAAAATAGAGCATGCCTTTCAAACATAAATCAAAAATCAATAATGCTGTCCAATTTGATAAAATAAATGAATGAACCGTGTTTATATTGGGAT
The DNA here is from genome assembly GCA_907163375.1 of Prostheceraeus crozeri. Lineage (NCBI taxonomy): Eukaryota > Metazoa > Platyhelminthes > Polycladida > Euryleptidae > Prostheceraeus > Prostheceraeus crozeri. The sequence continues at coordinate 75,978 of CAJQUW010009992.1, forward strand.
GCACATTAGGCTCGGTGCCTTTCTTCCATGTGGATGAGTTGCTGTTTATCCCCACTCTCACTCTTTTTGCTCTGAGTGTTTAGCAAGAATGCAGAGTCTACCTATTTTAAAAGTCTTTGGGCGCAGAGCGAACACTACCACAAGGCCACAGCACCGGTCAAACTTAGCGCTCGATAAAAGCTTATGTAGCAATTAGTGTGCAGTAAGCGCAATAATACGAAGTAAAATGTAAAACGGCGCGTGATAGATGCAGATTTACATTCTTTATTTGTTATTTTACAACTCATCATGTCAGTGATCACATATTTTCACATGAGGATGTAAATTTACTGGACGGAGCATCTAAAAAACGCTCTTGTTCTTGCTGCATATAGAAAGGAAAGTTGTAGTTTGCGAAATGATAATCGCATTTTACAAGAATAAATGAATTAGAAAGTTGCTGGAAATGTAGTTATGGTAGCTGAAACAAATTCTATACCAGTTTGTAATTGGATCATGTTTTGGATCATGGATCATGTTTCAATCAGTCAAAATAGTTTTTAAGGTGAACGGAAGTATTATCATTATTGGCACAAATGTAGTTGCCAGACCACCGCGGTTTCTATTCCTGCCGATTTCAAAGTGATCCACACGTTATACTCGTAATTGCATTTCTAATGCTGTTATATTGACAGACAATTCTTTCATTTCGATTTCAACTTTCAAAGTTCACTTCAAGGATAATATAGCATTCATTGAATTATTTCACAAATTGCAAAATATACATGCACACCCAAATATTAATAATATCTTGGATTCGATAAAATTTTCAAAGACAGATCAGATTGTATTGATAAGACACCGAATTAACTTTATCCAATTAAAAGAGAATTGAGATTGATAGCTTATCCGTCATAAATTAACCTCAGGTTTACATTGAAGACAAAGCTAGCATTTACCTTTGGAACATTTACATGTATAGTGCACTCTAGTTACTGAATTACTTGTGGTGCCATCTTCGGACGTTGTTTGCGTCAAATTGCAATCAAAATGGCCAAAAGAAAACGATTTTTAGCAAGAAAATGATAGCACTTTCCATGAACTCTTGACTCAAGGTCTACTGCAGTATTTTAGACGACTAGTTGTTATTCGTGTCCGATGACTCACTAAAATGAGATGAGACTCTGGGAATTTCACAATTTTTAGTTCCAGTTCGATAAAATTATGATAATCAGATAGAATGTGCAAAATATGTTATTTTCCTATCTACTGATGTGTTATTATTTTCAGATTAAAAATCGCTTTCTTTTTCTAACAATTTAATTGCGATGTGACGCAAAGAAAAGGGCCTTGATTTTTTAATAAAGCTTTTGTATTTAATCTTCCCAAAAGCACGGGAAGCTCACACAATGCTTTTGAATGATTTTCATCGACTTGTTTAGTTGATGCATAATTCTCTAATGAAACAAATGATAAGTGCAGTGTATTGTTTTGAAAATTCATTTCCCTTCGCATAATTTCTGCATGAAATGCTACAAATATGTTTGTCGACGACATATATTCGTGAGGCCTTTCGTGCGGTTTTCGTCTGGCTAGTACACCTGATTGGTTTGACATGCACCAAACATTCGATTTAGGAGGACATGATATAAATGCATAATGGACAATGGACATGAATCAATACTGAGGAATGTAGTTGATGGAAACGCTGCGACAGCAAACATCAGAAACAATTGTAGTAAACAATTATTATTACTCGTGTGTGCATTTTTCTCGCTCCTTCTTCGCCTCGTTCACTACTATTTGAAATCTTCCCACGACCACTACTTTGCCACAACTTATTTAAGTTAAAACTTTTAGTCTAAGAGATGTGGCCCGGTTATCATCACTTCATGAGTTGTCGGGATATGACTTTGTTGACCTCAAGTGCTTTCTGCTCAGACGGAGTCAGATCAAGCCGTAGACATCGCTACACTTCTACTGATCGCCCCTAATTCAAAAGTACCAATGTGAATCGGTTCGATATATATTCAGCAAAAGTCTTAATGATCTCAAATTATTCCTTCATTTATTCTCGGATTAATATTTATTCCGCGTTGGTGCATACAGGGGTTAGTGTTCAGCATTTATTTCAGTTGGCAGGTTTATCCATAGGTATTTATCCATGTAGTTTGTCCCTTCAAGATCGAAAATGTAATTTCAAAGTGCAGTCGCCGAAAAGAGTTTGCATCATTGCCTCTTCAAGTGCATTTTGTCGGTGTGAATGATGCGTAAACTGTTGCTCTTTAGCAATTGAACTGCAGCACTGTCGTTTCAAATGCAAAATTAAACAATCAAAGTGATAAAGACGCAGCCTTTTACTTATTTTTTGACCTGGTGAGCTGCAGTCATTCAAATTGCTTACAAATATTAACTGACTGTTTGAAATAATGGGGCTTGTTCTTCTTTGCTTTTCATGTGGAGAGCCCAACTTTCTGATGTTGCAAACACAAAACTCCGATTTCAATCCGGATTGAACTCGGAGTTTTATGTTTGCAACATCAGCATGCAAATTGGGTTTACCACAGGGAAAGTAAATGTTAACTAGCTGATAATATGCAACCAAAACCTGCATCATCTTACTTTTTTCCAAATGACTGGTCTTTTTCGAATGACTACAAGTTCTTCGAATCAGCTGAAATCGGCCAATGGGGAGTGAAATCTGATTCTTAACTGATTGGCTGTTGCTGGATCCATACAATAGGGCATACAGTTAGGAAAAGTACATCTTTGTCATTTGCGCTCATGTAGATAATGATTGAACTGAGATTGAGTTCAAGATGATGAAGTGATTGACTGAATGACGGATGTGCATCCTCGGGGTTAAACAGAGTAAAGCAATGCACAAAGCTAATTTACCAATTGATATTTTATCTGTTAATCTATTTATAATACTGATTGTCTGTTCATCTGCGTCTCTATAAACTTGTTAGTTGCCATATTCAATATTAGTTAGGGCCGGCCCTATAGTCGCTTTTTGTCTTGAAATCAATACTCCAATAACATTCAATGACACGCTCATCAACAATAAATCCTAGAAAAACATAAAACATATCAATCATGAGCTCCATCGATAAATGTGTAATGGCTCCTAACCATGGAAGACTGCATGCCAAAAAAATTGTTTGTTATCAGGAAGATATACATTTTAATGTTGTCCACGTTACTTGTATAAGCCCTTACTGGTTAGTTGTAATTTGCCTCTTTGTTTCATGTCTGCAGCTGCAGATCGCCATTGATTAGGGTGAATTTGCCCTAGATTTTGTTTTCATTATGTTGTTGATATGGTAATTGGCATTTGAAATGGGAACGTGCGACCTCATTACGATAATTCTGTTGTTGAAATGTCAACGATGAACTCGAAGTGTTGATGTTGCGAATGGTCATGTCATTCAGCAGTTCATATGTCTATGCTTAGTATGAAATGGATGATTAGCTTCTCCATCGGTCAAACCTATAGAATGAACAGCTGTTTGTTGAAGGCAATTTCAACTTCTCGGTCAGACACCGATCTCAGTTAAGGTCCATCTATAGTCAACTCAGTAGCTCTGTAGAACATTCCAGTATATCTTGACGATCTGCAGCATTAATCTGTAGACTCTGCAGATGGACATCGATTTTAGTAGGTGATGATGTGGTGGCTATGCTTCTTTCTGATTCTGTACTTCGCATGGGCATATCAAATTCTCATTTACATCGTCTCTACCTTCCATTTCGTCTGCTTCAGAAATCGGTACAATTCCGACAAGAGTTGTCTGCCGATATATTTATCAGCAAAGAATGTAGCTACATGTAAACTCGGTTGCCATGGATACCTGATCGTTGAAACATAATATCGTTGACCTACTTATCTACCAATTTCACTGAGTTTAAAGATATCGCAAGATTTCGTTCTAAATCCGAATTTAGAGCGAACTATAAACGAAACTTAAATTTTGCTAGATTTTGGGAAGAATCAGGTTGTTAAAATCTCGTTGCACCTATAACAAATTCTGTGAATATCATTTTATGATCAGGTCGACTGTTTGTTTATCTACAACAATAAAATCGGAAGTCATGACATTGTCATTATCTTTATCAGCAACTCGGGCAAGCTAGCGGATGCGAGGAATATCATATTTCTGTTTTAAAAGTATAATTATCATCATAAAAATGACGAATCCCATTTTGAGTGACTAAATGATGTTCTTTCATTTCGTTGTTACGTGTGCCAAGCTCGGAAGCACCTGGATCTGTATAAACAAATGGAATTTTGCGATGTGACTTGCAAGACGACTGGAGTTATAGTTTAAAAATTGTCGTTTTACTGATGTTGGGTGACAAGCTGCAAATTAAAAAAACCAAGAAGCTTGTGCACGAATTAAGGACTAAAACGTAAGTAGCTCTCGGACTAAGCAAGAAATATTTTTTTAGAGAAAATGCAAGTGGTAAAGAAGTTCTAATGGTCAGAAAAATTGCATCAGTTTGGTTTATATGGGAGTATGAGTTTGACATTGGAAATAATAGGTAAACATCATGCAAACATGTAAACATCCTGCTGTTCACTTTTCTTTTGAAATTCTATAATATACATGTACAGTATTTGTGTTGATCTGATTTCTATGATAGCTTCTATTTCTATGATCACTATTCCTAATGATTTCATATTTCGATGAGCAATTTGATGCCATGAATTTCATTTTTATTGGTTTTTGTTGAGCGACGGTATTAAGAAAGGATCTTGCGTTTCATCACGAGCTTCTCCGAATGTAATGTCAGGCCTCACAAGTTGATGAGCAATAATCCCCTTGCGTTATAGTTAAAACAGAAGCAGGCGCAGTGTTTGTTCCTGCTACCATCGTGATAAACCGCTCATAAGTAGCGATTGATCAGATGATGGACATTTATCAGATCTGTGTTTGTCGTCTCTATTTTTTCTTATCCATTGTCTCATTCTTAGTCCGCTTGAGATTAATATTGTCTCAGTTGCTTGTCATTCAGGATCAGCCACACATTATAAAACCAACAATTATAGTGCATTTAATTCATTGACCCGAGAAAATGACTTTTGTTCTAGCGCTAAACATTGCACAATTCGCCTGCGAAGAATCACTCATTCTGTTGATCCCTATCCAAAGAAAAATTGCAGGTTTTGTAAATGGTCAAAGAGAGGTCATAAGCTTATTTTAAAGCTACAGTTTTAACTGAAAAGAAAGGAGTGACATTTGACATTTGTAACTTTTCATTAAACCTCTATTAACATTTTTCAAATATTTTCATGAGATGTAAATTTTACTTGTGCAAGTTAATTAATTATATACATAATTCCCTGATACAGGGACGTAGATGGGTTTGAAAATCACTAATTGTGCATTCATGCAACATTGCTCACAACCGCATGTATTAGCCTTCGGTAAATTCGATTCGGCAGCAGCTAAAGTGAGGACTATTGAGATAACTATGCCGAAGTGCAGTGAACAGTGTACTAACATTTCATCCTCTAATAATATAGGCAGCTTTATCTTGTCACCACAAAATATTTACTAAAAATGCAGAATTCAATTCTAAAATTGAAGAAGAATCAGCGACCCGATTTATTTTTTAAATTTAGAATTGATGCTGTTATTCCGAACAAGCCCCAATGAAGTAAATTGTTGTCTTGTATTGCTCTACGTGTGAGCTTTCATGATTTGGGTTTGGTTCTAGACGGATATAAGTCAAATTTCATTCATGGCTATGTGTGCAATTCAGATGTTTCCTGCTTTTCCTAATGTCAGCATGTATTCGGCAAGATATTTTGTACTATTCTGTTTAAGTTTGATGTAAAGATTCATATTTTGAGTGATTCGCGGAGACTGGGGATGGCACGCAGTAGTTTCCATTGGGTCGAACGTGCCGAATTTCTTGATAGGAAATTCTTTCCACTTCTTAACTAAAGAAGAAAGTAAATGCATCAAGCTTGTGTTGTATTACTATAGTTCTATGTGAGAGTTTTATTATTTGGGTGGCTCAGCTATTGCAGTGTTTTGGCCTGGAATGTCTCGAAATGACTGGATTACGACTGCAATGTTTGACAAATATGATATCTGAGCCATTTTTGATAAAGGCGAACTTGATACGTCGCACTCATCCACACACTGGCTAGATGCATGCATCTTTTAATGATTGAAATTCTGTTATCCAGTGCGGCGAATCAATAAGAAAATAGCTTCTTCCCTAAATTCAATAAAGAATTCATGTCGTTCATGATTTTCAGATCATAATCGTATTGATAGTGAATAAGTAAGGATGTTCTTTTATCTAGCTGATAATTGTTTTGATAATAAATAATTGACAACTTATTTTCTCTCATTTTGGAAGACTCTGTGCTGGTGTACACACGCTATAAAGAAATATAAACGATGCAGAAATTTGATAAGCTCATAATTAATGAGAAAAATGACGATTTACTTGAACTTTTATTCAGAATTTCTTTCAAGTATTTTAAACATAACCAGCTCATTCAAAAATTGCATTTGCTGTGCATGTGCGACAAAAATTCACAATGAATATACGTGTAGTATATACGTACATGAGCAATCTGACGTTGCAGAAGAGCACCATATGCTCACCATGCATGCACACTACAACACGAAAGGTACAGATTGTTTCATAAAAAATGGATCACCCTTAAACATCGCCTTAACTTCAACTTTGTCTAACTCCGCCAAACTTGAACGAATTTCTCTGAAATTTGGAAGATATGTCAGTTGTGCTTACTAATATCATTGTTGGAAATTTCAAGCATGAATATTGAGTTGTTTTCCTGTTATAGATAAAAAAGTAGTAGATAATTTGATCTTCATTTAGCAATGTTACACAAAATCATACCTCACTCTTATAAAATTACATTTGTTTCCTTTGTTATGTAATATGTTGTTCTACAAGCCAAAAGCTATCAAGCAAAACAAAAATAAAGAAAATCGGTCAATCAGAGCCAGTATAGCACCATTATTCATCAACAATAATATAACTGCTACATGTGATTAACTGGACTTCATGTTCCATAGCTTCCTGACTTCGTTGCGGTGGTGTTGGCAGCACTCCTGATTGCCTTCAGCTAGAAATCTATCTCTTACCGGTTGAAAACAATACAAAGCACAAATGAACAATAACGAGATCGCATTCACAAAAGGCAAAGTGTCAGCCTTGCTAGAACTAGGCTTTTCTTTGCGAGCTACAAGCAAGCGACTAAATGTCCCTTACACAAATGTGCATCGATGGCATAATGATGATTTTCGACTCTGTCGTAAAGAGGGCTCTGGCCGTCCACGCAAAATATCCAAACGTAGAGACCGCCTAATTTTGAGATTTATTAAAGTTGATCCAAGTCTCTCGTTAACTGAGATGGCTGCACTATAGTCTCGTCTATTTCTAAGTCCACTATTCGTAGAAGACTTATTGAGTCGAATTTCAAGAGCTGTAAGAGGCCCTCTCAGATCGAATTATCAGATCAGCATACAAAAAGACGTCTCAGATGGGCAATGAGTCATTGTCACTGGCGAAATCAATGGGATCGGGTTGTCTGGTCTGATGAGGCATCAGTCCGTCTGAAGGATAGTGATGGTCGATTGAGATTATGGATAAAATCTGATCAGGAAATTTCGAGACATTTACATCGTCCCCGGGTACAAGGTGGTGCGACTCTACTGATTTGGGCTGGCATTTGGACCAATGGCCGCTCTGAACTTCACATACAGTAAGGAACCATGAATTCTGAACGCTATGTGAATGTTTTACGAATGAACATTGGCCAAATGACAGATCAACTTGGTGATCCATCGACTTGATTATTTATGGATGATAATGCTACATGTCACAGGAGTAGTAGAGTCAACTTATGCAAGTCTCAATTAGGGCTTAGGACATTATCTTGACCAGCTCGTTCTCCTGATCTGAATCCCATAGAAAATGTATGGAGTATTCTAAAACGTAACGTTCGTCGTTCACTGCTATACCTACAGATGGTGTATCACAACTTACGTCACTGTTAAAAAGAGAGTGGAGAAAGTTAGATCAGTCAAAAATCAACGATATCATCGAATCAATGCCTAGACGAATTGATAATGTCATTGACAATAAGGGTAGGGCCACAAGATATTAGCTTCTTAAGAACCGTTACTGTATCATAGCTTATCAGATTATATAAGGACATTTAAAATTAATTTTTTTATATATTAGGGACATGACAAAACATGAAAAATGCTTTCTGTATCATACTTATGTTTTATTTAGTCAAATTTTAGGATGATCCACTTTTTATGAAACGGACTGTAGTCCTCCAAAGTAAAGTCGTAGGCATGTGGTGTCAATTTCCACATCGTCGCTTTTATGGCGGACCATCATCTCTGCCACTGGAAACATATTCAGGAGGTACGGTACGTTAGTTATCAGCAAAAGTGACGATGTATATTGCAACAAACAAAAGCATCGTTCATTGTAAATTTCAAAAAAGTTTCTTTTAATAATAACCAAATTATTTTCACAATGATACATTGCAGGCTTATGATATTACGAGCTTTCCGTATCAAGTCTCTAAGTCGACTAAAAAAGACAAGATATATAAGATCTTTTTCAGACTGCAGGTTTCGCAAAAGCATTTTGGTTGAATTCTAATTAAAGCACGAACTTCCCCTCACGAAAATTCCTCATGATTTTTTCTCATATACTTCTCATGAAATTTTATGCGGGTTTGAAACATTTTCGTTTAAAGCACTTCATCAAATTTCATGAGATTCTCATAAAAGATTCATTAATAAATTAACAGTTGTTCTTTTATACTTCTGAATAAATTTGTCTGACAATTAATTATTGAGGCTTTCGGAGCCTCGAGGCGTTGCCCCTGAGCATTCCCACGCCATGTCCACAATACTAATTCAGTACTCGCAACAAATGAACTTTTATTGTTACCACGATAAGATACGAAACTGTGATTGTATATATCTCTATTTTCAACATCTTGCATTCAACATCTAATTGTAAATTCAAATTATACAGACCCGTGCAGAAGTTCTTGCGCTAGTGACCTTAAATGTTATCATTATCTTCAAAAGCTTATCAAATTTATTCATTAGAAAAGAGATCAAATGGATAGCTCTTATAGACTTTCTTTTAATACTTTTGTTTACGTAGTCAAAGTGGAATGATTCATAGATATATGATTGATCATTTCATGTATAATACAATTTCAGTCGTGCAAAAGTCTTTGCGCCTTAAATTATATTACATTTGAAAGGAATAAAACGAATTAATCTTATAAGATTATATTCTTATATAATAACCATAATGTGAAGCGTACGTGCACTAAGTCAGTATTTCGTATGACCACCTTTTGCGGCCAGAACAGCTTTCAACCTTCTCGGGATTGAATTATACAAGAAACGAATTTGTTCTCTTGGAATGTTGTTCCACTCCTCAACAGCCATCTCCCATAATGAGTCGATAGTTGTAGGATTTCTTCTAAAAACATTTTCTTTCAAAATTCGCCACACGTTCCCAATAACAGAAAGATCTGGACTTTGGGCAGGCCATGGCTGCAGCACTCGGACATTGTTATCTTGAAAATATTTCTTAGTAGACGCAGATGTATGGGCTGGAGCACCATCTTGCTGAAGTATGTTCGACGGAGCATAAATATGCGGTAATGCAACGTCAAGCACCCTTTGATATTCGCGCGAATCGACATTTTTGGCACATCTCACCAAAACACGAGCACCGTCGCCTCGAATGTCTCCCCATATCATAAGAGAAAGAGAGAATTTCACTGATGGGTGGATATATTTGGCCTTTAATCTGTTGCCGATACTTCAGCGAACGTAGAAACGTCGATTTGGAATCAACTCAAGCTTGCACTCATCAGAAAAAATGACTGTGCTCTATCTATCATAATCCCAAGAAAGACGTTGTCGACACCACTCCGAACGAGACTTGATGTTCTTTTTAGACAAAAGAGGTTTTCTGACGGCAATTCGTCCAAATAACCCGTACCGTCGTAGGGTACGTTTCACTGTATCAACAGACACTGAATTGTCAACAAAAAGTTTGTTTTTCAGAAGGTTGACTGTCAAATCAGGGTTCATCTTTAAAGTTATTATCATCCGACGCTCCATTCTCTTCGACAAGATGCGAGGTCTGCCCGATCGAGGACGGTCATTAATGCTACCATGCATTTTTGATTTTTTCAAAATATATTGAACTGACCGGCGACTAATCCGAAGTAGCGAACCTATTTCATTTTGTGATTTGCTTTTTCGTGATAGTAGGACCACCAATTCTCTCTTATCTAGTGAAATTCTGGGCATGATTGGCAAATATGAACTGATGATATGATTTACAGTCTTGTTTTTATCGATGATTATCATAGAATGCATTTAAGTTCGGTCATAGCAAGTTAATTGTCATTTGAAATGATACAATTCAAAAGCGCAAAGATTTCTGCACGACCTGAATTCTTATTCAAATTGATTAAGGAAGTCGTATCTCTATGTGACATTAATTATCGTTCCATTACAAAGTTGTATAGATATCTCATCGATTGCAAGACTCATCAAAAATGTTAGTACACCTCAGAATAACATATAGTATTCTGAAAATTGTGAATATTTAGATCTGATAACAGGGGCGCAAAGACTTCTGCATGGGTCTTTATATGCATCATCTCGAGAAGGCTGCTGCAAATCGCTATGATATATTCTATATTGTTGCTCTTTATCCTCCATAGAATACACATACAGTCATTTATTCCCAGATGCTCTATTTTGCATAACCTAGCAGAAATATGCTAACTAATGTATTTCCTACAGCTACTATGCATGTCTTCTGAATACTGTACAAGCTGTGTATTTTTCATCTGTGTATCTGCAATGCATAATTTCCATTTTAAATGAATAAACACATACTACTACTACACTTGGAGATTCCTATCGATTAAAACAGCTTTCTTATGTCTCTTTCCTTTCGCGGCTAGCATGCTTGCCTTACTACTTATAAGCTATTTTCTCAAAAACTTCATGAATACTCATGATTTTCCCATGAACGCATCATGAGTTATTATCCTCATGAAAGTTCTCATTACCACTCATCATATTCTCATCAAAGCATGATGAGAACATCATTAGTTAAATATTTTGTTATGAGAATATCATGAGACTCATAACCTCATGAGCTCTCATAAAAATCTCATGAATCCGCATTCAATTTCTTGAGGTCTCATGAAAAATTTTCGTGATGGTCTAACTTGTCTTGAAATTATGTTTTGATGAATTTTCTAAAGTAATAACATTTACCGAGTTAGACCTATTATGCTGAACCCTCAATAAAAAGTTCATGTAAAAAGTTCACCAACTTTTAGGTGACGAATTGAAACGTCTCTAAAAACACAATCAATTTCAGCAACTGAGTTACCTTTATACTCGATTTCGAATTTTGAAGAAAACTGCTCGCATTCTTTCCAAGTCCTAGTACAAGTTTAGCATGCATCTCACCATTAGAAAAATAACATCGTATAAAGCAAACTAAGGCAATAAGTTCCAATGGGCCGATGCTTGCTGTAAGCCTCTTATACATGTACACGGGAGGCCTGTAGTTGGCTAGAATGCTCCTAACCTGGCTGTCAAGCAAACTTGGTTTTCAGTCCTATGGGAATGGGATTTCCCATATGGGAATTTCCATTGTGATCCCATGGGAATGGGACTAGGAAATCTCGTCACACGCCAAGCCTGCTTCTTTTTACTTATGCAAATTACTTTGAATATCTAAAGAGAATGACAACTATTAAGTCAATGTAAGACACCAACACCCTCGATTCCGCGACCACACTCGCCTGACCTAGGAATCGAACCGAAGTCCGCGGTGGAGATGAAATCCACCTTCTTCATTAGGCCACGCTGACGGTTCAAAAGGAATGCGAGTGAAGGCAAAAGTCATCTCTAAGCTATATCGACAGCATATTGTCCTATTATTATTGACAGAATACTACCAGCATTCTTGTTGTAGCGAGACAGTATATCAGCATGTCATTCGACTACGTCACACAATTGACAACAAAGGTCTGTCGCAGCACATAGAATATGTAAAGAGAATGATAACTATTATGACTTCTGCCTTCACTCGCTTTCCTTTTGAACTGTCAGCCTGGCCTAGTGAAGAAGGTGCGTGTTCGTTTCCACTGCGGACTTCGGTTCGAATCCTGGGTCATCAGGCGAGTGCGGTCGGGGAATGAAGGTTGTTGATGTCGTGCATTGACTTAACAGTTGTCATTCTCTTTAGATATTCAATGTACTGCGACAGACCTTTGTCGCAAATTGCTTAACCTAAATTGCAAATTGCTTTTAACGTTTAACGTTATTTTGCGTTTTAACGTTATTAACGCAAATTGCTTAACGCTCGTGTTTACAACATTTTCCAAGAAATTCGATTTAATCTCAAATTTGCAATAATTTCTTGAATAATTTTGCGATATCATTTGAGAGTTTAACTTAAATTCTAATTGTTGTGCGTCGAAAGAATACTTTCATTTTGTTTATAAATAAAATATCCAAAAAGAAATTTAATTGTCATTCTCTCTCAAAGTAAAGATTCTTCAACGTATATTTTTAGCTGTGCAACAACTTCAGCATCTGATTCTCAGGTTATCGCGCTTCACATCAGAATAACTTCTTATCTGTCTGCTGCCCGCCAATGTTTATCAAGCGTGATGACCATTGAATAATTAGAGTTGACTGACAGGTGTATCGGCAAATCCTTTCATTTTCTTGGCTGGAATGCGCCAGCTTCGTTGAAGTATTTCTGGACGGTGAGATGCAAAGCTTGTTTATCAACTAAGATCAAAACAATAATTGGTGATGCCCGTCTCTGAACTTAAAGAAGGCGGTCCACATTTTTCAACAGACGCGTTTAAACAGCTTGACATCAAAAGTCATTTCACCATGCAGATAATCTTTAGCGCTGTCTAAAGACCTTGCTCCAAATCCACTTTCTTTAGATTTAAGTCTTTAATTCATCCGGTTGGTGTAGATTTTCAATCATACTACAATACAAACCGATTACAACTTGATTATTCAATAACAAACTTCAAACAAAATATTTTCTTTTCATCAAAAAGAGTGGAAAGTCTGAGAAATTTTCGAAGAAGGATTGGAATTCAAGTTACACTCGGTCTGCTCTATAGGCATGCAGTATATCTGCTCGAAATTTTTTTCAAATGCAATTTGTGGGCATTCTAGACATCGCAAGAGATCAAGAGTGGTGCTATTAGAATTGCTTTGATATCCTCTTTCATTTGGTTGTAAATTTTTGCAGCCATGGTATCACTATTGCTGCGCAATGTTGTCTGAAAATATGCGGTTTGAAAAGTTCCCAGATGGTCAGAATGCGCATGAAAGGGTTGATACATGTATATCATTTTCCTATAATGTTACTAGTAGCAACCATTTGCAAAACACAAGATAAATAAATATTAGTGTAACAGAGAAATAATCATTTTCTATAAAGATTTGTATATCTTGATAAGCTCCCCCAAATCTTTGACAGATTCTCTGTCAGAATTACCAGAATTTGAGCTACAGTACATCGTTGTATTTCTCCTTGGCATCGCTATTTGGCAACGCTATCGATGAGTATGATTCAACCTTCTCGATTCCCATCTATCTTGATAACAGAGGTAATTGGACAAGATCTGGAAGATAGCTTTTGTCAGGGAATGTCTTACATCAAAGTTCATGCGGCTACTTTGCGGCACATTATCTGAATTCTTGATTGACGGATAGTAAAATATTTACGAAACGTCATTGGTTTGACTCTTGTCTTAGACGAGGTTGAACTGCTCAGTGTTAACTGAAATTCCACTAGATGATGCATTCTAACGAAAGCAGACGCTTCCGAAAATTCAAGTGCAATGATTAAAATGCATGCTGTTTATTTGATATTTATTGGAAAAAATCTAAAAAATTGATCCGTTAATTAATTCATTTTGAATCCACAAAAAAGATTCAAATATTTTCAACGATTATCGATAAACTATCCTACACAGCCTCATGTTATAATGGCAATCGGTCACCAAAACCAACCGACAAATGAAATGAACTTTATGAAACTTTAAATTGCAGACAAAAATATTTTCAAGAGATATGGACTTGCTTCATCATTTCAACCGATGTTGAGAATCATCCGCAGACTTGTCGACATACATGCAACTTCCTATTTAATTTGCAGCCATGCCGGGAGAAAATTTACGATACGCAATCAGCAAATTGTGTAGATTTCATCAGGTTATAATCAAACAATATTTGATGATGTTGAGGGATGTGAACGAGACAGCTATTGACTTCAGGTAAAATGGCAATTCAAGTCACTTCCTATTCCCGAATAAGAATGCAACTCGGTACTTCTATTCTCCCCCCCCCACATCTTTGCTGTTGACACCCTCAAGTGCTGCATCGTCAACGATCTTCACTTGCTTCTAAGTGCAGTCTCACTAGTCACTACCGTCGGAAAAGCGTTGAGTGTGTAAAATTCCTCTGGTTTGTAGAAAATTCCCAGCACTTGCTTTGGTGTTCACTGTAGCTGCAGTGTAGACAACAATTCCACGAAGTTCACGATGACAGCACAGCTGTATCTTGTATTCTAACTGAGTATCCAAGGTACCAATCCCTCATCCCAGGCGACAAGTAAGACTTCTCAGTAGTGTTGTGTTATCACTCAGTGACAGATCAAGTCTCACTCCTGTACAGTGGCGTACCGAAGGGGGGGGGATGCAGGGGATGCATCCCCCCCCCGAAATTCGAAACTCTAAGTGGCATGAAAAAGGGAGAAACTTAGGCATACCGAGCATGTGAAAATATCGAGTGTCGGCTTTCGTAAAAATTAATAAATCATCCTTTATTTTGAAATAAAAATACTCAATTTCAGACCAATAATACTTGATTTAACACTTGAATATATACGTTGTAAATTTCTATAAGTTTCTATCAATTTTGACTGTTGATCAAATTTCCTCTTTCATCCTTCACGATACACGGGTATGGGTATGAGGCAGGTGATTATGTCATCGACAAATATGTGAAAGTCGCTAATCCTATTCCCCTCCAAGTTCCTAGGTCGGAATTTAATGTATCTTTGTTGATATTTCTTGAAAGTGGGCGAAGAGTTTTGCTTTTATTGTCGGTAAATGAAATATTCAACACCTTTGTTTATCATGATAAAGAGGCGATTCAGCGAGAATCGTTGCGACTTCCTGTTGTGATAACACATTTGGAGATATTAGGATGCAATTTCCAGCGGCTGTTTAATCCATTAACTGAAGAAATGAGGTGAGTTCGATCTGTGCGTACATGTTTTGTTTATCACCACATTTCCAATCAACATGCCTAGGCCAAGTTTCTCGCGTTTCATTTGTTCATAGAAGCATGGCTTGACTTATAAGTAATTTAGTCGTAGCTACAGACAGATTCAGTTTATCACATTGACTTGCTGCAGTCTATATAGTGAACATTTCTATTTGTCAAATTATATTTTAACTGAAGAGTAAGTACATGCATGCTTATGAGTGATTTGCATTTTCAATGCAATAAAATGATGAAATCTCAATCAAGGTCGGTGATGCAATATACGGTACGGAGTAACCTCCACAGCGGCAACAGAGCCCTGCCGCTGCGTCGCTTCTGGTAGCAGATTCGACTTACTTCGACGTGACAACCCTCGGCCCCGGGAATCATTCCTGGGTGGTTGTCTTTGGCGGGAATGTGTTAGAGTAACGCTAACGAAGCAGTCGGAGGAAGAAAAACTCATGGGCTTAGATGCATCACCGACTAGGCCAATAGCAGTAGGATGTCCCCTAGTTAAGTTGGCCACCTTAATAAACTAGTCTGACTTTTCCGCCCCTACCTTGATCGGATGACCTGTCTGGGGGTAGTGCTGAATGCAGCGACTTCGACAGTCAGTGAATCTAACAGGTACCCTGATCGAATCAACCATTCGAGAAGGACCGACCTGATGGATGAGACGGAAGTTTAATGCTGCACTCAATTCGCCAGCAGCTCCGATCGTGAGAGGTTGGTTCCTTCTCACCTTGAGGGTAGTTAGGTTAGGAATTAAGGACCAAAATATACTTGCAAAATACACAAAAGAATCATGATCCGTTATCTAAAATGTATGAGTTAGTAAACGTATGATAATTTATCTGAACAGTACCTGTAATAGGTTTATCTGATGTCTGTAGCCAAGGCGTAACCCACTCTGAGGAAATGTCATTGACGGAAGAGTCGATTGCTGATTAGATAGGCCTACTAAGGAACGGTTGGATCAGATTACGTCAAAGAACCGTCAAAAGATCTTATAGAGAGAAGTGAAACAAGACGAAATGTGTTTGATTAGTGTAATTCCTAAGTTTGTTAAGGTTACATAGATTTATCCTAAGATTTTGATGATTCAACGAAGCATGGAAATAATTCAAATAGGTTGATGAACTAAACATTTTGAGGAAAAAAGTCAATCACTTGAATCTGCTGGCCTACGTGAATATCAGCCATCATTATTGGCATTAATACGATTACACGTTAGTAATACTTATAGCTCTTTTGTATTTTTTGTTTGTCGGCACTTGAATAAATTTTGTCGGCAAGCGATGCCCCCAAACTAATTTCCAATGCATAGTTGTACCACTGATTCGGTCATGATAAATGTGTAAGATGTCGGCAGAGTTTGAACGCTGGCAAGACTTTTGGCGGCAACAGCCATCGTCCAACCGATTGGAGCTCAGCTTGACGGAGGCGCTGAGAGAGTGTGATAAGGATCTCTATCCAAATGTACATAAACTCCTAACCATTTTTTTGGTCACCCCAGTGACAACATGTACAGCTGAGAGATCTTTCAGCCTGCTTCGCTTACTTAAAACCCATCATAGGGCAATGATGGGCCAAAGGCGTCTAAACGGACTCGCACTTCTGGCCGTTCACAAGGACATTAAGTTGTGTTACGATTCCGTTGTACAGGAATATGCGAGAATATTTGATTCTCGATTGCGATTGATAGAATACATTTGCATCATATTATTATCCGTTTTATTCATCCATTTTTATAATATCTATTGAATATATGTAGGCTAATAAATGCATGAGAGATATGCATGTACCGGTACTATTATATATACGAGTATATACATTCTGTTAATATATTTTGAACGCAGTTTTACGGATTTTTGTATTTTTTGTAGGCCTATATTTTTGTTTTTTTGTTTGAGCGCAAGTGTATATGATATTTGATTTGGCTTGATTCAACAGGTAAATCACATGCAGCTAAATCGACTAGGTCTATTCATACAAGTTCTAAAATTTTTGAGGTCAGTATTCAAATATCATCCCCCCCCCAAACGAAGATCCTGGGTACGCGCCTGCTCCTGTACTTTACTGGTCCCTATATGGGAATGCGAAAAACGACCTCCTGTACTTTACTGGTCCCTAAATATCCCCTCCTCTACTTTGCTGGTCCCAAATTTAGCACGAACGCTGACGTGCTGCTATGTGTCAAATTGTGCGAATGAACTCCCACGCATTGTTTTAAGGGATTGGCTATCTCTGTATTTAGTGTGTTGAGTCAGTCACCTTGATGAATTCATCTGGAGACAAAGATATGCTAACAGTCATGCAGATGCCTTCAACAATATTCTTGGACATCTTGCTGAATGGCATATAGTTTCTTAATGTTTTTGAAGCAAAAATTTAATTGGATAAATATTTGTTTTCAATTTGGGATCAGTAAAGTACAGGAGGTGATATTTAGGGACCAGTGAAGTACAGGAGGGGGTATTTTGGGACCAGTAAAGTACAGGAGTGCCGATCAAGTCTATTCTAAATCCAATGTGACAACGTTTGACGAAATTCGATGACTTTGGAAGCATTGGAGAATGTGGGGTGGGAGAATAGAAGTACCTACAACTCAATTTGTGGTAAATTAATCCACTAAAATTATTTTCAACAGCATCATTACTCCATAGGTAGATGTAGTACCAAAACAGGATTCTTAGCAGCCTGTCAGAGAAATATTTGATTAATCCCGTAGAAATTCACTAAGCACATTACTTGTGCATCGCAATTTTCAACAAAAAATAATTTAAATTCTTAATAACTTTATATGCCTTTATGAATGTCTCATAGACAGTGGATCATTATTACAATTAGGTCATTATAGTGAAATAAAAAAAGCTACTGCAATCAATTAGTACTTCAAAAAGACCAATTTCGGGACGAATTTTTATAATACTTGCGAGCTTCCGAGCGCTTCCAACGAGGAACAATGAGGAAGCGCTAGAAAGCTCGCAACTATTATAAAATTTCGTACCGAGATTGGTCTTTTGGAAGTACTAATTGATTGCAATTGTGTGGATCTCGGTGAAGAAGGAGTATTTCACAAAAACTGCTGCTGTTGTAAAAAATGTAGTGCTGTAGTTGCAGAATAAAAGAGAATTCTTTTCGTAATTCTGTGTTATCAAACCTCGTTGTTTTCGTAAATGCATGCCAGATGTATCTTAAGCTACTGCTTTCTTTTAAAAAGCAATATAGATCATCTGAAATTTGATTTACGATGTGTTCTGTAAATGTGTGATCATTGCTTTTATGTAGAATGAAGAAAGGTGAGAAACACGATTAATTTCAAGGTTAATTGCTGGTGAGCAAACCTATTTTGGATGAGTAATTATTTATGCATGAAAGAGTGACGTCATTGTCGGTAGAAAATGACGATTTAGTACATTCGTTGTTGACAGTGAGACAAACAGTCCATCAGTTTTCACACATTGACTGATTATTCATTATTTGCAGTCCAACAGGTTTGCTTTTAATACGAATGCTTTGAAAATGCATAATACCTCTAAAATATGCATCAATCTAAAAAAATTAATGTTCATCAATTTTTGAATCTCTTAGAATTCTTCCAATATCAGAAGCAGTGTTTTACATAAGTGACTATAAATGATAACAAATATTTTTATTTATCTGTGAGTGATTGATCAGAAATTCTTACTGTAAAAACTAGACATCATTGGATCTATTTTGACACCAAACTTTTGTTTGCGCGATTTTTGAGTTGTGCTATACATATCATTCAAATAATGTGTCATCATAAATCATTAGGTATATATCGTTTTCACGAACACTGACGTTATATCTGAATAAAGCCAAAGATTTTAGAAGACAACTAACTTTTCTATACCTCAGTGTTTTAAGATTGTGAACCACAGATAAAAATGCGGAAATTATTGAAAATTTTACTGGACCTTTCGCTCCCAATAGCATCAGAGTTCCCTATGTCAGCAGAATGGACGATTTTCTTGAAGACAAAGGATGAGATATAGCTGAGGATCTTGTTGAAGCCAAATGATAAAGCAAGTTATCAAATCTGAACAGATGTAGCCACCACGGGATAATATATATTTATTTCAGCCTGTTGTGCCTGTCGTGTTGAGGTTAGGACCAGTGATGTTGAAGCTAGAGGACGTGTAAACACACCCTCTAGCCACAAGGCCACCGGACCATCTGTTGAATTAGCCAGGAAGGCACTGCTTTAACGCAGGCACATGAAGGGCGGATTGCATTCTGCAATCATTTAATGCCTTATCCGACATTGTTGCGCTTCACACAAGCGCTACTCATTACATGTGGTCGCCCATCTGTTGAGTGCGATAAACCAAATAATGAACTGAAGAAAAAGACAAACCAACCGCAGTTTTTGTAAGTGCAGTTTGTCACCTGTGAGGATAATGGCAGCATCAACTGACACTTCGAAATCATATAGAGAACATGTTTCATCCCTCTTAAAAAGGAACTTATTGAAAAAAAATTGCCACAGTAATCTGTCATATTTTCTCAACTTCTGGCCTCCGATGCGGATGCGGACCATAGTCATTACGGATCAAGGTAAAATGCGCTGGGTACTGTGCCATTTGACTTAGCGTCAGACTCGTTGTCACAGTCATGGCTTTTGATAGGGTCTTTGTAGGCCCCACTTGGTGCTGCTGCTTTCAAACGTTCTCAAACAAACGTCTTATTCGCTTTCAAACGACTCAATGACTTTTATCATTTATTGTGCATGTATATGAGATTCCTTTATCAATATTGAGTATGTTGTTGATTGAATAAAGTACCACGTTGGAATACAACAACAAATACATTGATGATATTCATCACGGCAAGCCACAAAGCGTCGATGTATGCTTATCACTATATTCTAATGGAAATCACAAAGTCTTTCGGGCGTTTCAGACGGCTCACTGGGATGCTCACTGCAGTTATACGCTGCCGATGGACGTCTGTGACGCCCGAAAGACCTTGTGATTTCCATTAAAATATAGTGATAAGTCATCGACGCTTTGTGATGAATATTTTCAATGATTCAAGCCCTCTATTTCCTGAAACAACGAATACAAATACAGCTTGAATTACTCATTTGTCTTTAAATTCGTTTCCAACTCAATGGTTCGCACTCTATAATCCTTTGAAACTACAAGTCATGCTTGGCATTTTGAAGCAAGGAATGCGTGAACTTCAAAGCACGTGATAGGAAAATGACGATCAATTGCGTTACAATTCAACTTTTCTAGAACGTACTTGGCTTGTTGCAGGTTTACAAAGTAAATAATTTTGCAAATCGACGATGATTAGTCTACCTGCCTCAAATATGAGCAACAAATAATCATCGATGCCAGCAGAATGAAATTTATTAACAAGTTAATGGATATTTTCAGAGCACTTCCTAGGCAAATCCGACCAAATGAAAGAATTTTCCGAAAATCAAGGAATAAGAGGAGCTAAAGATATGAATCAGCACGTTATGAAATGCTAAATAAGGAAAAATATCCGCTTGTATATCAATTTTTATTTTGCAGTCTTGTAGGAGACGGCGAAAGATTTTGGGGAATCGCGCGAGGTCTTCGCGTGGCATGTCAACTAGTCCAACGGCTTGTGGTGAAAAGGATGAAAAAACTCTAAAACTTAAAGGACTTCAGGCTTAGCTTTACCAGGACCACAACATAAATTGCGACTGAGGGGGAGGACGCATCGTCCCGTACAGATAGCGAAAGTCTGTCATTAATTGTACTGAAGTGGAGGGGGTGATTTCAGAAATCAATCCGCAGTCCACGTGCATGCGTTTAAGCAGTGCCTTCCTGGCTAATTGACGCTCTCAACAGATGGTTTGCTTGCACGTCCTGTAACTCCAAAGTCGCTGGCTCAAACCTACCCACGGCTAATGGCCCAACTGGCCGAAACATGTCTCGTGGTGGTTACATCTGCTGACATTTGACAAATGTTCACTGCATCAACATTTACGACAGGAAACCATGCCTTTGTGATGCAACTGTAACAATGGAACAGAATTCAATAAATTGATGAATATTTTAACACCAAAGCTGGTGAAATCCAAATTTCTCCAGAAAGCAAACGATTTACGAACGATGACTAAAGAAAACCAATAAGTATTCTTTTCAGTAATAGTTTCCATACCAATAAGTATAAAATATGGAAATTAATTTTTGATAATTCTCTCTCTCCTTCCTGTTCGGAATATTCTTCTCCAACAGCACTGACCGCACATTGTTATCAAGTTGTGTTTTCATGCATATGTGAGCGCACATTAAACATTGGAAAGAAACATTTTTCACTTTTGACTGATTTCTTTGGTACAGTACTGTGTTGATGTTCAGGTGAATAGTTTTGGTTGTAAGCTTGGATATAAGCTGGCCTGAAACACTCATAATCTTCTCACCAGCTCATTCTGCACAACTTGAAATGAACTTATGTCAATCATTCCTCAAACATAATTTACAGAAACATTCAAATGGCAACTAGCTTTAAATTGAAAGGGCTACGGACAAGGACTTTAAATTGAAAATCACGGGCCAGAACAGGATAATAAATGGAAGAGTTCATCGGCTCGCATTGAAGAACGGGCATTTGCAAACGGTCAAGGGCTGGGCGCGGACCGAAACAGTGCTGCCAGGGTTCCGCAATCTAATCAGAGGTCCTAAAAGAACTGATGTCTATGATTGGCAGAATATCACGATTGTTGTGCCCATAAAATGCACGCAGTTATTCTGAAGTAATAATGGCATATTTGTAAAATGACACTGCAACAAAGCACAAAAGCAGGACATAAAATGATATCTTTATGTTTGAAAATTAAAAACACGTCAACAAAGCAATTGACTTGGAGCAATGTTAATTGCACAACACTGTGTTTCCTACCATAAGCCTTTATAAATGGAAAGGAAGACCATTTCTTTCGATCTTTATCAGTGGCGTAGCCAAGGGGGGACATGTTCCCCCCGAAATGAAATGTGAGCGGTGACAATTTCTGTGTTTTATACGGGTATATTAACATCATTCTATGTCGAATTATCAATTTATTAATGTGAGAATCTGAAATCCTACATTTGCGCGCTTGGCTAATTTTCACATGTCCCCTGTTGCGCAACGATCGCGAGAGATGTTCACTTTTGTGAGTCTGTTGTACTGTTGTACTGGTAGTACTAGTTGTACTGTCACGGACTTCTCGATATGGCTTGTAGCCAGGACACGACACGATTTTGCGACACCCAC
This sequence comes from Prostheceraeus crozeri, assembly GCA_907163375.1. Taxonomy (NCBI): domain Eukaryota; kingdom Metazoa; phylum Platyhelminthes; order Polycladida; family Euryleptidae; genus Prostheceraeus; species Prostheceraeus crozeri. The sequence goes on from CAJQUW010009992.1 coordinate 98,600, forward strand.
AAGTAGAGCCCATTCATGACTGGGTATACAAACGTCTGTTCTATTTCGCTTTTGCTTCCAATTACACATGCATCGAATGATGAGCCACTTATATTAAATCAATATTGCTACAGCCTAGACTTCATTCTACGCTTGTGGCTGTCATCGATAATCTTGTATATACTTGCACGTACAATTTTGTAATTACTCTGGCCTACATCAAATTGAAACCGAAACAAGATACAACAAAACACATATCAGAGTTGACTCTCACTGAAGCTCTAATTCATGATCAAATCAGATATGAATGAATATTAGGGCTTCTTATGATTTACGAAATTATTTAGTAGCCTATAGGCCCATGTTAACTAAGCCACATTTATTTCCCCCCCCCCCCAAATGAAATCCTGGCTACGCGACTGATCTCCATGTCAGTACAGAAAGAATGAATTTGAATTTCCTAGAAACTATGTAAAGAAAGCATTAACGACAATTCAGAACAAAAGGGAAAGACCAAGAAAGTTTTGGATTTTCTAAAATTTTGCACTTCCCATATGTTCCGAAGGATTCCTTTCGAGGAGTTAATAATCATCAAGCATTCATCACCGTGTCGCATAAGAAAATAAAGATATGCTCATATGAACTACCTGGTCTCTTTCTTAATCATGTTAGTGCAATGCTATAATTCTCACAAAATTGATAAACCAATGATCCTATGATTCAAGCACTGATGAAATCTGATCATTACAGAAGTAAGGTGAGTATTCATCAATGAGTCACACCTTCTCTTCATTTAAGCTTTCATTGCCATAAATCTAAAAGGATATGAAAGTTGAGAGTTCCTCTGCAGTCATCCGGTTTTATGAAATTTGCAATATTCTGTCAGACTAAACTTTTGCAGTTTAATGCTTCCATATCGCCTACCTCATCACAAGCTTGCATCCATATTCCGTCATATGATCATCGTTCTCTGAGGAGGAAATTCAATTTCCTCTACTTTCTCTAATTGCCATTTCTTTTCTATATTCTCGACAGACTGGTCATTGAAAGTACTCTGAATTAGAAACGTTTGTAGCCGCAAACGTTGCGAAATTTCTTGGTGTAGAGAAGCTTTAATCGAGATTATCTTGACCCTTACGTCATCAGATTCAGGAGATTGTTTATCAATATCAGTTGGGTCATTATTGAGGTTCATAGGTGCATTCCAGATTGACTGCTATATTCCGAAGAGGTTTTAATGGTTATCATGTCATAAAGTTTTTATAGATAATCAAGACCCTATCCATTAATAAATTCGAAAGTATCCATGCAATTGTTTAGTTCATCATATATCTATGATTTTACAATCTATACAAGTATAATTTTGGCATATGGAAGTCATATAAGAAGCGTATATATAACAAGAACATGCAGGAAATAAAGGACACACATGATTTACATTCATTCGAAAGGAGACACTTAATCGGTGTTCTTATTTTGGAAGCTTTCTAAGGCCTTCCGATCAATCGCGGTCGACCATCGTCATTCCCCTGAGATTTTGAGCATCGAAAACCACGGGTGATGGGTCCTGGAGCCCCTCGCTTATTTTGATCGCTCAGTGACCCCCACTCTTTGTTGACATAGTTGCTAGATTTGAGAAAAAATACATTTTTTAAATTTCAAAATGCTTGGGGTCTATAACCGGTGCCAACAGATAATTCAAGATGCCATGCAAAATTTTTTTGATTTTAGTTGAAGTTTAGAGGTTGAAGCTGATTGGGTGACTAAAATAATCGAAAAATTCGAAAATTTTCAAAAATGACATGTCACATGTCGTGAACATAATTACAATTGAAAAAATTCAAAAATTCAAATTTTATTTAGCCTGGGGTCTAGATTGAACATTTAATCATAAACAGACAATAGGCCCTATACTGTATATTTCTTTTCTGCATAACAATCCAAAAAATGTATTTTTCGTCTGGAGATGGAAAAATTGGGTGTTTTTGAATTTCAAATGAAACTTTATGCCAAAAGTCCTGTGTGGAACTAAAAACACAATCCTGTATGGAAAATGGAAGACATTTTCGGTTAGAGCAGACGCAGACCAATCGAATGGTGTGTTGAACATTGACAATAGACCTGCATCTTGACCACAAAATGCAAAAGACAAGAATCACTTCCAAAAACATTGAAATTTCTGGACTTTACCATATACACGATTCTCTCGCTCAAAGGAAGGAAACTGTAAATCACATTGTACAGCGCAATAAGAACGTGGCCTTCTTGTGTGACACTCCAACAGATAAATTGTTTAAAAATTGTCACTGGTTGTCCAAAACACTAAAATCGTGTGTGATTTATTTTGTAACGCATCAAATATAAAAATAGGTTGCAAATTGCATAAATAGGTGAGGCGGACTAACATGGGCACCCTAAGGGTTTTCCAGGCTTATTAATTCTTTTCGTCCCGGAATAACGCACACGGCAAGAAGAGCGTATCAGCCAACTTTGCAAAAAAGATGGAGATTCTGGGATACATTAGGAAAAAATTAGAAGCGATTTTGTAAAAGCAAAAATACCCATTTAGCCCCATACCGAGGGGTAGGCTAATATGGGCATGGGGTTATAAATGAGTTTTGTATATTTTGACTTATCAAATGATGTTTATCAACGTTTTTGTCGTCTCCAATACATAATTGGTTCATCACGATTAGAAGTTAAAATGGAGCGTGATCGCATCGGCTACGAATTGATAGTCAAACAAGGTCTCTTTTACATAAACTGATAAGTCATGAATCATCATTCGATTTTGCACTTATCACAAAATAACAAACGTTGCATGAACCGCTTTTTCATTCATGCCACATCAGTCATGTGCCCAATTCTTATACGGTATTTGGTGCAAAGGTCAATCATCATTATTTAGTGTCAATCTCCACTGATAAACATGCAAGTACAAGATTACAAACAACACATGGTAGACTTTTTTTCTTGTAACTGGATAGGAATCAACTGCTAGCAGATAGGAAACGATGCTAGCCAACTGACATGTCTCCAGCGCTGTAAGGGCAAACTAAACTGATGCTAATCTCAAAAGCAAGTTCGGTGTTCATGATGAGAACTTCAAAAGAGGAATTTATGTCATTTAGTTTGCTATCTGACTTTCTAATGTAGACTTGATAACAATAGGTCGTTCTCTTTCCGACAAATTTCATGCTTTGGCGCTTTTTATGAATCTATTCTCTTTCCATCAAATTCTAAAGAAACATTTTGCATTGATTCATAGTTCCACTTATGTCTTTCTATAAATCTCTAAAACATTCTGGCTATTTGTCTGGAAACAAGCATGCCACAAATAATAATATTAATGATAAAAATGCACTGCCCATTTTACCTCAGTGAAATTTTAGGAGTGGGGCTGTATGGGCACTCTTCTTAGACTCATATTATACGGTAACTGTCAATCATGGACCTAAATGAAAGCTAGATCGTCAATCTGCATGTAATTGCGATGACGGGACGGTTTTTGTCTGCCTGGAAGAATCACTCTACACAGAATGAGAGGCTTGTCCAAATAAGCGTCTGATTTCATTGTCGATACTTCAGCGATCAAATTTATGCATTTTATCGTTATCTTCTTGTAGTCCGGCAGCCAGAACGAGTTTCTGCAGAGAACGAGGCCGAAAGTGAGACTTTCACAGAATGATGTAGGCCTACCCTATGCCTACTACGAATCAGCACGTCTGCCGAGTTCTAGTGAGTTCCTCTTCTTGTCAGACATGATCAAAGAAAACACATGTAAATTCAATGGGACACAAATTGCAGGTTTTGGTTATAATGAACTGTTTTCTTTGATTAAACGAAAGTACTAAGCCTAGAGGAATCATTTTTGGCATGGAATATCTTCAGGTCATTTCCTGTGATATGCATGTGTTATTATCATGCATGTGATCGGCAATGTATGTGAGAATGTGGTTGAATGTGGATAAAGTTGCTCAACATGCTTGTGTTTGCCGACATTAAGAGGCTCGCCAAATCTAAATGTGTTTAGCTTTATAGACAAGGGTGCATGAACATGAACGGAAATGACCTGAAGACATTCCATGTCAAAAATTATGACTCTAGGCTTAGTACTCTTCGTTTAATCAGAGAAAACATAAAAAATTAATTATGACCAAAAACTGCAATATGCGTCCCATTGTTTTTTTCCTTTGATCTTGTCTGACAAGAAGAGGAACTCACTAGAACTCGGCAGACGTGCAGATTCGTAGTAGGCATAGGGTGTACATCATTCTGTGAAAGTCTCACTTTCGTCCTCGCTCTCTGCAGAAACTCGTTCTGGCTGCCGGACTATTAGTGCGTGCGTACGTGTACGTGAGCGCGCGCTTTCCTCGAATAAGCTGCGTTGCCACATGCGGATAAACGATGACCATGACAAGTTCTCTGTCGAATTTGAAGTTCATACGAGGAATGGGTCCTGAGCTAGAGGCCGAAGAACTCAAATTACCCATATTAGTCCCGCCTCCATGATGTTATAGGCAAGTTATATAAACAAATATAAACCTTAGGCAAAAGCGATTCCCGTCGGAGGAAATGTGACAGATCAAAAATAATCATCAAACATCGAGAGACCTTGAGAGATATGCTTTGATAAGCTCTACTGTTCCACAGCTAGGGGCTACTAATTTGAAACAGATTATTCATGTGAAATCAGCCCGTTGGCCTGTATAGCCTAGGCTAGGCCTACATTCAATGATGATAAAGCATTAATGATGATGAATCAGTGAATGAAGTTCTATTCAATGAATCCCAGAATTTGAAACTTCATCCGCTGAGTGATGAGGCCGAAGGAATTTCTCCATTTCCAGCTGTGGTTCATCCTTTGACCAAATTAAGTTTCATTGGATGAATTCTGTCGACTGAAGATTTCATGCAAAATAAAGTATTTTATGTCCATCATCATGTCCATGGTGCGATGATCTCTTCCGTGTAAATTTTGAGCACCAGTAGAAGAAGTCGAAATAATTTTCGGCGGACATTGGCAAACCACGGTCCGCAGAGACTACATAATAATTGCAAATTTTGTTGTCATGAGGAATTCTACGCATTTGAAACACTCCTTCTTAGGTTAGATTAAATTACGTTTTAGACATATCATTGGACTTACTTTTAAAATTTATGACTTAAAACACTGAAAATTTTCCATTTCGCACACTGGATTTGATTAATAGGCCTACTGAGTTGCCCTCTACACAATAAAGTTGCTCTGGCTAAAATCATATTGATTAGCCCACATATTGGCAATATTTCGTTGAATGCTGAAGTTATCACTTTGCATAAGGACCAGGTCCACATATAGACACGAGCAAAATCAATTAGTGATAGCATAATACATAGGAGCAGGCCTAAAAGTAGCCGTGCCATTGATTCTCTGAAAGTCGATTCGGCCCATAGAGTAGGGATATATAGGAAGAGTGTCGACTCTAAAAGGAGATACAAAAAAAATCTCGATGCTAAAAAAGTAGGGTATTTTGGGCCAAACTCGCCATGTTTTCGATGTTTTTTTTAAATTGTATTTTTCTCATGCTACAAAGGTCGATGGAGCAGCAGACATGATATTAAAAGCTTGCTAATATTCCAAATGATCAATTTCAAAAAGAATTTTGTATGAACTATTTTTCAATTGAGCTGGATACTGCAAGTTTGAAGCTATTTTTGACTTAGCAAGATAAAAACTTGCCCATGTCTGTTGAAGTTTCCCATCACTCCAGGTAAAGTCGACCATCCTATCAAAATCCATTTTTATACACAAAAGTCATGTACGAATCTTAATTAGTGTTTATAAAAACTGCGATGTATGTCGCTGAACTTAGTATAAGCTACAGTTTATGTCTTAAGAAATCGTCATTTACTTAATGTACATCTCCTTCCATCCATATGTTTAGGCCTATTATTTGATTCCAAGTTAAAATGATATCTGGAAAAGCATAATTACTAATATTTCGCGAATGAAATTGTTTATCAATGCAAACAATGTAGCTAATGAATTTCCCGCAATTACAAACGCCTTTCAAGCATCGTGAAAGCCACGTTGATTTCTTGTAAAAAAATAAAGATTAGTCTTTGGCATCAATGCAAACAGCAGTCACATATGAAGCTTTCTTCAGCTCACATTTCGTCTCAGCAACACATGCAGCTGGGGCCCCAGTTGACACGAAGCACATCTAATCCATATTTCTCCCTCGGAAGAATCATCAAAATTTCCCCACGAAATATAGGCCTACACATTGATTCGGGGTGAATTGATTGATTGACAATGTTTGAATCCAAAACTACTGTTCTTAAAAAGCAAAGTTTAAGATTTGGACAACGTATGTGTACCCTTAAATAGGATATACTTGATTCTGCAGGTTTTGCTGGTTTCGTACGGATGGGTCTCTGCTTTGACTTTGATTTATTTCCTAAAAATAGATACAGCGATTATTTGATGTTATATGGCGCATAGTGGTTTGTGAATGTGGCCTACATGTTATTAGTCGATGTATATTGTCTAAATACCGACTAAGCAATATTTACGTACTGTGAAGCTGTTGTGTAGACAGAGTGTATAGGCCCATTACATAGAAGACTCGAGTTTAAAAAGCTCAGAAATTATTCGGCAGTTCATGAAATTGCATGGTATAGCAAATACAGGTCTGTAAGAATATATAGAACATTCCAATATTATAAGTAGTAGGGCCTAGGCTATATAGGTCTACGTACAGTGGGATGTGGCCTGTCAAACGCATGTATACAGTATATGATATTAAGTTTATATATTACATGAAAAACAGTCATGAATGTCAACCTCTTCAACAGAAAAACTTAAATCGGATGTTTTAGGAACATGAATTAACTCACGAACGTTTTTTGATTGAAAGGGATCAAGACAGGATAAACTTGCCCATTATTTGTAATTCTCAAAGAAATATAAATAATAATCAAGATTACTCAGTTTAGTCGAATTATTCGATGACTGGGGATATAAGCATTTTGTATGTGATTTATTGCATTTAGCTAAGTTTGAAATATTTTTGCAAAAGTTAGGGTATATAGTTTCCCGCAGAATTCGCGATGGGCGAGTTTATCTAGTTTCACAATTTGCGTGAACAGTTGCTTAATCGACTTCTAGTGACAAAATTATTGTGAATAGAGAAATCACATTTTTATGAAACAATTATGATGCTATTTTAATAACGTAATATGCAAAAGAACTTTGGTAACGTGTACAGTAACTTTTCTACTTGCCACTTATGATGGAGCAGCAATTTCATTAACAGGAGTCCAATCTCAGAAATTTTCCAGTACAAAGTAAAATGGCTTATGTGCTGACTAAACTTCAAATCCAAATTGATTGGTATGTGGAGTAAGCAAACGAGACGATAAGAGCTACAAAATCGCAGCCGAACGAGGTTTGAAAGTTACTTTCCTGCTGTCCACCAAGCGAGTTAACATAGATAGGCGACTTTAACCCTTTAACGGCCACAAGACACTGGTGACCCGAACTTTTCATCGCCTCTAGTGCTGATAAGGAGTAATAATTTTTTGCTCTATGATTGATATTTTGTTTAACTGCATCATGCCAAATTATATGGTAAGTTTTTTTGGAGTCGAAAATCTTTTCATTATTTTATGTGGCTGTTCTAAAAAGGGTACTTTGCGACATTTGACCACATCATTTTTATCGACTGCTTGAGAGCAAGGTAAGTGTGTCGCATGCTTATCATACATTCCAAGGATATGACAGAGACCCATCATTTATCACTGCACACTTCAATTCCCTTGTTGATGAAATGTGTTTGGTCCAGACAAACAAATATGCCACGGGTCACTAGTGACCCTGTGGTCGATAAGTGAAAAGAAATGGAAAAACTGCAATAGAATAAGGCGTGATTAGCTGATGTCAGTGATGTAGATTGTTAATTCTAATGCATTTTTCTGATCTTCTAGCATAAGATAATACAAAAATGGGTCAAATACGTCTATTCTATCGATACCTACGTAGGACAAATAAGACTCCTTCGTCGTCAGAATAAGTTTGTCAGAGAAAATCAAAGGGATATTATAACCCATAAAAATACTTGCTTCACAGACATGTAATACAAATAAGTAATCTTACTAAGTTATCCGAATGTCTGCCAAAAGTAGTGCACTCCAGTAGGGACTCGAACCCTCGCCTTACGAGGTCAATGCCGAGACCCTAACCCCTTGACCATAGGATCACTGTCATTCGGCTAGTTAGCTGCATGGTTAATATACAACGCTCTGGTTGAGAGTAGTGGACTAAAAACTGCTGTTTTACATTTCAGAAATCAAAATGAAGAAGTTTTATCAAGTGCAGGCAATGACGAGTGATGACTGATGAGGTGTACGCTCTTCTCGACGAAGTAGGGAGCGATGATGAAGAGGATGTCGACAACCTCATGAATGACAGTGACACCGAGTTTGTAGAGGCTGGTGATGGGGATGAAATGTCAATTGATCAATCGGAAATCGGGGTATCAGCTGTGGTCCACCAGGATTTACACGCACATGTAGATACGGAGGATGAGTCGATGCAAACTGACATGAGTCGACGGGAAGCAAGCCATCAACTGGCCAACATCAAATGGAGGAGCAAAAAAAGAATAATTCAAACCTCAGAATGCAGTTATGACGGAAGAATCTTGTTAGATATTAGAGAAGATGAGTCATGTTTCGATGTCTTTAGGAAAGTGACTGACTTGGACGCTCTGCTGAATTTGTTAGTTGAGGAGTCAATCAGATATGCTCGGCAAAATGGCCGCGAATTTACGATAGACAAGGAAGAGATGGCCGCTTTCTTAGGCATCAATTATATCATGTCCATCAATACATTGCCAACTTTGGAATCCTACTGGTCCACGGATGAAGCCATTGGCAACTGTAGAATTCAAAAAGTCATGACTCGTGCACGGTTTGCAGATTTTTGCACAAAAATTTGCACGCTCCGCAGCATTTTGCAGAACCTTCATTTCTCGGATAACGAAGCAATGGATAAGGACGATCGAGCGGCAAAAGTACGTGTCATTTTGAACCATTTCAATCGATGCTTCCAATGGGCAAGAGACAACACATCTTGTCAGTCAATTGACGAGCACATGTGCAAATTCAAAGGGAAAAGTGGAATGAAGCAGTTTATAAAGAACAAACCGATCCGATGGGGGTTCAAGTTGTGGTTTCGATGCGCTTCTGCTGATGGATATCTGTATGAGCTGGACATCTATCTTGGGAAACAAATGAGAGCATCTGGCTTAGGCGTTGGAGAGTCTGTTGTGTTGCAGCTCACTGAACTCTTGAAAGACTCCCGTGTAGCCATCTATGCCGACAATTTCTTCGCCTCACCTATTTTGGCAAAAACGCTACTGGAAAATGGCATCTCAGGCCTCCCAAAAAAAAACCTATAAAACCTATAAAACCTATAAAAACCTATTTTTTAAAAACTGACATATATTTTTAAAAAATAACCTATAAAACCTATATAAACCTGTTTTTTCGGACTTCTTATGATTTTTGACTGAGATGATCACATTTCTTGTGCTCTTTTACATATCACGTAAGTTTTCTTGATTATCGATAAGGAAAGCAATTTTTAATACAAACTGGTTTCAGATTGTGTGTTATTCGTCTTTTGAAGGTCGGTGATTGATTTTGTTCCTCGTGTGCCCAATGATCAGCAGTTATTACTCTTGAATGATTTTCGATTGGTTCAGTCTGGTTGTTGAACTGTTCGTATTGTTTACTTGTCAAACAGAAAGCCTTTTGATACATTATCTATATCCTTCTATGTGTGATTTGATAAAGTCTGTCTTGTTCCGCTTTCAAAACCAGAGTTATGTAAAAGAAAACTCAAAGAAGTTGAAATCAATCGATGTGCCACAGAAACATTTGACTAATGAAGATATTGAAATCGGACATGCAGCCAGAGACGCGATTGAGAAGGTCGAATCGAAATCGAAGGATGAAGTCATGAAACAGAAACTGTCGTTCTACCAAACTGCATCGCAGTACTTGATCGATAAACTTCCACATGATAACAAAATACTTCGAGCCCTCCGCGTACTATATCCAAAAGAACAATCCAACAAGAAAAGATGCCGCTATATCAAAATCATAGCAGAAGCGATGCCTTTTCTCAAAGATGACGACATCGTAAAAATCATCGACGAATGGAAATTGTACGGTGAAGAAAAAGTTAAGTCAGACATTCATGAAATCCGCATTGATGAATTCTGGTCTCAGATACTAGAACATGAATCAGTAAGTGGAAGAAAGAAATACCCGAATCTTTCCCGTGTCGTAAAAGCAGCTCTCACATTGGCTCACAGCAATGCCGACTCAGAAAGGGGACTTTCAGTTAATAAACGATTGCTTGGTACGGATAGAACAGCGCTTTCTGCAAAATCTGTAATCGGAATAAGAGCATGTAAAGACACTGTCCGATCATTTGATGGCATTACAAACGTTCCCATCACGAAAGACCTTATCAGCGTGGCGAGGGCATCTTCGAAGGTGTATCAACAGGAATTGGAGGAAGAAAGGAAAAAGGCGGAAAAACTTAAACAGGAAAAGAAAGAACGCGAAGAAAAAGAAATTCAAGCAGAAAAGGAACACAATGAAAAAATAGAAAAAATGGACGCGCAAACATGTCTTATTGCGAAAGACGAAGAAAACGTCGATGAAACGTCGAGAGCCAATCTTCTATTAAAGGATGCACAAACCCGTCTCGATGAAAGCATAAAAAAGAATGATATGGATGGTATCAGTATAGCATCAGATCTTTTGCGATTGGCAAAAGAAAAAATCGAAACATCCGCAAAGAAGCAACTTGAATTACAGAACAAAAAGCGGCAGCTCATGACAACTTACCACGAAATGACAATAAAGAAAAAAAGACTGTAATAACGAACTTCAACCCTGTTGATGAGAGATAGTTGACTGTAGTTATAGCAATTTGCTTGTCCTCATTTTTTGTATAGATTATTTAACTAGTATCACATTTTCAGTTATTGAACTTTTTAACTTTTTAGTGGAAAGATTGGACATTTTTACAAGTGTTTGTTTTGAAGTTTTCTGTTCGGTAAAGCTGTAAGTAAATTTTGTACAAAACTTTACAATTCACGAAGTATTTTTCTTAATTTCCAAAGACTGCTTTCTCCAATAACCGAGAAGTTTGTAATTTTTTAATAGAGTTTTTTTTATAATGAATGTCAATATTTTATAGCTCCCTACATGTACAAAATATTCATAAAGTTAAATAGCACTTGAACGTATTAATGCATGTATTGGATGATAGTCGTTGACTTCAATTTTCAACGTATTTTACTTTGTCATTTACGTAATTTATCTACTTCTCATAATAAACCTACTTATTAATTGCAATCAAATTTACGTGAACGATCATATTAGTTTGGTTGGAGTTTCACATGTAATTGAACAAGATTGATGACATGATAAATTTAATTTCAATTAAACAATAATATGCCTATACATAATAAGATTATGAAAACCTATAAAAGCCTATATATTTTTTTAAGAATAAGAATAAGAATAAATTATATATATATTGTCCAAATAAAAATCAAAAGTAACATAGCACAAATAAGTCAATAAGGAATGGCACATGTGAGATCAGTGAGGTTATTCATAACTAAAATTGACATTATCACATAACAGTTCTGTCGCAAAGTCGTTCTGCAGTAAGGGACTGTCAGCCGTCCATTTCGTGGGTGAGAAACGATTGAATGTAGCGGATGATTTGTGAACTGGCACTTTTCGAAGAAGGTCTTGAAACTTAGGAGACGTTTTTGATGAAAGTTAGCGGCATTGTTGTTGCATTTACAGTTGGGCATACAAATAATCTTTCTCGCACGCTTACAAAGTCTTTCGATTTTCTGAACAATTTCCGCGAAATTTTGGGACCTATAATTTTAGCCTATATTCTCACTAAAATTCGTTGGGAGGCCTGGCATCTACTTCAATGGCACAGTGAGGAGGAGGAACATAAAAGGAATGCCAAGCAATCTGAAGGTGAGATCACGAAAATTGGGCATGTTGTGCATGCACAGTACAGTGATGATTGCAGCAGGCCTACTTGTACTGTACATGCGACATTTCCTCATATCGATCATTGACACTTCGTAACACAGTGTAAGCCAGACTTCCAATTTATCATAAAGACATACATGTGAAACACTTAAACGATGTACATGTATAAAATTCTAAGTACAATTGCATGTGAAGCTTTCATTAGAAACTGAATTTATTCTTCCAATACAAAAGATTATTCGGTAATTTATTCGGTTGATTATTTGTATTTCGCATTTTCAGGATGAGAAAGCAATGGATAGAGGTGATTTTCAATGTGTACATGCGGATGATTTGGTTGTCTGCAAATGGAAAGATAACAAGTAAGTACTACATGTAATTAGCCTATATTTTTTCATCAATATCCATTTATTGCATATGAAAATTGCACTTCGGTTTTCTAGATCTGTGCTGATGATCGCCACATCTACGGAAAGCAACGTCGGATCTGTGAATGTCCAACGACGGCAGAAGGGCTCTGCCGAGAAGCTCGGAATCTCCTGTCGGAGGATTGTTGCAAATTACAACAAAGGAATGGGAGGCGTGGATCTTCTGCACCAAAGAAAATCCTTCTATGAGGTGGACCGCAAGGCCAAGTTCCGGTTCGACCTACGTATATTCTTCGACCTCATGGACATTACATGCGTCAATAGCTTCCATCGTTTACCAACAAAGCTGTGATAGCAGAACCTCTCTGCTGGATTTCAAGAGATCTGTCGCGGATTCCCTAAAGAGAAGGTACTCTTCTCGGAAGCGCAGCTTCCCGTTCACACGTCCAAGCAGGCTTTCGTCCCTACTGCGCTCGCGGAACGTAGGGTCGATCGAGCATCTGCCAACTTTTTCTGAAAAGACTCGACGGTGTGTTCTCTGCACATGGGGATGTGCTGAATTGAAAACCTTCATTGAGTGCTCAACATGCGAAGTGCCGCTTTGCCTTCAAAACTACCACACTGAATAATTCCATGTACTCGCATCTGATTTGACCTGAAGGTAGCTATCATTTTTTCAAAAATATTGAAAAATGCCAATGGGCTTTGTTATACGAAATATCACTTTGTATGAGTTTGTATTAAGCAATTTGCATCGTAAACTATTTTTGTTAACATATTTTTTCATTTTTGTTCAATTCATACAGTTCTTGAAAATTTTAAAAAAATTGAATTTTTTTCACTGATCGACCACAGGGTCACTGGTGACCCATGCTGGAAAATAGTGAAGCAGAATAGTCAAAAGTTAATGAATGGCAGAGTAGTCATTCATAACCTAGGACAACATAAAAAATATAGAAGAAATTGAAATTCATTCGCTCAGTTCCTTGCGGTCGTTAGAGGGTTAAGCGGTGGGCGGGCTTGGCCCAAAATGCCCTATCTGTATACAGTGAAAATTTTTATGTGAAAATATTCAGTTTTTTGAGAAGATCAAGTTCCCATTGTCCAAAAAATTATTTGAGTAGTTTTATAAGTGTCTAAATTTTTTAAATTTCTATACTACCGACATGGAAGCTCCTTTAGAAGCAGTATGAAACAAGTTGGATATCAAAAGGAATGAACATTTGCTAAAAACAACTTAGCTAAGCTGAAATTAAACTGATTATCAAGGGAATTTCATGAACCGCATTATAATGGAAGTCTCCATGAAAAAGTCGAGATCTTATTTTGCTTTGGCTGAAATTTCAACCTTTAATTCAGTTTTCACCGGCATGATTTTATGACTCACCAAATTCATGTTCATTTCTAGAATCTGAATAGTGATGTGGAACCATTTACATATTTCAAAGTTAATTGAAATCATTGTCTTTGATTATGTGATTTTGCTCTGCCAGTGGCAGGTTGCCTGTGATATGATCACGCTAAAGAAAAAACACTTCACGTTGAGTATGAAAGTGTAATTGCAACCTGTCGAATTTCTAGTTTAACAAACATTACCTCTTCAAGACTGTCATAGCGGAGGATCTGTAAAATACTGGTGCCATCATTCCTTCTGCATTACAATCATGATCAGTCATTTCCGTGGTAAATTCTTCAAAACCTCCACATTTCCATATCTCACACTTGGTAAGAATACCCATATTGTATTCACCTCGAGTTAATTTAATAAAATCAAAAATGTATAGGCCAACACATTGGGGATTTAATAAATGCGGAGTTATCACTCTACCGAATATATTTACTCTATGATTAGGCCTGTCTTATATTATTCAGGCGCCACTAAGGCTGTCGTGCGGTTGACGCGCCGTCCGAATTGCGGCCTCTGCGCGCCACGCTTTCTATTACTTGCTTTCCTCCGACTATATCCGCTTTCTATTTTGGCCAGCTACTTTGTTGCCATTACCTTTATTACGCCAACTTGTATACAACGCTTTTTCAAGCACGATGATATCTTGTTTCATCGGCTTGAACTGGATTAATAGCGTTATTTTATTGGAATCTCACTCTTCGACATTTATCCGTGACAATCGCTTTGCTCCTTAGTCATCACACTCTCAATCATGCTTTTTTTGTAGTTGCTATCGAACATTGTCGCCACATTCGCCTGTCCGATACATCGACTGCGGATCGCCTTGGGACGTGTTCTTCACTGCCAATAATCGCTCGCATAGAATAAATATATTATAGGTAGAGTGGTAACTCCGCATTTATCAAATCCCCAATATGTATATGCACTTTCGATTTTATTACATGAAGTTTTGAAGAAATTGCAACGAAATTGAGTGATCATGACATGTATTGCAGAAGGAATGATAGCATTTTACATCCTTGGAGATAATGCTTGTTAAATTAGCAATTCGATATGTTCCTATTTCTTTCATGCTGAATCTCAAGAGCATTTTCTTGAGCGTGTTCATTTCACAGGCAACCTGCCACTGGCAGAGCAAAATCAAATAATCAAAGACAATGATTTCAATTAACTTTGAAATATGTATTCACATGAAAATATATTGTATACTCAGTCTGATCTGATAAAAAGGGATCTGTTTTAATTCACGAAGGCTTAAATTAAAAAAAGTATTTATCTTCCATAAATGTCGCAGTATATACTATAATATTATTCAAATATTTGTCATTGTTGTAAATTATTGAATGTCAAGAGATGTCATGAAAATTGATAGATGCGGATTCTCTATATTCTTATCATTATCAAAGAATGATAGTCTGCACTTATTTCTTAGATAGATTAGGGGGGAGAGAATAGAGCCTCGGCTGTAGAGGCGGATTACTAAAGAAAATAAGAGAGAAAGTCAAAAGTAAAAGGTGACATATAGAGCGCGAATTGTCGCCGGCGAACATCGCCAGGGAATATCCCGCAAATATGACTGAACTTTAGCATGATATTCTGCAGCTGACATTCGCCAGTTTTTCGCAAGATTCGTTCCCACAGGGTTCATACTACTTATATGAGGACGTCATCTCGGTAGTAGGCCTATATAAAATTGCAAAATTTTTACTTTTTTGAAACTGTTCAAATAATGTTTTGGACCACGGGAACGTGATCTCCGCAAAAAACTGAATCTTCTGATATAAAAGTTTTTACTGTATGCAGATACTTTTTTGAGTCAACACTCTACCAGTATAGGGCCTACCCCTACTCTATGGTCGCCCGCGAGCAGATAGGTGATCCAGTGCTTGGCTTAAGGGTTAGCTTGTGTCGAGAATCCGGCCTCTGATGACTATTGTGATCAACAGCCTGCATCACGCTCCATTTCTCTCTGTAAATGCACTCACTGCATTGTACTAGCACCTTGTGAGTCATTAATAAAGATGTTATTATTACCCAGTATTACAATTCAATTTAAATTAGTCTATCACGATACATGTATGTTCTATATCAATACATTTCCTCGTCATGAATAAGCCTGCATGATTATTTGGCTTTCCTGCCTTTACAAGTAGGCCCCTCTAGGGAGCCTACTTTAAGGGTGTCCTTTATGGACATGATATTCTTGAATATAATGTCTCTCAAGCCGCTTCCATATCCATGTCAAATGCAGCGCATAATGTAAAATCCAGAGATGCAGCTGCCGTTGTGATACTGTTAAAGTGGACATACAACTCCATATATAAAGTTTTTCAACTAAAATGTAATACGAAGAAATATTCTTGAGAGTTTTACTCAGGTCAACTCAATTTCAACAAGTAGGTCTTGAATATAAAGATCTACTTGATGGAAACCCTCCTATCAATCACCTGAATATCCCATCTACAGGTCAGATAATGAAAACAACGTCATATATTCAGATGTTGAGTTAGATGTGAAATGCAGCCATAAAAAGACCTTATACGAAGGCATTACTCGCTCCGGAAAATATCCGTCGTCGTCAACTAAGTGTGCGTTTTAGTCAGTCTCACTGCACACGTTAATAAATGAAGAAATTACAATCTGAATTCTCAAGTAGATCTCGTCACAATGAACAAGCAATAAGTGGTTTGGGAAAAACGCATGCTCAAATACAAGAAGAAATATCTGTCTTTCCTTTCTGCCGCTTTTCGTCTTTCATCGAGAACTCCATCGTCTTGTGTTAAATTTAGAGACTTCTCAAATATTCAGTCAAATTTCACTTCAGAAGAGTCGTCAAACAATGAAAAAAGGAATTGAATGACAAAATGTTTGGAATGCACATCGGTATAAAATGGCGAATTACTGATGCGACAACAAAAAGGGGAAGAAAAGGAGGAGGGGTACTGTATCGTGAAGATTGACATGAAGAAATTGAAGAAATAAAAATGTTTTCCATGTTTTCCATGAACAAGGCAGTGATGCAGAAAAGGTAATTGTTTCGGAGAAATGTTGGAAGGGACAATGCTTGATGATAGTCGGAATCAAAATTCAAACTAAATATGTTATTGAAATAGCAGACAATTAAATGTCAAAATGAGCGGACATATAATACAGCAAACATATCATGCATTCCTAACATGTTTTCGCATCGCGGGAAACCGTTACCGCCATTATCAACTTCTGATGTCACAAGAAAGAAGATCAGATAAGTAATATCATCATCATCATGCGAGTAGGAATATTTTCTAGTTTTTGCATGTTTTGCCTTTAAAATCAAAACTGATTGACCATCTCTTTGGGATGATGGCAGTTTGCATTATAAGGACAATACAAAAAAGCGCAAAACCTAGTCAAATCACGCTCGCTTTGTTTCACCATTGACTCAATGACGTCAGTGACAATCAAGGGCCTATTGTTCGCTTCGCGAAGACCATGTTTTGTGCGCATGAATTAGGAATACCGCATGGAGTCATTTAGAGCAGACTGATAGTTATTTTAATCTTCTGCATGATGTCTTGCAGCTTCATAAGTCCAAATTTTTCGTTTGAATAATTATGATATTTGATAATGAATTGAAAATAACGCCTTCAAATAATCATTTGAACTTGAATATCATTTCGTAAGGCTCTACAATTAACAGTTCCACTGTCTCTTGTTCAACAACAGCTTGCAATCCTTAATTACCTTTTGAGTTGTTTGCCAGCTATATGGCGTGATTATCAGTCTTTCACTCATGTTTCGGAATTCGCAAGAAATTCAAAAATTGCGAAACGATGTTTCATATCATGTGCTGCACTTGTTTGTGCACACTTTTCCAGCACAATGACAAGGGTTTTGATCTGTTGAGTCATGATATCAACACCGAAGTAAGTGACGTTGAAGCTAGAGGGCATTACATAATTGCCGAACATGTTTTTGAGAGTCGACAATGCACTGTGAAGGGGTGGTTTACCGGTTGACTCCCCCTTCCAACTGATGTTTCGATGGTCCTGTGACTAGAGGGTGTGGCTAAATATCCCTCCCGCTCGAACGTCGCAAGTTCAAATTTGTCCTCAACTAATGAAATCTAAGAAAACGGAGCTAGTCTTTTGATGGTGAAATCTGCAACGATCTGATAATTGCAACGATTACCAAACTGTCTATTCAAAAAATTCATATCAATTTCTTGAGAAGAATACATGCATTGCTTTTTAATGGCGACATACACTGTAGATGCTTTATATATATGCGTTGATATGTATTTAGGGTAGGTAGATGTTTTCCTTCCAACATTTCCCGCAGATGCAAAGTGAGGTGAAAAGAAGAGGTAGCAGGGCTGACTTGAAACTTTTCTTTGATTTCATAGCAAATGCAACAGAGAATAAATTTATCAAAAATAAATGAAGATGGCGGATGAATAGTGACGGGGGACTACACCCTGCACAAATCGTTCCATTCACTGTTCCACTTGCCCGCGTATTGAATACAGCTATCTATAGTATATGATGAGAGATCATAGCAATGGTCAATCCAATGATCTTCACCCTTGATAAAAATTAGTTTTTTCCGACTATTGGAATAATAAGCTGCATCAATGGGTGGAGTCAAGGCTGGAGAGCTAGTAGGAGAAGCCATTTTGTATATGCTATTAAATGGCACTTTTTTATCACAACAGTTATTGAATTCGATGTTGTATTGCGTGTAGTGATTATATCTGCTACTGCTGTCCGAATGAAAATAATTGGTGTTGCTCACTCTAGGATCGTAGACATAAACCTGAAAGAAAAAAATACAAAATGAATTCTGTGAGTCACAACACATGCGGAGCTGCACATTCACATCATTAAGCAGTTTCGGTTCGGTGCACAGCCCTAATCTTAAGACATAATCTTCTTTTGATCGAAAAATTTCATCAAATAGAATTCATATTGTGTAATTGAAACTAACGAATTTTAGAGATTTTTAATAATCAAGCAGACAACATGTAGCAATTTACTTACTTTCGCCGCCAATGCTTTCATGATAAACCAAAATACTTCTTCATTTTCAACTCATATTCTACTAGTGCCACATATGTGTAACGCTGAGCATTTCAGCTTCATTATCAAATGTGAAATTGGTCCAATTGCAACCGTAGAAGTCAACTGCATTTGTGGAAGCTATCTATCACGATGTCTTTGTTTCGACCGGCGCTGTGGCCTTGTGGTAGAGTGTTCGCTCTGTGTCCGAGAGATCGTGGTCGGATCAGATCGAAGACTTTTGAAACAGGTACACTCTGCATTCTTACTGAACACTCAGCACGAAAAAAGAATGAGAGTGGGATAAATGAAAACTCGGTCCACATGGAAGAAAGTCTCCGTGCCTAATGTACATGTACTTTCTAGCATAAACAATATTTCATTTTTTATACCAAGTTGGAGTGTAATTAAATAGGTTCTTTGATTAAAAGTTGAGAAAGCAACGTGTGAAAGATGTCAATCATAAAAAAGAGAAACTTCCCTATATACGTATTTGATTATGACCACTAACTACAGTAATTGTGATCGCAATTGTACTTGCAACACAAGTCTCGACAGGTATGACAGGCACCTGTCGTTTAGATGCAATCAGCTACATGTAAGTCATTGTCCTTTGCAAAATAAGTGTTTGTGCTGCAAATTTTCGAAAGAATATTATTCAGGAAATTTTGAAACATTTGACGTCGGTCTTTGTGTCAACAGTTTCATCTCATTTGAAGAATAATACAAAGTACAAGTAAAACTTTTGCATTTCGAGTGGGATTTTGACCTCCATGACTTTCTGCGATTTCTTATAGCTGTGGGAGAACTTCTAATTAGATTTGCCTTTAACATGTGTCTCAATCAAGATAGACAGTTTCTGGAATATCTTACCCAATTGTCTTTGAAGAAATGCAGCCTCCTTGTCCGTTCTTCATAGTACACCGAATCGATATGCGACGGAATATCGATATTTGATCCAGGTCGTCTTCCAAACACTTGACTGATTTTCTTTGGATATCCGAACTTGACCCGATCATACTTGCCATCATAAACGAACACTTCATCTCCTGTAAAACATGAATTTGAAAACTTAACATTTATCACAAGGACAGATGCAGGTTGGCCGCACGGTTCCGAAAATAAAATTCGGGTATATTTTTGGTGCCAAAGATTCTTAAGTTAGTAGCAAAAAATAAACATGGTAGGTTACATTTATACAAGGAACCATCATGCAGCTCTTGCTTCCACGTTATTACTTTATTCTGTCGTAAATACCTATAATCCAAATAATTGGTGTTTTGCTAGGACTTTGTCGTCAATCGTTTTACACATGTCAAGCGAAATATTATATTCTAGGCAGAAATACAAGATGGATATATACATGTAGGTAATACAGATAAATGTAGATTGCATATTATGGCTTAAATGGTTTATAATCAGATGTCTTTGATCTTAGCCCACAAACTTTTGCAAACATGGGATTTGAAAATTCGCTTATCTGGACAATTCACTGAACTGCTAGGCTTTTACCATCATGCATTTAACTGCTGCATCGTATCTATATGTACCGGCAAAAATTTGGTAAAATAGAAAAATGATCAATCCGGACTTAAAAAAAGAGCGCAAACTTAACAACATTGACACACTGTACAACAGTTTTTGCTTTACGTGATTAGATAGCTCAGGTGGCTAGGGCCGCACATTAGTTAAGAATGGCGGAAAGTTCATCGCTCGAATCTGTTCGTCGGGAGACGGCACTGCTTTCACTAGAGGCTGCTACCTTTGAGCTGGTGTAAGTTGCGAGTGTGTATGAAGGCTACCTTACCCCCGAGATACCAATAGCATGGGACAGGGAAAAAGTAATAAAAGGTGAGTACTTTAATACCCCGAACTACACATGGAGAGAAAAGACGAAATTCAAGTTTGTGAAATGCATTTGGAAAATGCTAGTAGATGGAGCCGACCTGTTAGACTTCCAAAGAAATCATGGAGCGACGACATCAGAGACGAGCTTCGAGCCCCCAAGCTTCGCATGAAAGATCCGAAGTATTGAGGAAATGGAGAGCCACCATGCAAGTAATCCGTCGGGTCCAATACTGATGAAACTTAAATGGCATTAGTAAGTAAGTAATATCCTTCATTATTATTAATGTACATCTAATATATGAAGTTTGGAAGCATGACTATCGTTGCCACATGGCAAAAAGTTGCAAGGTGACAGGCAGGTTTGTTCTTTTGAAAAAGAGTGAGTTTTCTTTCTTTTCAGGTTTTCAGATGATGAAATAATTTGAAATTCATTCTTGATATTTTACCACTTATCTATTGAAGACTACTATGGCTCCATTAAACTTCGATTTTACAATTTTCATGACAGAAGGATGCTGTGTTCTGTCTAGCCTATTCTACTATGCTTTGCTCTACTCGCATATGAAAAAACCCTTCAGTGAACATGATAAAATGCAGTCACAGAGTAATAATTTCTACATTCATGAAAGTAACTCGGAAGCACTTAAGATCGCAAGAGAAATCATCATTAAATAATCTGCATACTTTGAAATTAACAAGACAAAACTTCATCGTAAACTGGGGTTTGGTAAAGCCCCGGAAAGAGGCGTAGGTATTTTATATAAGAATGCGCTGTTATTGGTTTTCGCAACTCTTTCTGTATTTTTTCGCTATATAATAATTTTTGCAGGGTAAGATCTTATCACATCCACAGAAATGGTCCATTTTGAACGAGCCTTTGTTAGACTTCTTGTCAGTCAATCAAATTTGAGACCGTTGTCATAGACTAACATGCAATACCTCCCAATGTCAGTGTAAAAAGTGTGTTCCTTTACATTGCCGTCGTATCATCCAATGTTCTAAACTATTTGTCAATATATCCTCTGACAGTTCGCATTCACCATTTCATTTTGATCCGTTAAGCCTTCCACATAGTGGGAAGTTTTGTATTCCTCTTTGCACAAGCGTAATTCGAAGTAATAGTTTCTACATTTATATAGCAAAGCTTGTTAATTAAGGTTTTACATTGCAAATAATTCATTTGTTTTATCTTGGACGTATGATACCGAGTGTCGTATAAAAAACTGCTTCTGCTAAAGCTATTTTTTATTACCAATACTGTAATGTCTGCTATATGCTCAACGTCTTTCGTTATTAAGGCAACTGATTCAAAAACGTTATATATAATGTAATTATTATCATTGATTCGTCGATGTTTGAAGAGAATAATGTGTTGAAAACGTAATTTATGAAATTTCCTGGAGAAGCGGTCTGTTTGATCAAAGTTGCAGCTTGTCAAAATTAAAGCAATGGCAAAAGTTATTCTCATAAATATTATATGCAGCTTGTAAGAAAATGTGAAGGGCATGTGAAGGTAGGCGATGCGCTTGTCGTCTAAATAGCATTTTAAAGTATTAGGGATGTAATAATATGTGATAAGCAATTTTTCAATAACATAAAGCAACTATTTAGGGATATTAATCAGCCGCACATTGTGTTCATAAAAAGGCACAGCTTTCATTTTCCATGCCTAAAATGACATTATAAATGAAGCTAAAATTTTCCTTTATCAGTGGCATTTATGATTTATCTATGATATCTAATGGAGTCTCAACTACAAAGGCATGTATTAGACTGGAGGCCGGTGACACGGTAGATATTGCTGGATAGCGATAGCTTCGAAACTTACATGAATCTTGATAAAACCATGGAGCAAGTAAAAAAGTGACTTCAAGTGCTTAAAAATCAAAAAGGATCGATTGCTGCACATGCTAATAAGCACGGCCTAGTCGTGCAGAGAATGTTCGTAAAAATGTGTACGCATAGTATATTATCTGGCAGTGTTTTTTCTGTCTGGTGGCAAAACTGACAAACCTGTAAGTCAAAGTAGCAAGTTCAGAGAAAAAAAATAATGAGCATTATATAATTTTGATATTACGATTGATATAAATCTGAAGTAATAATGCATGTCAATTTCATTACGTAAAATTAATGCATGTTTGATATTTGTAATGGAGCATGCTTACGGAGAAGTTATTCGTGCAAATGTAATGATCTCATTATCTCAGTCAGTTCCGCACTTACACTTAGGTAGACTGGGAATCGGTCGGAATGATTGGACGTGGCTTTGATGTCACCTGACTCAGAGATAATTGTACATCGCAATGTAAAATATACGAGTATGTGAAAAATATATGAATAGGAAGGGTGGTCTTCTTTTAGGTAACACGTGAAAAATTAGCATTTCCTTTTGCGTGCAACAATATAAGTTTGTGCCTCTATTTACGTGCAACGACTCACTATAGA
The DNA here is from genome assembly GCA_907163375.1 of Prostheceraeus crozeri. NCBI lineage: Eukaryota > Metazoa > Platyhelminthes > Polycladida > Euryleptidae > Prostheceraeus > Prostheceraeus crozeri. The sequence continues at coordinate 121,771 of CAJQUW010009992.1, forward strand.
CTCAATATTTCTGCGGCTACTGAAATAAACGAACTATGATCAAACAGGAAACGCGTGTCATAAAACCTGAAGTTATACTGGAGCTAAAATATCATGGTTTATGCAATTCTACCACATGTAGGCCTACCTATCATGTAACGCTTGAAATGTGAAGTGTAAAATATATCATACATCATGACAATATTCATGCAGAATGACTTGCATGATCTGGAAAAAATTGAAATGTATACATGTTTACTAGCGGCACTGTACATTACAAATACATAAAGATGAATTACTATAATTTCAATATATACATTATGTGGTGTGACATATCCACTTAATTTTATTACATGTCTGAGTGATTTCCTCACCTCCACTCTTTCGTATTTCAGCTATCACTTATAAAGATACAACATTTGGCAGTGTCTTATGAATATTTCCTCCCATATGTGTTATGTTTATGCTGCAAATAGGAACACCAGATATTCTGAAATTCCGAAGATGAAAAATAGCCAGTAGGGTTACTGAAAGATACTTCATGTAATTGCATTTTCCCTCTACTTTAATTTTAGAAATTTATAAATGAAGCATGATTCACTTGCGCTCAGCTTGAATGCGAAATATTCGGCTCGGGTTCCGGCTACCTTACATCATCAACGCACATCTTTGCAAGACAGACACGTAGTTCTGTAAAACTATAAAATAGTTTCAAAGTGTTCATTTTGGTCCTCTTCGTTACAGAAGATCTTTCTCTGACGGCAGGACTGTGATAAAAATCAATTCCCTCAACCCAAATAAGATAATATGAGCGAAAGAGAAACTCACCTTTGAAATAGGCACTGAAAATATTATATCCATAATTTGTCGCTACTGCAACTTGAATCACGCCGTCTACATCGTTAGGGAGGTTCGGCCAGCCCCAAGAAACGACATTTGGATCACCATATCTCGGACGCTCAGCCGATTGATCATACAACCAATACAAATTTTCTCGGAAAAAGTAAGTGTTGTATTTCAAAGGGCCGGTATGACTAGAGCTTAGAATTTGATACCAATCGACGACGGTGTTGAAACGTCCGGTACATTTTCCTGAAATATTATCAAATAGGAATCAAGTAGGAACCGAGAAAAGCGATTTTATCAGAAGCTTGATGTTGATGACAATCCCGCCTTGCCCAGCAGAACAAAGCAAGTTACCTTTAGACAGTTCTAAAAGCAAGGCACACAAGACATATCGTATTAATGAGTCAAATTCAAACATGCTAATTCATTTACTTTCTACAACAAAAATAATCCGCTCACTGCCATACTACTGTGGAAATAAATTGTAAGTATATCTAAAGAGAATAACAACTATCATGTCAATAAAAGATACCAACACCCTTGCTTCCCCGACCGCACTCGCCACAGCCCGGAAGCGAACGGAAGTCCAAGTGACGAAGGTGCGAGCTCATTCTATAGAGTTCTCTAGATCACAATTCTGAAATTCCCTTTCAAAGCTGTTGATACAGATTTTCAATTAAATGAAATACATTAAAAACTTTTTCAATTTAAAGCATGCAATGCAATTTAACGCATTCTGGATTGCAATTTAGTTTTATGAAAACAAGTATCTCTTTTCTGAAGGAAAAGCGAAACGGGTAGCATGTTTTTCAATTTGAAATGGCTTTCTGACTCAATAAAATTAATCTGTTTCCTTACGAGAATAGGTGGATGTGATAAATGGCCTTTATGGATGTCGGCTTACTCAGTCTATGTACACGCACTTACTCAGAAGTCAAATAATGTGTAATATATTGAATAAGGCGTCTCAACGATGTATTTAGCTGATACTGAAATAGCAACAAATATGATCGTGAAATTATTGCACAATAGATTGCCAAATGCGGAGGCCTTGCCATCGATATTTAGCTTTCATCAGACATTGTCAAATATGTATTTACAAAAGACAAACAATTCATAAGATGGAAATGATCGCATTATTAAGTTAATTCTCAGAATGAAATGCTTGAACTGAGATATTGAGAAGTTATACCTGTCATGACTGAGATCTTTAAGACATTAAAGTTTCTCCGGAACTTTGTTGGCTTCATCAGATGAGAATTGTTTTCGAAAGTTACCTGAAAGTTGCTAAATTGCATTAAGTAGAAAAATACTCTGGGACGCTCTAATGTCATGTAGCGCAAACGAGTGAAATTTCCCTCCAATGAACAATGAATTTGTTTTCCAAGTTCCTGTTTTGGTATTTAAGTGATTTAAGTAGGTTTGAAATGGAGTATTCGTCTGATTTTCAATAACAGCAACAAAGCCAATAATAGTTATTGCACATGAATGATGCGAAATACAAAGAAACATAATACTGCATGCGGAAAAATAAATCAGAATTATAAAAAGGACCTACTAGTACAACTCAGCAAGACCCCAATTAGGTGGCATGCATATTCAACGTTACGCTAATGTGCTCTTTATGTTTAGCATGTAATGAAAAATAGTCAACATCACGAAACGTGTTAGGCAATGCAGTTGTTGATAGGAAATCACTATGTTTGAGTATGTAATGTCGACGACGAGCAATAATACGAGAGGCAAATAAAATATTTTACGCATCATTCTCATCTCATAATCACTTCACAAATGATTTTGACTGTATAAAACAAAGATGTTCATGGTAATTAGATGTAAAGGTTTTAAGAAAGGTCTTCAGAAGTCACGAGATCATATCATGGTAGCTGATAAAGTAAAGATCTACGGAGATACAGATAACTTCGTCTTCAAATTTAAAAATTAGCTTAAATTGTATGTATAGAAAATACCTTCGATTAGGTGCTTTGTGGTGATTGTCTATCGCTAGCCTGTTGCAGACAAATTTGTAATTGGTGAGGGAAATAGCTTATACATACCCGCGTTTCTAGTGACAAATTGTCGGTAAAAAACGACATTCGTCTGCGTTTAAAGAAAGCTACTGCGAACCAGTTGTTAAAGACATGATCACTCAACGCTAAAATAATGCGAGTAAAGCATTTTCGAGACACGCCTAAGCGCCTGATAATCACGTATCGGTCACGCCCTGGTCATAATGTTAACATACCATAAAATGTCAGCGATTTTGATTAATATGAAGGTCATTTCAAAATTTGCCCCAGATTTTTTATAATGTTGTTTCTGATAGTCTCAACGCAAAATTTTGATGCCAATAATCTTCACTTGAAGATTATAGGCATTATATTATTAATTAAATTATTAATTATAGGCCATTGTCATCAACTAGTTTCATTATAATGCTAAAAGCAAAAAATGCTCGTCTTTGACAGTCTAGTGTTGACATAACAAAAGTATTACCAGTTCTTGACAAAGTTTTTGACTTTGCTTGTTGTCAGCTCTTACTTATATTAAACTACATGTTTATCTGATCAGAGAAATCATTTAAGAAATTGAGTCATTTTGAGTCATTTGACATCTCTGTAATCATATTGTCATTCAAATTTGAGTTCAAAATTCTCTTCCGACCACCAACGTAGCAGAACTTGAATAATTGGCCACTTGACAATTATCTTATCAGCAATTACAAACTCGTCAAAATTGTCAGGTTGATTTCATTCTACATGGGAACTTTACATTCATATCTTTGCTATATTTTAAGCTGGTGTTTCACCTCCTTCAGTACAGTCAGATCATGCACTCAATACTTCCTATATCCCCATTCAAATCTGATCATATCAGCTGTGATACAACAGGTTGACTGTATTGGACTAATTACTGGTGCAGATTCACATATGATTGAATCTCAATAAAAATGAGACAATCCATCAACAGAAATATCAAACTTTCAACTGAAATATTTCTTGACAAAAAATCATTATAATAACATACGTAGATGTAGCAAATTACGGACGTTGTCTGAAGATCTCATTACTTATACGACAGGTAATGCGATTTTGTTCGTGAGAGAACTCATTCTCTCTTCTTGTTTTAATTCCGATGAATTTGCGTTGTAAAAAACATTCACACATGTAGTAACTACATTATGTAATTGAAAAACGCCTCCTGGCAGGCGGAGAATTCGACCAAAGGACCAAATTTTACCATGAACCTTTCACTACACTTCGTGAACAAAGTATCCAAAAATTCTATATCTTATGAAATGACCCACTGGAAGGTCGTGTAAATTTTGATTACATGATTTTGTTGATATTTTTGAAAAAATATTTGATAATGATTATGTACAGAAAAAGACGATTCCCAGGTAATTTAGCCCGATTTCTTTTATACAATAAGTGTATTTTTCAGCAAAAGAAGATAGCAAAAACAACCCAAGAAGCTTAAGGTAATAATTTAAGTAAATATAGCAACTACGAATAGTTTAATAGGTAAATTCCGTATTTTCAGACGCCTGTCGTTCATGACGACACGAATGTACAACACAGATTTCTTAGAAATTCTGGATGTTGACGTTTCTGGCACAGTAATGGGGAACACCAGATGATTTTTTTAACAAATCTTGAAGGAGAAAAACCAGCGTGTACAGCAAAATTATCCCTCAGCAGAAAATCAAAGGAAAGTGGGGATGATTGAGGAAATATAAATAAGCAATTATGCAACAGCATAGTAAAAACACATATCTCTTAATTGTTAAGCAAGAAAACTGTTCGGATGGGGAAGACCAATAAACACGGCAAACATCAGCAGCCTGCGATGTTTAGAAGTTCTCAAATATGACGTGAATATTTAATCATGTATTGAAACATTCATTGACATCACATCGAATATCATCACATCATGTGGTGAAGTGCAGGGACGTCACTGAATATCGTGCATGTAATCATATGAAGAAAGCACTGCGTCGTTATTCTGAAAAATGATTTCAAATTGCACAATGTCAAAACCGAAGAATGATCGTGAGGATGTCTAAATTTGAGGTCTGTGTGAGATCTGCTGAAACGGATATTTGTAATCACTAATACATCAAACATGCCTGCATAAACTACTGCATATGCATGTACGTTTCTAAGCTTTAGCGTCAGTTTGACTATTTGTAACTTTTTGCGACAATTATTGTAGGCTAGTATTAAGATTGATGTTTGCAAACGGTTGCGCTGGGTGCCATATGCTAAGGATTTACACAAGTAATGCATCATATGATTGCCTCTAGGTCAATGAGGATGTAATTGGTGCTGGTAAAGATGCAGGTGATGATACTCAAAGTCGTAAGAAAACCGCCTGGTCGTAGCATCTAACATTAAAATGTATGCATGCCTATAATCAACAGCCTATGAAGAAGATAATATTAGGATTGATGTCTAGGAAATCAAATTAAAGTTTCATAATCGTTTTTGAAATGAACAGAAAGTAAGCGGGATAGTTCAACTGCTGAGCTTGAGCTGAACGGCGTTCACTTTTTGATTTCGAGAATTTGACCTGAGTGGGGTTCGCGATGTTAAAAACCAACGTGAACTGAACGCCGTTCTAGCTTCTCCTGAAATTGTCATATTCCGGACGTCATCGTGAGAGAGCAGAACAACGAAGTGAAGTGATGAAGAAAAACTTGGAAAAGATGCGAGGTAAAGACAAAAGTGGACGACAAGATTAGATTTTGGGTCAGATGAAACCGGCGCTCTTACCATAAAGGGCCTGAATCGCTTGTCTATCGATTTTCGCCAACTCAAAGTTGTTTAAACCGAAGGGTACAGCAGGATCCATGATGCTGATTGGCTGGAAGATATGAAACAATCCTGAAAGAAAATGGAAAGATATAATACTCTGGCTTTAAGACGAGCACATTGATTACTAGAGTTCGACTAAGCAATTGGAATTTTGAGGCAAAATAGTTGATTTTCGGTAGACTGAAGTCTTGAAATCGCTGCTTACGTTTTTGTAAATAAACAGCGACACTTGCAGTGGTAATTTGAGACTTAGCGCTGACAAAAATGGTCCCTTAACCCGTTTCCCTACTGAGGATGGAAGCTTCCGTCCTACATAATGCTACATTAAACCTCTGGTCAAGTGATCACTCGAGATTACAGACAGAAAGCTCAGTCGCAAACTGCCTCTCAGCGGAGCTTCACAATCTGAAGATTTCTTGTCGTGTACACGGATCTTTTATAATCAGAAGAAGACACAACTCTTGAAGAGTGAATGAAATTTTTTTTGCAGAATTTCACTCCTGACACACCTGCGAATCATGAATGAAGCTACGGTTACTCAATGAAAAAATAGAAATTTCGATTGGTTTAGTTTCGCAAATGGAAAAGTTATGTGAAGCAGCACCTGCTGCACCCAAAAGGACCTTATGATCAACCTGACCACCCGCTGACCGTCATCCGTCACCGAGATTTCGACCCATTATGCTCAGTATCTCTCAAGATGGTCGGTCTGCAACAGCTCGTTGCGCTCAGGTCCTTAGCACAAAGCTGCTGCCTTCTTCCGCCTTTGCACTCAACTTATTGATGTTGATCCTTACGCTTTTAACACAGGCTTTAACGATGGAGCAACGAAACCTCGGCATCCAACTTGAAAGGGCATGAGCTCATATTTCCACCCTTGCTTCCGAATCCTTCGGCAAGTTCTTCATATTTGGCTGCTTTCCTCTTATGGGCATCCTCAAAGTTGTCTTTCCAAGGAACGGTTAACTCGCCCATAATCATTCTCTTCCCTACCGCGTCAATCAACACTAGATCAGGCCGTTGATTCGACAGGACAATTCATCTGGCAGTTCCTTATCCACTCGAACTTTCCACTTTCAAGGAACAGAGCGAGACACACCAGGAGACCGGCCGGCTTGACCACTCGGCACAAAGTCAATTTCCGTTATATAACTGGAAGCAATCACTGCATTCGGGACTGTTTCCACAGTCGCTTACAGGACAAAACCGTGCCAGTGCGTATGCCAACCTCTGCAGTGCCACAAGACAACCAGAGAGGATGTGGAGAAGATTGGCATACCTGCCACACAAGTGACAGTGAGGGTCCGTGCGGATTCCCTAACGTGCTAAGTTAGTGCGGGTTGAAAGCACTCCGTATGTCCCTTTAACTGCCAATAGCCCATATTCCACCAATCTTTCCATGACATCCTGCGATCTTCAACTTCCCAGTTGAGCCATCATCCTTTGCTGCCATATTGCACTGTCAGGGCAGGTCTCTTCTCTTCTTTCAAGGTTCGCACCTCATTGTCGCGTTACTTTCTTCTTTGGTAACCTTCGCTCATTTCTGACCAAAATGTGTGTGTGTCTCTTTTCCATACCAATACCTCTTCTGCCGTTTTGGACAACTCCCATCACCTCTCTGTGCTTTGCCATAGAGTTGATGGCCCGCCACATCCCACTTTCGGCCGACTTTCAACTGAGGTGGATGTGACCAGATAGCCTCATCAAGAGAAAAAGTCAACATAAATTATTATATATTTTATATATAATGTAATAATATAATATAAAATAAATAAAATAAAATCATATATATTAAAAAACATATATACATTCAACAAAAGTATCAAGGTTGTACTGGTGATTAAGATGGTGTTGTATCAAGAACAGTGGACTGGTTAAGATAGCAGACAGTCTCAGGTGGAAGATAGCTGCTGACACGATATACGTGCGTAGGCTACCAATGCGTTGAGCTGCCTGTTTGCTGAAGGACTGGATGCTCCATGACAATCTTTGGCAACTAATGGTTGTAATGATTGAAAGAAGCAAACCATTAGTCGCTCCAATTCGGTCTTCACTAAGAACGTCGCATAGCCGCTGACGTTGCGTGTGTTCTTTGTTGGTCGCTCATTGGAATTGAAGGGTGTCGCGTCATCTGCAGATGATAAGTTCACTCACTAGGCAGTCTAGGATGTCATTGATGTACAGAAGAAAAGAGTGGATCCCAAAATTGACCCTTGAGAAACTCCTGCATTGACAAGCTTGGTGGAAGACTTTTGAATCAGAAAGAAGGTCACTGCATGATATCTTTGAGTGCATCGTACATAAATGGAAGTAAGTCTATGAATTTAAAATCTATCTACATAAGTAAGATTCTACGAGCTTGACTTGAAAAAATGAAGTCTGCAAAGATGAGCTTGATCATCAAGGAAAGTCATCACATGGAGAAACACTTGACTATTTTGAATTTCCATTCAAATCAACCAATTTCTTGAGAGATGGCAAGATCAAAATTGACAACCAATACCATTTTACCACAACTGAATTGGTAATAAAATTAGTTGTCGCGCGAAAGTAACCTGAAATTCCGGACTTTTCCCGAACGTGGACACCCTTCACATCAATCAGCACGAGATGGTAAAACATTCCACAATGATTGACTTTACCCAATATATTGCGGCTGATGCATGTCAGAATGAGGCTTTCGAACCACTTCCGTGATGAAATGACAATCAATGAACTTCACTTCACCCTTGGTCGGGACCACCTTGAATGTGTTGTCAGTTTTTAATCTATTTTGAACCATAGTTTTGAACGATCTGTATAAAAACCCTCACCATTTTTGCATCTTCTAAAAACCTATCATATCTACTCTTTTCACAGTTTACACTAAGCATTGTGTTTACACTAAGCTCAATATTTTTATCTTTTTTGACGAAGGCCAAATACATATTGCATCCTTTTTCCAACGAAGCTGTTAACTCAATATCAGTGAGACTGGATTCAAGTAAAATAGCTCAAACATGTAAATACATCTTAGATCTCAGTTTCTGAGTTTTGAGCTTAAAATGAACCAAACAAGTTACAGCAGTGCCAAACACCAAACATCAGTACACTGAGTATGTTTTAACATGCGCGTTTGCAATTAAAAATCCATTTAAAAAGGTTTTCTCAAAAGAGGTGAAAGAAGGTTGAAAAACTAACTTTTACACGTAGTTCTAGAACTGAAATGCCTGACTTTAATTACCTAATGCATGGCCTATCTCATGCGTAATGCTGCGCAGCAGATTGAGCAATGCGAAGTTTTCAGCGTCGTCGAAGTGTATCGGCCCTCCCATTTGTGTATGCGCCACTACTCCTCCAGTTGAATCAAATCTATCGACGCAACCGAAATGGTCCTCTGAAAAAGAAATTATAGTTCTCATAGGATTAAGTCTTGGACTGGAAAATTACTAACATTTTTCGAGAGAACTTAACAGGGATATGGCAAGAAACACAGGGCTCCCAAAAAAATAATTGCAATTTAATTTTGCTTATAGATGAACCTTGTTTATACTCGGAAGCGCATTAGACACGGAGCCTTTCTTCCATGTGGCCGAGTTGTTACTTATCCCACTCTCATCGGTCACACATCACTGACTAGCTTACATTCGGTGAGGAATTCTGAGACACAGGGTGGTGAAATCATCAGGTGAACCAATTTTCGTGCGCCTGCTATCTTCTTTAGTAATTATCGGAAGGACCACCATTATCGAGAAAAATTGTGTGCAATAATCTGAATTCTTCGAATCTGAAGGAATCCTGGCAATCGAAGCACTTTGATGGAATTTAGAGCAATCCGCAAGCGAAATTTTCCTATCTCTGCAAGGTATTAGGAATTCCTCTTTGCACACTTTCCAGCATGTGTCATCGTTTTGAATTAATCTGCACTTCTAGTAAACTGAAAGATCCAAACGATGTAACTCTGTGCTTACAGTACTTCATTGTGATTATTCTGAGAAACAAAGTTTTGATGACATAGTAAAGTGATAATGAAAGCTGACTCCTCCCGACATTCGATCAGCACAACTTAAATCACAAAAAATTAGAGGCACGGCTATTTCATTAGAAAAATATAATGGTTTGCGGAAAACACCAACTGTTCTTTTTAAAATATCTCTGAGATCATCAGAGATATTTTAAAAAGAACAGTTGGTGTTTTCCGCAAACCATTATATTTTTCTAATGAATATCCCAACTGCAGGAATATTTGCTATCGCGGCTATTTCAGCATGGAAGTAATGTCAAAATGCATCGGCAGCTCCAGGAGTCCTCCATTCACTAGGGAAAATAGGGTTGACGAATTTGGTGGATAAGTCTCACGTTGCGACTGTTTACTTTTCTGTGTGTAAATTACACCAAACACTTGTCAGGCTTCAGTCGTCATCGGGATCGGCACATTCCCTAATGAAATGGTAGGCAACCAAGTTGGGATAGCGAACCACAAGGAATGACCCAGCCCTCGCAGCCCACCACATATGAAATGCAGTATTAGGCTTAAAATTGTTTTATTCCGCACTTTTGAATGTAGCACAGTGCATTAGGGCTGCTGTAACTGATCATGCTGCATGTACCTACGTGTAAATATATAACCAAACATATACGGCTTTCAAAGATCGTGCACGGGCTCCACAAGCGGTAGTCATGCTCTAATGCCAGTCGAGTACAAAATATATTGGTATACATACAAAAAAATTCAATGGGAAAATTAGAAAAAAATGTTGGCCTGTCAAAATCATACGGTTGGATTCCTTCACACGTGCTAGCAGCCTAGGTCTACTTAACATAGCCTATATTACAGGTTCATTGAATCGTGGTTTATTACGTAGTGAAGCATGCTCAACAAGGCATTGAATGCCATGTGACTCAGCATAAACTCGCACAGATGATGGCCATTTTGCGCTTATGGGAGATGTTCATTACATAAGGAGCATGATTGGATCATGGGTGTGAGTTTTTGTGCCATGATATTGCTCATTTATTTAGTAACTGATGATCTTGCAGATTCTAAAGAGGATCCCTCACTCTTAGAAGCATATCTCAAAGGTCAAAGTCGGAGTGGTTCATTTTCGCAGCATCGATTCAAATAATGTCAACTGGGCCAACCATTGCCCGCAAAATGCCGTAATGTACACTTAATTCCATCAAAGCTCTTGGTATATAAAAAACATGATGACATACAGGAAGTGACCAGAATTCGACAGTTATCCTCGCTATCCCAGTTTCATGCGAAATTGCACTTGATAACTTGTTTGCGTTAAAACAATTAACAGCCAGCATCATGGAACACCAAAGTCATGCCGATTTATAAGAGAAGTGTTTGGTTCATATACGTACATACATTTTCATTTGTCAAATTAATATTCTGATTAATCCCTTTGTCTGAACAACTATGAGAGCACCACGACACTACCATATGCGTACTGCTTTAGATGCTGACAAAAATTCCCATTATAAGCTTAATCAATTAATTGACGTTGATATTTTCATTCTCAAGGTAGGTTCTGACGCCATTCAGCTCAGTAGAATGACTTGTTGTTAAGTCAATCTCATCATTCATTATTGATTCTTCTGGCGGTGTGGATGGAAGACAATGTGCAACAGGACATCCGACCTCATTTTTTCAGGCCGGATCATTGTTGAGTGAAGTTGTACAGATAGATAGGAAGAGGAAAGAACTGTATGTTCTTTTTTGATACAATTGAAGTTGGATCCAACCACTATCTCTCCTGTCAGATTGCTAGTATGCAAAATTTCCTAACTCTTCAAAGAACTAAGCAATCAATTTGTAAATTAAAGAATAGAGAAACATAAATGAATGAGAACATTTGCGTTAGATAGTGTAAACACAATAATTAAATGTTGAGCTGCATCTTCAATTGAAAAACGAAAGCAGATCTGAGTAGTTGTCATTCACCCAGTATCAGGAATCATCAACAGGCCTAGTTCACATCTCTCAACATCGATGCAATTCCGTATTTAAAGTTGCAGCCATATCCGGACATATTTGAGATTTGCTAATCTGCTATTAGCATACTAAGTAAAATTTCGACGGGTATTCATTAAATACTACGTTCAACGCTTTTGTAGGCGACTAGTCGACATATCAGTAGTGTGCTAAACGCAGTATGTAATGAACAATCGTCGATATTTCACTTAACATGCCAAATGCGTACCTCATGCGCTAGGAAGCCGTATCAGGAACTAATCGACTCGTGTATGACAAACTGTTGCAAATATTCGGTTTTTACATAGAAAGAATCGATGAAATTAGCGGAAGATAACACTTTTCTCGTTCAATGCAAAAACTTAAACAAGGATGTTTTAATTACCAACGGTGTATTTGCTGTTGTTTCGACGAATTTACTATAACACCACAGAGCCTTAGGAACTAGGCAGCATTTCACATATTTTTTACCAGTAAATTTTAGTAGTCAAAGGGCTTAATCCTCTCTTACAAAGAAATACATGGATATTTTGACTGATAAAAAACTTAATTTTATGAAGGGCTACAATCAGATCAAAGGCATTCATCCATTCGATAGCGGATCAAGGGTGCATGGGTGAGGTGAAATCATGCCATAGCGAAACATGTGGAAAATTTTGAAGCAACTAAAGCACGATGTTAAATTGTCAGCAGCAGAGAATGCTGTCACCTAATATTTACATTTGTATATGCGATTACCTTCAAACAAGACATTTGTACTCGAATACGAAGTTAAGGTAACCAGCATGTAAATATATTCTGTTGAAGATACCATCAAAGATAGGCTACAATTTATTGATATCTGGTTCTCCTTGTAGGTCTGAAAGTGTCGATCCTCGTTTTTTTAACCTTATTATGAGTGAAAACCAACGAAAAAATCTCTGGAAGTTTAACACTAACGGGCACCAGACCTGACTTGGACCCAATACCAATTTTTAGAAATAGACCCGTGTATATGTATTGCATACACAAACCGACACTTACTCTGTGGACATGTGCGGAGTCCAAAAATGTTAAATGAAATTCGTTGAAATGATTAGAAAGTTGAACTGTGATACTTCGTCAAAATGCTCCAATCGCCACGATTCCTTCAGATTCGAAGAATTCAGATCATTGTGCACAAATTTTCTCGATAATGTTGGGCCCTCCGATCATTATTTAAAAAGTTAGCAGGCGCACGTTCAAAAAAACATTCACAACCTTCTCTGTAGAACTTGACATCATCTGTGTCTTTTTGCTGTGTGATCTGGTTGATAACAACCACTGACACTTCGCACAATTTGGCGTGTTCAATGTTCAACTGGCTGCTCATTATTCGATTGCTATGGTATTACTTCAGCAGATTGTGCCTTTTCATGAACGTTACATGTTCCAATGCTTCCTTTCTAGTCAAAAACAGAAGAAGAAACGACCTATCTAGTTTTGTGGGAGAAACAATTGTAATAAATGCACGCCTTCAATAATCGTGCTTCGTGCGTCACCATACGATAGAGATTTAATGAGTGGTGATAAAGAAAAATGCATTGATCTCATCAGCTTATTTATCCTGTGAGTGTCAGTAAAAGTGCTAGCTGAAATAGTACAAGGATGGGATAAAATCAACAACTCGGCCACATGGAAGAAGGGCTCCGTATATGCTTCAGAGCATAAACATGGTTCATTAATTCATTCTATATTTATATTTTATCAAACTAACAACTCGAATGATGGAAAATGTAATGCAGTCCGATCGCTGCTGTTTGTACTCTTTCTGTGAATGTGAATTTTCCGCAATTTCATGCAATTTCACGTCAAAAGTATTTACAATAATTCTTCCCACTTACCTTCTCCAAATCCAATCTCGATATCTACATCTTTAATATCGCTGGTATTGTCTTCAAAAAACGTAAGTTCACAGACCTCAGACCAATAGCGGAAAGCCATCCGTATGCTGAAACGCAGATGCATTATTTCCATATATCTTGAATACGGAGCAATGTAGCGCCATCGGACTAATGTGTGATGAAACGGGGCGCTTGGATGAGCCCTCCCTTTCAGAGATCTCTTCATTCTTCGGTGCTGCTTTTCATCGTACTCCATTTCTTCCAATACAGCTCGCTTTCTCCTCCTGAAAGCATGATTGTTCATGTGTTTATAAGCTGCTTCGGTTTCTGGCGATATTTGAAGCTTGTCCATCGGAATTGACCGTTTTTGACGGATATTGCCTCTCCTGGAGTTGATTGTTAAAATGTTATTATTCCGATCGACAGCATCTTCGACTCGTACGTAACGATGGAATTTTTGGAACAACTTTGCACTGTCAACAACTCCACAACGCGCCTGGTTGAGCTTGTTCAAAGTCTTGTCGTCCAGTTGACCTGATTCAGTCAGGTTGAATGTTTTCTGGTATTTTTTGATGCCTGCTTGAACTTCAGCCTCGGTGCAGGTCTTCGATGAGGTTGATGATGGCGTGGGGGAGCAATCAATGTATCCATAATGCTTTAATTCTGTCTGAAAATAAAAAGAAATCGTGGAGCTAGGGGCAATCTAATGCGCACATAAAAGTGTTAATCCAATAATGTCGCTATAAGAGAGGCAGGTAGAGTATAATTCAGCACCTTTGTTTGACGTAAAACTTTATTTGCAGCTCTCAAAGCTTTTCCCGGCGCGTTTCGACGTCCTGACAATATCAGGGCTTCTTTCAATCTGGGTCTGACAGAAAAGTCGGAAAACATATTTTCATTCCTTCCACAATGAAAATAATTCTGTACATTTAACACTCTAACAGAAATTGAAAATTATGTACAAAATTCGCTTTGTATCATTTGTAGGTGCTATAAGTGTGTGTGTGTGTGTATGTACCACGATAATTGTGAGCTAAACCAAGTCATAGCTTGCCATGCAAAAAGTGTGCGAATAGCACAAAAACCGCTACACCATTGTAAGTGATATAGAGCTATTTTTTACAGTTTAAATTGGCTTTTGAGGCCCACGGTGAGTCTGAATAACTTGTTTTGAGCAGGAAAATTGTCCAGCTTCAAATTCACTCGGAGAAGTTGCGGAGCAGTCCTCAAAATCAATTAAAAGTAACCAGAAAATATTTTAGCGAGGGCTTTTTGATACAGGTCAAATTCAAATTTTGAATTCTTTTATAAAAAATTGTCCAACTTCAAATCCACAAGGACAAGTTACAGAGCAGTCCCTTGATCGATTAAAAGTAACTGGAAAATATTCTATAGAAGGCTTTTTGATACATAGCATAAAGTTTTATAAAACAAATTCCTTGAATTTCGAATATACATTTTTTTCAAAATAACAGAACAACGGAATAGGACCATGTTGTTAGATGATTCCAAGCTTGGAAATTACATGTTTCGTAATTTAATGACAAATTTAGCAGCACTGATAACAAAGTCTTGGTGTATCATGCGTATAATGCCGACCGAGAAAGAGCGTAGAGCAACGAATTACAATTTTCATTAAGTAATTTTGTCAAATGTTGAGTTGGCTGTGTTGAAGATCTTATTCATATCCATAGCACGCGATGAAACAAGCCTAATGAAATATACTGTGATCGATTGTATGGTCCTCTATGCTTTCGAAGCAGGTTTTTGAAAGATTCATTTTGAAAAAAATGTAAATTCGAAATTCAGTGAAGTTATTTTAAAAGATGGTGTACTATGTGTCAAAAAGCCTCGATAAAATAATTCCAAAATTGCTTAAATCGCTTGTGGAATCGTTCAGCTCCACTTTCCAAGTGGGTTAACGAATAGACATTTTTTCAAGAGAATTCAAAATTTGAATTTTAAAAAAATTGAATTTGACCTGTATCAAAAACCCCCCTCGTTAGAATAATTCCGGTTACTTATAATTGATTTTGGGGACTGCTCCGCAACTTCTCCAAGTGGATTTGAAGCTGGACAATTTTCTTCCACAAAAAAATTGTTCAGACTCACCGTGAGGTTTATAATGATTTTTATTGACTAGCGATAATATGATATACCGAGCTTATCATAACAACCAGCATGAGAAGTATCTTCGTTTGCGCGAGGAAGTTATTATCCATACGAGAGAACTCAAAGTACAGTTTGCTGCATCATCAGCTAATGCTCAAAATCCTCGTAAGTTCTGGTCTTCACTTCGTGCCATCGGAAGATACTGCACATCACGATCTGACAACTTGCAGTTCTCTGCTGAAGATTTCTGCAAATACTTCGCGTCAAATTTTCAGAGTCATAGCTATGATGATTCTGTATACGCCGATGTGTCCTCAGATTCAGCATATGTTCCTATTCTTTCCTCTATGGATGTGTACCCATTTCTTCGTCGTCTTCCCAATAAGGCTGGTGGGGTTGATGGTGTGCCTTCTTGGGTACTGCGTAACTGTGCTGATTTCTTATGTGATGCTGTAACACATTTGTTTAACAGATGTTTATCTGTTGGTTATTTTCCTGAATGCTTTAAGTATGACAATGTGATATCTGTGCCCAAGTGTAAACGGCCCAAGAATTTGTATGATTTTCGACCTATCTCGATTTTGCCATCAATCTCAAAAGTTTTTGAGAAATTGTTGTGTGTGAAATTTATTCTGCCTATTGTTAAGCATGTAATTTATTCTCTTCAGTTCGCATACATTCCTCGGCCAGGATCTCGTACTACATGCGCATCTGTTCTTGCGTATCATAAAATTGTTCAGTTTCTAGATAAAGCTTCAGGATCTGTCCGTGTTTTGGCCTTAGACTTCTCAAAGGCGTTTGATAAACTATGTCATGGATACATTTTGAGAGCTTGTGATTCCTTTCTGTTGCCAAGATATTTACGTAATATGGCATCAAGTTTTCTTTCTTCTAGAAAGCAACGCGTTGTCATGAATGATTCCACATCTTGTTGGGCTGATGTAACCAGTGGGGTGCCGCAGGGAAGCGTGTTGGGGCCAGTTTTATTTTGCTTGGCTTTTACTAGTCTCGCGCCGGTCTGCTCCAATAGTGTGTATATCAAATATGCTGATGACGTTTCTGTTCTGCACTTCATCCGAGATGCTGCAGATGATTGTTTACAGGCTGAATTCGATCATATTGTCAGTTGGTCCAGATCTGTGGCTTTTACATACATCAAAGCTCTTTGGCATCAGATAATACACAACTGGTTGACCTTCAGAAATTTCGTGATAATCAAAAATGAAAATGAGACTTTGACAGAATGATGGACAACCAATGCATACTAGGAATTAGTGTGTGGTCTACTAGAAACATGTCTCTGCCGACTTTACCTGGTTCCTCATCTTGTCCGACACGATCAAAGAAAAACAGATGTTATTCCGATAGGACGGATTTTGCAGTTTTTGAGAAAAATGACATTTTCGATGTGTTCCCATAACAACTGAAAAGTCTTTAGTCATAATTTTTGACATGGAATGTCTTCAGGTCATTTACTGTCATGTGTACGTGATATTATCATGCTTCTGATTGGTGATGTATGCGAGAATGTGGCTCAATATGGATAAAGTGGGCAAATATGTTGATGTTTGCCGACAGCAGGAGGCTTACCAAATCTGAATGACAAATAACCTGAAAACATTTCATGTCAAAAATTATGGCTCCAGACTTAGTAATTTTCAATTGTTGAGAGAAAGCATCGAAAATTCCATTTTTCTCAACCTGCAATCTGCGTCCCATTGAATTAACATGTGTTTTATTTGATCCCGTCTGATAAGAAGAGGAACCGGGTAGAACTCGGCAGACGTGTAGATTCGAAGTAGGCATAGGGTGTACATTATTCTATGAAAGTCTCATTTTCGGCCTCGTTCCCTGCAGAATCTCGCTGTGGCTTCGGACTACAACCGGCATGCACCTCGGCAAATTTACTCACTGTAAATTCTAGAAATTGATAATATTATTTTTGGATATTGGTTGATACACTCCCACTCATTCGTTCCATGTTTGACGTCTTCTTTTCACCGCATCGCATTGTCATAGACTAGAGTTGGCCGGTTTCTTCCTTGTACATTTTGAGTGCAGTGTAGACTAGCAACAGAAGCTCATAGTGATTCACGCAAAGACTCATTACATTAATTCTCCTTCATGAAGAAACTTCTCATGGAGAAACTATTCTCTCAAACAATTTTTCCTCTGATGTGCGAATATCGCAGTCGCTTGTTAACTGGAATACTCATCAAATAAATCGGCCATGCCATCAGATATGTTACCGTTATGTTTAATATCTCGCGAACTCGACCAGTGCCGTAGTGTGGGAAGTAATTTGCCCTACAAAGAATCAGTCTATTTAAATAGTGACAACAAAAAGCTGCAATCAATTGATCACTGTCATCAAATTATCGATATTGATAACTGGTTTATTAATTGCGTAATCCAATTTCACTGCAATAAAGTTTCGGGCCTGAAGAAACGGCCCATTACTGATGATGTGCTACACACTTCAAAAAGAACCGAAATTGCATCGTTTTCTGAAGTTTCTAGCAGTCACTATGTCACAAATGATGACATGAAGGATGAAACTGCTTCGGAAGTATCAGCAGAATGAAGCACATTGATATCTGAATGCTTCTTCCAAAAGTTGCTTCAAAAAGAATTCGGATGTAATTTAAAATAAAAAATTGCTAAATTTAATGTAATTTAGCAATTTGTGGGTCTCAAACTAGCACAGAACGATCATTATACCGAATCCTGGGATATTCTAGGTTCAAAAAAGTGAGATCTTCGTTTTATTATGAAAATAATAAAATAAGTTATTTCAGAACCACCAACATGCATACATTTGGTTTTCCCAAACTTGATACATTTTATCAAATGTCGGACCGAGGCATGTTTTCACATACTTACAATTGCTTGCTCTTTAGATTTCACTTTCTTGACAGTGCCACCCGAATGTTGATGTTTGAGCAGTCTGACATCCGCGGCGCTTGCTTGAGCTTGTATTTCAGCATAGACATTGAAGATGGATAATGATAGAAGAAATAGGCGTAGAAACTGATTTGTGGACGACATGTCTGAAAAATTCAAGATTGATTGTCAATTTTCAGTTGACAAGAAGCAATGCGAAACTTCAAGAAGTATCAAATATACACAATTGATTGAATTTTTAAGTACGATCAACGGCAAATGATATTTGATGGTGCTATAATGGATCCTAGGGATAAAAAATTCCGGACTGTTTCTGATCTCAGGATCCCGAAATTTCTTTGGTGTTCAGTGTATTATTGCATTGTTAACCACATGTTATGCATGTCATCGTTCAGGATGTAGTCAAGCGTAGTTAAGCAAGTCTGGCAGCACAAAAGTACAGCTGCGGCCATGGGTATCCGGACACCAACATATTTTCGGGTAATTTCATAATCCTTGTATGTTTATCAAATATGATCGAACTTTTGACAGCTCTTGATGATATCTTTATTTAATATAACAGAATTAGTTTAATATTATTATAATAGAAGTGTTTCGGTACAAGTTAGAGACCTTGTGAAGAAATTTCACGCTGTTTTGATAGTTTGACTACATTATATTGAAGTAGCTACATGTAGGCCTATATTTGACATTTCCCATTTGTATTCAAAAGTCTGCATTCCAACTACACTGAAAGTTTTATTTAAGCGATTATATCACGAATCTGGTAATAGCCATGTACTTTCAAAATTAAAATCATCAGTATCTGACTGGAAAACCTATGTTTGAGAACGACTTAAAGTCCGACAGGAACGCTGTCGACAGTCACTTCTCGATTGACCTGTACGAGTCATGCACAATTGAGGATAAGTTCTTTCCGGTTCGTTGGGGATCTGGCTTCAACTATTTTACCCACCCAGGCCCAAATATTGTCGATTGGGTTGAGATCTGGGCTTTGCGCAGGACAGTCATTCATCCCACAATCATGATAAATCCTGTTATGACCCACATGGGCCATCTGTTATGATGGGTGGTTGCATGTCATCAAATGGTCTTGGAAGGAAAAAGATTGCTGCGCTTCTACGTAGATGACGCCATGTTAAGTGGTTTATAGATCTCTGTGTCTTTAGTGATTATTCGTTGTGGTTGTGACATTCTGTGAATGTTATCTCTGCTCTATTATTGTCATTGCTGCCGTACTCCTCATGAAGAGAGGCCGCGAAAGCGCTCAGGAGTCAACAAAAGAAACATCTGATTCAAACTGATTGGGCTAACCTCATGCTTCAAAACCTATATTTGTCATCTTTTCGGGAAATATTCGCTTCAAAACTGGCTTGAAAAACTATTCATTCATTACGTATTTCTCAACTTTAGTATCAATTTTAAATGCTTAGGCAAATCATTGTCAGGTATCAATGAACGGACATAAATTCTCCGTGAAGATGATCGAGAGAGCACTGAATGCATTACAATTAAGATAATGATTTGGTGATAATGACAGATGGGACATTATCAGCGGTATTGTATTGATGTCTACAATGGTCTGTCCATCTTGAAGAAGCTCTGGCAATTAAAATTCCTTTTATTGAAGTAGCTATGAAGAGCTGAAGAGAAATGAAGTCAATTTTCTCTTCCGCATTTCCGTATAACGTCTGCTGAAAGTCATCAATCGTCTAAAGAATTATTTGGTAACCAGCAATGACACCTAAAATAGTTGTCAGTTGACTAAATATTTAAATCTTCAATGCGGTGAATTGTCTTTTGAAGAAATCGGCAACACGATCGGCGCCAGCAGGTGTCAATCATAGTCGATCCGCGACTGATGACGTAATACATGGAAGAATCTTGACCATGGGAAGTATTTTGCGTGACTAACTGTGTTCTTCCTGGCACGCATTATCTATTGCAATTGACCAGTCCCCGCAAGATCAGGAAATTTCTTCAGATCGATGATGCAATGTCAAGATTGAATGGGCGGGATGTCGTGTTTGTCAGTTGTGATAATCATTATGTGTGCCGGGCGCCAAACTAATACATGGTCATATGGACGGGTATTGTTTTATTATCTATGTCCCCAACCCAAGTGTCTCTGTTAAGTCAGCGACTTTTACAACTTGATTGGTGATTAGGCAATAGAGAAAGTTCTGATTGTTGACGGAGCCGGTGCTTTGTACCTATACGGTGAAATTAGAAGTTAAACAGCTCTGGTGGTCTGCAAGATAGCCACGTCGGGCGAGTCTGATCCACGCGACCTTGGTAAACACGCTGGCGCCAAGAAAGGCGGATTACAATGTCATTTTAGTGGAGGAACCGCAAGTATTACGGTGACTTCCTTAAAGAATAGTGGTCGACGTTCTAAAATGTTTGTTTTTGAAGATTCATTTAATTTTTGATCAACTATTAAGATTTTTTCAAATGATGTGCAACATCGCAATACAATTACCAAAACTTTTATATAATTATAAAAATTTAGGAAGTCCTTAAGAGGACTGACGAGCGCTCCCACAAGCGAGCCAGGTAAAGTCAAAATTTTCTGTCTAAAATCACAAATTGACAGCTATTATTAAACAGAGGGCGAACGAAAATTACATATAGTCAAACACAAGTTTCGACACCAGTCAGTCACATTGTAGGTTCGTCAGCAGCTGCATTTCGGGTCCTTGAATTTCCTGCATACCATGGTTGGTGGACCCCCACTATAGAACAGCGGACCCTGTGACACCTATTACACACAACGATCGAGAACTCTTTACATGAAAAAAATCAAACTTTTGTAACAAATTCATGTGTTTACATAGGATATGTGTGGCACCGTAAATCAAAGGTAAAAGGCGACGTAAATCTTTAACAAAATAACCTCTGTTAACAAGCATATTAATAATAGTTTGTGCCCTTTCAACAACATATTGAAAATGCGAGCAAAATGAGCATTGGACGAGGAAAACATAATCAAAATTAGAGAAAGTCATTGCATCATCAAATAACTCGATGAAGAGTGCTTTGAAGCAGTCACGTAACGGAAATTCCGAAAGATTTCGCTCAAGATGCTATAATTCTGATGCATCGATTACAGACTTTTCGCGCAAGAGTTTGGAAGAGAGAGAGAGAATATAAGAAGAGTTCATCGGAGCTTCCTTTGTATTATGCATAAATACTTCGCAATACAGCACAGATAGTCGTACCTCGAGTCGCAAAATCAAGGGTAAAAGTCAGTGGGAAACGAGAAAGTCACGAGAGAATTCAAGATACAATCAGTCCAAGTTGAATAGCAAGGGTAAAATCCACTAGTAACATTAAACTAAAGGCGAAGTTTAGAAAAGAAAAGAGTAGTATCAACGATATTCTACGAAACATCATATACGGATCTCTGCCACTAAGATTTTATGCGAATTCATTTTTTTGGTAAATTCATTCAGTTTTATGCGTTCACAACTAAGTTGTATCACGTGTTTATCACTCTCAAACTCATCACTTGCGCTACCATGACTGTTAACATTTTTCCACATGACTTTTGAATCATGATACATTTTGACTTTGAATTATAATAATAGAATCCTTCACATGCTTGAAGAATTTATCATTATACTGATAATCCACAACCGATCCGCTTAGTAAAAGTAAATATAATTGGACAATAGCTATTTTTTATAACTTTCACGTCAAATCATAGAGTAAGTATATTAGGTAGAGCAGTAACTCAGCATTTATTAAATCCCTATTGTGTATACAGTTCCGATTTCATTAAATGAACATGAGTCGACACCCAGTACCACCTGTGAGATATGCAGTATTGGAGAAATGTAAACGAATTTGACTGATGCTGATAGCAATACAGAATAAGGAATAGCATGAGGAACAGTATTCCACAAATTCTCCATGTCATGACAACTGGAAAAAGTAATATAGTTTGTTAATTACCAATTCGATGGGTTACCATTAAAGGTCAGCTTTGTTATAATAAGATTATTTTCTTAAGCGTGATCATATCACAAACTGTCTCTGAAAGAGCAAAACATCGTAATCAAAGAAACTGATCAGAATGAACTTGAAAGTATCTAAATGTGCGCATTACTATTCGGATTCGAGAAATGACGCCTTGTGAATCATAAAATCATGCCGCTGAAAATTGAATGAAAAACATGACATATTAGCCAAGAGCTCAACTTTTCCTTGAAGACTTTCAGGGACTGGGCTTATGAAATTTTATTGATTATCAGCTTAATTTCCGCTTAATTAAGATGCTCATTAGCAAATATTCATTCCTTTTGATAACCAGCTTGTTTCATGCTACTAATAAAAGGGCTTCATGTCGGTAGTATACGAATTTGCCAAAATTTAGCATTTTGAAAGCGGCTCTAATAATCTTTCGGACCGCAGGAACGTAATATCCACAAAAAGCTGAATCTTTTGATACAAAATTTTCACTGTATACAGACACTTATTTGAGTTGAAACTCTACCCACTATGTGCTTCCTCTATGCGTCAAAGTGTCAATTTGCGTCAGTCACGGTTAAGAACGCGATTATTTTTCTTAGAGAAAAGTAATTTGCAATTTAATTTTACCCGTAATTCAGTACAGTATTCTCTCTATGACAAGCCCATGGCCGTTTATTGTTAAAATGATTTATTGAGATGTTTATTAGAGATGAGGCCTCTATGCTATCTTTAGCATTACTGGCAATTCGGAAGGGCATTTATTGGAGAGAATACGAAACATCTATGTCCATGCACGGTGTCGGCCTACATGAAAGATGGATCGTTGCGTAGAAACCTATTTGCAAGGTTAGATTCGAATTTTTGAAATATAAACAGGCCGTAGTAAAATTCTATTTGAAATGAAGAAATTCTTTCAAAATAAATTTAAAGCTTTGAATCGTGGTTTTATCATCATCCTATCTATGAAATTGTGTGTATACCGATGAGTATTAGCTCAATATTTCAATATAACATCATTTACCATCAGATTTTGTTATATTATCACGGCTGCAAAATAATTGTCAAATTGTCAGTCATGGCGCATAACATCCGTCAAATATCATGGTAGTTCAAGTGTTTATTTTTTATTTTATTTGTGCGTTTAATGTCCGCTTTCTCCGACTTTGTAGGATGGACGATTCCTCCCAATGTTGTGGATCGCAGAGCACCAGCGTTGACGATCGTTGGCGTCATCCGGTTTGAGACCATTCTATTTGAGATCAGCGGCAACAGACAAAATGAGGACTTCTGATTTGGACGCATTAACTTTCAGTCCTTTCTCTGCAAGAGCGTGCTTCCATTCTGAAGTCTTTTTCTCCAATCTTTCTTCACTCTCTGCCACAATGGCGATGTCGTTAGCATATTGCACATCCAAAGGCAAATCAGCACTGGTGTCTTTTGTGATGACGTCCATCACATAGGACGAACAACAACGGACTGAGAACGGAGCCTGATACAAACCAACATTGGCATAAAAGTCATCAGTCAAACCTGCATCAGTTCTCACAACTGTCCTCGCACCCGCGTACAGCATCATTACCGCTGAGACAATCCATTCGTCGATTTTTTTATTTTTAAAGACACATTAAACAGTAGCGGCTTCCCCTTCCCTTATTATAATTTCTGTGACACAATTTCTCAGCCTCTAATATACCGACTGCTTCCAGGACCTTCTAAACTTGTTGAAATTCGGAATATCACCTCACCGGCTGGTAGTAGAAGGTAGCACGTTTTTATTCAGATGTTCCTTGTCTGAGTTAATTGCAGCCAAATCTGTAAGAGATACCTCCTGATATTTCATCTCAATTGCACGAGGTGAAATGAAGTGTTAGGAAACAATAGTATTGGAATTTGGAGGGTTTCCAATCTTTGTAAAGGTTTCATATGGCAGCGAAGATGAAAAAGAAGCTGAACTTTTTCACACACTATCACGTGAGAGCTACAACTCCAGAGAAGATAATATTGAGGTGACATTCTCTATTGAAACATTTCAACAATACAAGAATAGAAGTGAACACAATCGTCATGCAAACCGGTAATCGTGGGATATCTGGATTGTCAAAGTTGTTTAAGAGTACAGCGTTTTTCTCACTCGTCTAATTATATCCACCTCATTCATTTGTAGCAGACAAAACAAGCAGCACTAATCAAAAATGAATAAACTAGCTTGAACAAAGAAGACCACAGAGAAAATCTAAAAGAATCTGACGAAAGAAAAGTTATCAGATATAGAGTCATATTCTTAACATTAAATTATAGTTGCAATTGCCTAGCTCGGCTGCTACTATCAGTGATTCTTCACTGCAAACTCAGGGATAAATTGTCTTGTCTGCGTGGGTCTAGAAATGACTTATCTCAATACTGATGGTCACAGCTAGTCACAAGGGCCAGCAAGATCAATTTTCCATTGAACGTAATGCCAATTCAAGCCTGACTGAATTCTGTCGATCCAGAAGATTGACACCACAAGAAACCAACACAGTCAGCAAATTTAGATCGTGAGGAGTCGAACAGTGTGAAATTGAATAATGTTTCCATTTGACGAATTTATCACGGAGAAAATTGAGCTAAAGATGCATATTTTTCACTTGACAGGCCTGCCTGCAATCTGGCCAGTTAAGATCGTGGGTTCTCTTATAAGCACAGAAATAAACTGTTTATCTGAAGTTGACTAGAATGGAAACTGACTCCAGGGAACTAAGTTGGGGCGTGAATACCCAATGAAAAGCTTGGATTTACACATGTGACTGACTCTAACCCAATGATGCAGACATTGACAAGTGTATGTATCTAAATGAAAATGCGTGCGATCTAAGTGCTACTAGTTTGTATTGCGTGAAACTTAGCTTCCATTCTATAGAGGTTTCATTGCTGTCAATTTCTATGCTGATGAGAGCTGCTTCTTCATTGCGCGCACTTGGTCAATCACACAGGCCAAACAGAGATAAATATCTATGTTAATTTCCATCGCTTGCGAACACGCGAATGAATCTCTGTGACTGCTTGGGGGCGAATTCGTGGAGACTTTCGTAACCAGGTATTTAAAGTGTATATTTCAAGATTTTTCTAAATGGCCTTTTGCAAGAAAATGTACCATTATATTACTCGGGTAAAGTGGACAATGTTTCAGGAAAAACAGACTTTTCAGTCTAATGAGGGTATTTAAATTTTTAATCCAACAGCATTACCATCATCAATTATTTTATCTTTCCGGCCCTCTTTTGCATTGATTTATTCGAATCGGCTTGCGCATGAGTACCATACTAATGGGTCTAAAAAGTATGCAAGCCCTCAACTTGCAATATAGGCCTGTTGTTGATTGGCCTATCTTGAAAGTTGTATGGAATTTACAACATCATGATGAAATGCAGTATAGCAGTATGACGTAGGAGTATCAAAAGTCGGTTGTATGAAAAATCAGCAGCTAATAAGAAATTGACACAGGCATTGAGAACCTATTACTTACATAAAAACATGAAAAATGATGAGTGGCCTTTCATTGAGACTTGATGGTAAAATAATGGACACAAAGTAGAGCAACAATATGATGCATTATTGAAAGGAAATAAAATAGAATACACATAAAAACGCATTCCCAGTTGTTTCTCACGAAGGTTCTCACACTCAGAGAAGGGTAGGACTGTACTCTGAGATAAATGCGCAGTGGGACAGTGCGCGCTCAACACGTGTGGAGACTCAGTGTTCTTTGAAATGGTCAAACAAATTTGTGGTGTCATATGACCGGCGATGTCCGTGTTTCAGAGATTGTTGACTGGAGATCGGATACGTTCTGAAGTGTTACCATAGAGTAAGTACGTTAGGCAGAGTAGTAACTCAGTATTAATAAAATCCCTAAAGTGTATGCAGTTTCCATTTTATCTAATGAACTCGAGTTGAGACCCATTACCAAATGTGAGAAATTTACGAAATTAACACTGAATTGACTGATCATGATAGGAATACAGAAGGAGTAATAGTATTTTACAAAACCTCCGTGTCATGACAACCTGGGAGAGACAATGTTTGTTAAATTAACAATCCGATGGGCTACTATGACTTTAGTGCTCATCCTTATTAATTTAAGTCTTCTTAAGCGTGAATATATCACAAACTTCCTGTCAGTGAAAGAGCAAAATAACATGATCAAAGAAAACGATCATAAATTCATAATTAACTTTGAAAGATGAGAATGGGCCCACTTTACTATTCAGATTCAAGAAATGAAACATAAATTTAGTAAATTATAAAATCATGCCGATGAAGACTGAATTAAAAACGTGAAAATTCAGTCGAGAAGCAGAATAAGATCTCAATAAGATGTCAACCATGGAGACTTGCATGAAAATGCGGTTCATGAAATTTCCTTGATATTCAACTTAATTTCCACTTAATTAAGATACGTGTTAGTAAATGTCTTTCCCTTTCACATAATAAGTTTCTTGCTACTTTCATAATGCCACTTTTATATCGATGTACCAAATCGCTAGCATGTGAACACAGGAATAATTTGCACAATTTAGCTTTTTTAAAAAAGAAGATCAAATACTTTTTGAACTGCAAGAACGCAATCTCTTAAAAAACTGAATCTTTGAAATAGAAATTTTCACTGTATGTTGACATTGTATGCACATGTATGCTTTCCTATTGGAAGATATATTCAATATATTTTTCATTATATTACAATCTTCGATAGGAAGCTGCCTAAAAATTATAGAGTTCTGTATCTGCATGCAGATAATGAAGTTCAATATAAATAAATAGACGAAATAATAGATAATAGATAATAAAAGATAACAATAGATAGTAAAGAATAATAGAAAAATAAGCACTGCAACACTAACAAAAAAGCTACTATCACTAGAATGCAAAGATGTAATGAAAGATTAAAGCACGACTTAGAATAAATTGATTTTCATAAATGAAACAATGATTGTAATAATAGCATTTTATCCTAATAGCAATTCCTGCATTTTAAGAACTTACTGCCGAAGACCTGAGAACTGCATATTGACTTGCCTCTAAGTCATGTTTGATTTCAGGAATAATTCATGACAAAAATATTCGCCGTTGTCGGTACCCTTTTCAGCAACTCAAAGACACCGTCTCGAAGTAGAAGACACAGCATCCTAGTTTGAATTATTACAAACCACATCCTTAATGACAGGCGTTAATTCAGAATTAAATGGCATCAATACTGTTTCGCTGAATAATCTGCATGAATTTAAATTTAAAGTGATATGTTCCGCTCATTATGATGATTCATTTCGCATATGAATTATCATTTTGCATCAATTTGAATAATCATACTGAAACAGACATCATTCTGTATTTGTTCATTCCTGTTATAATTTCATAATAAATAATTTAACAGACGGAAACTAAATGAGAGTCTTGGTGGATTTGAAACGCCGACCTCTGCCATTCTAGGTCAACGATCTATCAACTGAGATATCGATGGTTCACAGCATGACATAAGTCCTCAATTGAAGAATCTCCGTAATCCAATCAGATGGCTTCATCCACGAAGGCAACATAGCATGAACCGTCAAGTCAAACTACTAATACCAAGATATCAGTAATTCAAAGCCAGTATTATACTTTGACAGAGAGTGTAAATAAGTCGGATTGCAAGTGCATAATGAACTTAATAAAAGTCTATATGTGCATGATGAATTGACAGGTCTACCTAGTCACTTACTTCCCGACTTTGAGTCCACTTCTTCCTCTGACCTCCACGGATGTTCTGACCAAGTATTTCTAGATGCATTACCTTTTAATGTCAGGTCGAGTCAGACACACTCTAAATGCCCGAGTCATCTTAATCGGTTTCAACACAACACAATCAGTCGATCTGCGATTCCTAAGAGTTGCGATAGCCCACCATTGATCTACCCATTGTTCTCGCTTCTCCCAAGCCTGTTGAAGTCGTCTTCCATATCAACCCATTGTGTGCACGTGCTTCTAACGCAGTCATACTAGATGTGGTCTGTTAGTCGTAGAAAAATATATCGAACTTGATAAAAATGTCAACAGATGAAAATTCGATATATTAAAAGTGATGTAATTTACTGCACATGTGAATAGCGTCAATCATTTTTACCATCAATTCATTCCTATCAAAATGACATCACTGAATAACCAGAATTGGGAAGTATTTTCACGATTTTTCAATACTCTGGAGTGATATTTGGTCGCTCTATAGAGAGAAAATGGCCACTTCAGTCCTGAAAAAATTAAGCGCGACGGTCGCTATGTCGAGGAGTTATTATATCGAGAATTCAATATATGAGATTCCCTATCTAATCGTTCGGTTCCTAGAAAGACCGGTCGTTAAAGCGCGACGGTCGCTAAGCGGGGTTTGACTGTATTTTTCTCTTTCACAATTCAAAGTCTCTGACTTTCACGAGGTCCAAATGACAGCCAGTGGCATTGAATTGTGCTATTGTTAATTTATTTCCAAGCACTAAGCTATATTTCCTTCATTTGAGACATAAATCTTTATGAATATTTCTGTCATGCTGATAATTTGATTTTATCAGAAGGATGTATTGTGATTGATGTCAAAATGCCAATCTTCTTGACATACTTAGTGTAGAATTACATGGGTTCGACAGCGATCATCTGCGTCCCGCAGAGATATTTTCTTATGGTCAGATTAACTGCTTGCAGGGAACCTATTCTTGGGTCATGATCACGCTGTTTTTCGGAAGCCACCACGAAGTGAACGGTTTCTAATTACAGAATTGAATTTACCAAAAACTGCTAAATAATGTTACCGTAGAGGTAGCATCGGCGGATAGGTGCTTATAATATTTTGAATATGACAGCATCACTTGGGTGGTTGAAATTTTGAGAGTGTGGAGAGCTGTTGACAGGAAGAAGATTCACGTTGAAGATGAGGGGTAAAATCTATCGAAGTTGCGTAGAAATGTTGTAAGGAAGCGAAACATGGACTTTGAGAGAAACTGAGCTGGCTATTCTGAGAAGAACGGAGGGTGATGGTGAGGACTATGCGTGGTGTCAAGATTATGGATAAGATGAGCAGTGAAGAGCTGATGGGCTTGCTTGGATTGAATGAGGGTGTTGATAGTTTAGTAAGGACAAATGAAGTGAGGTGGTGTGAGGCATCCCCCATGTTTTGAGGAGGGATGAAGGCAGTGCTTTGAGGGGAGTGTTGAATTTTGAAGTTGGAGGTAGAAGAAAGCGAGGACGACCCAAGAAAATGTGGAAGACAAAAGTGGAGGAGGAATAGCGAGGCGAAAAAGGACGTATCGGAAAGAGGGAAATGGAGACGAGGTGTGAAGTCGATTGCGAGACGATCAGGTCCATCCGGACGCCCTCGGACACGGTGAAATCACCAGATTAAAACTGAATAACAAACTAACAATTAAGCTATTCCATCTGATTTTGTGCCTTGACTTTGAGCGTCACATCGCTGAAATTAATCAGAAGTTGTCCCATGCCAACTTACACAAAAAAATTTTTCATCAAATTTTATACTGTTTAATGCTGAGCCTTTCAATGTGATTATCATTGATGTGATTCACCGCAATGATGTTGAACCACAATATTGGTCACAACGCAGCTATCTGATGTAATTATGACGGTATCTAGGCTAATAAACGAAGAAAGTTTCCTTACCTACAATCATGACTCAAGATAATAGAAATATCGCTGGAACTTTTCAATTAATCATTGAATGACACATGTGATGTAGTGTGACGTTTTGGAAGTTGACATTCGAAAGCATGCAAAGATTCTGAAAATTGTTCCAATATATTGAACAGGTTAACCTTTTTAAGTAAAATGAATACTCCGAGATCTCTTAGCCTCTGATTTCAAGCTGGAGTAATGCATGTTCTGTAAATCGACATTACAAGTTGCAAATGTGTCTGATAAAAACACGAATGTGTCTGATCGAACACCGGTGTTATAGTTCTCTCTCTCCCTCTGTCTCAGTTTCCTACCGGAAACTAAAACCATGGTTTAATATTCCGATAGGAAAATTAAACCCAACATTTTTAAGTGTGTTTTAGTTTCCCACTGGTTTTCCCCTGGTGTTGCGGCTTCTAGTTTCCTAATAGGAAAATAAAACCTGGTATCATTTTCCTACTAGGAAGCTAAAACCATGGTTTTATTTTCCGATCGGAAACTAAAACCTAGGGAAACTGAATCTCGTAACACCGGCATGGATGGAATCAAAGTGGAGCTATGTAGACCACAGAATATGACAGATCATTTCTTCTTCTGTTTGACTAGAAAGGAAACATTGAAACATGTGACGTTAATGAAATGGCACAATCTGCTGACATAATACAATAGCAATCGAACAATGAGCAGCCAGTTCAACATTAAGCACGCAAAATTGTGCAAAGTTTCAGTGACTGTCATCAACCGGATCACACAGCAAAGAGACACAGCCGATGTCAAGTTCTACAGAGAAGTTTGTGAACTTTTTTTCGTGTGCCTGCTGTTTTTTCTAATAATGATCGGAAGGACCAACATAATCAAGAAAACTTTAGCGCAATGATCCGAATTCTTCGAATCTGAAGGAATCGATGCGATTTGAAGGAATTCACAGCAATCTGCAAGCGACGCAAGACTATTTTTCCTACCTCTGTAAGGCATTAAAATTTTCTTTTTGCCCACTTAGTAAGTTCCTGCATGTGCCATCCCTTTGAATCAGTTTGCACTTCTAACAAAATGACACGCTTAAACTTCTTAAAAATTCTGTGATGCAGACAATCACTTCAGTAATTAGATTATACGTGGATGTAAAATTTCACTCTTTTGATTTGATTATCAAATTCACAAAATATATCCTGCTATCATCCAGTGGTGATTGGAAAATATTGTTATGAACAGTTCGATGTCGGAAGCTGTGACTATACACTTTTTTGAAAATGTCGCGTATTCATCAACCTTTAACTTGCTATGAAAGCGTTGCTATCGCTGATAAAAACAATGCTGTAAACATTAAAAGAATATCACTATAATCATCATTCATTATCAACTCATCTGTATTCACCTCATGAGAAGAATTGAATGGAATATTGACCTTTCTGACCAATTAAGTAGAAAAGCCTCATTGAAATTCCTTTTAGTCTCAAGTCAGAAAATAGGTGTGAAAAGTTGATCAATGATGACTGCAGCGGTAAACACTATTGATGACAAATGACAATTTGGCGCCTTTTACAGCATATCCTGTCCACCAGATGAAATCAATTCTATTATGCAAAAATGATATATGGTCATGAAGTAACTACTACAAGTTAACAGAATAGGCCAAAAAGAATTCAAAAACTTAATGATGAAGCGACTGACTCCACCCCCAGGCGTCATGTCTAGTAAGAATGGCGACAAAGTTGTAATCTATACGACGCCCACTTACAATGGTTCATTGTTGCCTTTTTACAGCAAGTAATTGGTGAAGTACACTTAACGACATGGAGCTGAAATTCAACTCATGATTGCATCGCGGTCGCTTTAGTTTACTTGCCCGCTGTTGAGTGGTTATAATGCTGCCACTGGTATTGTAGTGAAACAAAAGCCGCATCACCATCTACGATCTACCAGTCAGACCATTGAAAATCATCTCAAACATTACGGACCGGAGATAAAAGGCAACACCTCCGACTAGATGCGCGCTTCAGCCAAGCGGAAGGAAGCAGAATTTAGATGTTGATCACCATGTAATCTGTTTAATTGTCTTTCAAAGAGCAAAGTAGCAATGACAAGTTAAATACACATGAAGGTATTTGCATTTGGTCTAATTGTACTTCACATACAGTACATGGGGATGGTCGCTTTGTTCGACACGTTTATTTGTTCCACATGTTCATTTGTTAAACATGTTCATTTGTTCGACACGTTCATTTGTTCGACACGTTCATTTGTTGGACACGTTCATTTGTTTGACATGTTCATTTGTTCGACATGTTCATTTGTTCGACATGTTCATTTGTTCAACATGTTCATTTGTTTGACATGTTCATTTGTTCGACACGTTCATTTGTTCGACACGTTCATTTGTTTGACACGTTCATTTGTTCGACATGTTCATTTGTTCGACATGTTCATTTGTTCGACATGTTCATTTGTTCCACATGTTCATTTGTTCGACACGTTCATTTGTTCGACATGTTCATTTGTTCGACATGTTCATTTGTTTGACATGTTCATTTGTTTGACATGTTCATTTGTTCGACATGTTCATTTGTTCGACACGTTCATTTGTTTGACACATTCATTTGTTGGACACGTTCATTTGTTTGACATGTTCATTTGTTTGACATGTTCATTTGTTCGACACGTTCATTTGTTCGACATGTTCATTTGTTCGACACGTTCATTTGTTCGACATGTTCATTTGTTCGACACGTTCATTTGTTCGACATGTTCATTTGTTCGACACGTTCATTTTGTTCGACATGTTCATTTGTTCGACACGTTCATTTGTTCGACACGTTCATTTGTTCGACATGTTCATTTGTTCGACATGTTCATTTGTTCGACACGTTCATTTGTTCGACATGTTCATTTGTTCGACACGTTCATTTGTTCGACACGTTCATTTGTTCGACATGTTCATTTGTTTGACATGTTCATTTGTTCGACATGTTCATTTGTTCGACATGTTCATTTGTTCGACGCACTTTAAATTATACTCGTATACGCTGCATCTTTTAAAAATTAACTCCAGTACATTTACAATGGGTTTTATCGTTCCTCTTTCTGTCAAATAGTGTAGGCATGTTCACTACAAATGAGCAGAGGCTTATCTTTTAGTCCGAGAGATACTGACGATTTCTCGCACAAAGAGTTTAATAGCATGGATTTGTAGATCTTGAAATGCTGAATACAAAAATCAAATTCTTAAGTGTCACAGCCAGTCGCTTTCGGCTATAGGTAAAGTTGAAGGATTTTCATTGGAATCCAATGGTAAAACTCAAGAAATATCAAAATATCTATGGATTGTGAAACACTTGGCAATTTTCGTACATTTTCTTTTGCAGAAAATAAACTATTTATCAGAATGCCATGAAATTTGGAAGATGATTGAGTTCAGATCATAAATTTCAATATAAAAGTTGAAGTGAGTCATATGATTCAGTATTTGATGTTTGAGAGCCTCTACAAAATGAGTAAATTTCATGTTTTGACTTAATTTTGGCGATTTTACTTGAATATCATAGTTGAATATAACGGAGCCTAGAGCTGTTTTTTAGAAATTTGATTTTTCCAAAATTTGAATTTTTACGCAGATGTAACTTTTTCTGAATTTTCGACAAATAACGTAAATATGATCTAATAACGCAACTTCATTACGCATGTAGAACATGCAGCTTTGGCAGTCAAGAGATTTGTATTTACCATTTGACTTTCAAATACACAGGTGCAATCACAGAAGTCTATGTTCAACAATTAATTATGTACAATGCATATTAAATATCATAGGAATAGTCGTGTACCAATAATGTCGGTCACCACACGCATAATAAGTTATCATACCCAGAATTTTCATAATAAAGGATTCGATCATCAAGAAAGTTGCCAATTCACACTGTTCTTACAATCCATATTTTCAATACAGTTTTCTGAAGAATGAGATGTAAAAAGCAGAATCAGGAAAGTCTTCTCAAATATGTAATTCACCAATACATAATTATGCACCTAATTATAGGTCGAAATTATCAAATTCCGCAATGCTTATGAATTACCAGATCGCAATATTAATAACAACTACTAATCATAGCTTGTTTCGTTGACAATGGTTGAACTCTTGATTATTATTGCGCATCTGCAGAAGTTTCTCGCTTGCTATTCTGGTAACTATTCAATACTCTGATAACACAACAGTTCTTTATAAAATATACAATGAGGTGAACACATCGTCATTTGAAGAAGTATTCAATTTCATGATTAATTTGCCGATAAATTTTGTGCTGGATCGCGTGGTTTGTTTCTTCTTCAATCCTCAGCAACTTATTTGAAGTAGAAAATATTGTTTTGCACCCGAAGTGTTTCCCAAAACAGAATTTCTCTGTACATCTGTTAATTAAATTGCGTAAATTATTAGTTAATAATACACCAGAAAATTACAAAAGCTCAAATGAAATACAAGGAAGAAATTTGTACAATACGGGTGAAGCAGAACATGAAACAGAATAAGCACATCGCAATTTGTTCTATATTCATTTCCAATGTCGAATTGTTAAACATCCTCTGTGTATTCAGATTATAAGGCATCTGGCGCTGTGGCCTTGTGGTACAGTGTTCGCTCCACTTCCTGGAGACCGTGGTTCAAATGTACGAATTAAATTGGTACACTCCGCACAAAAGAATAAGGATAGGATAAATAAATACTCAGCTACATGGAAGAAAGGCGCTTGCTTGATCTACCTCCGAGGACAATTTACAAATCACGATTGAAAATTCTAAGTTGCATCTATGACATGGAGTTTTGAGAGAAAAAATTGCAGAATTTGAGAGTGTTTAAGTGCGTGGAAGTGTGTCACATTGCTCATATCCGAAACAATCTATGTGAATCGTGAAGCGTGTAACTAAGATCAGGTTACTCTATGTATAAGGCAATGTAGGAAAATGCGAGGAGACATTTTTCATAATTATAAAAGATTTGTATAAGAGATTTCTAATTCATCATTCGATTGAATCAATGAAAACACGAGCAAATCATCAGATATCGTAGTTGGCAACTGGATATTCACTAAACACTAATTTCAATTCACTAATGGCGTTTCGTTTAAGCTACGGTAACAGTGATAGTCATGTGTCAGTCAAACCGTCATCATTCGATCGACGCATGTCGCTCTCCTGCCCTTTCAAGTGTTAATACTCAAAACCAAAAGGACAATGAAAGCACAATGAAAAAATAGAATAATTCAGCATTTTCCGTGGTGCAGTGGATAAGTGCTTGACCCAGCGATCCTTTTGTTCAGAGGGCGCAAATGCAATTTCATCCAGGAAGCAAATGCAGGCCTACTGCTGGCGAAGAGTGGCCCGGGGAGGAGATGGCCATTCCGATACCACCGGAGTGCTGCCATATCCATGACAAAGCTGTCCACACAGAGTGAATAGCATTGACAGGGGGAGGCAGCAACCTGAATGGTTCAACCCCACACCTTATCTCCGAAGAGGGGCGGCGGCCATCGCTGAGGGAATTTCGCACAAGGCCACAGGGGGAAACTGAAAGAGATTTGTTGCATATCCCGTCAGCTAAGATTCGGCTGCCAGGATCTCTCGCAACTTCAACTCAATATTAAATACCGTATATAAAAGCACAACATTCACGGATCACTTGATCTTATCAGTGACAGTTATTTAAGAAAATTAAATACATTAAAAAATAAATAGTGACTTCCAGTGACTTCTTCTACTAAACCAGGAAGAAAAATAATTTCGATTATTAAAAGTAATAACAATGAAAAATGTAATTGCAATGTGTGCAACGCCATCGACCCTAAATACAACAAAATTCAAAAGCAAACATTTAGTGTGCTGTTTCAAGTGCTCATTGTGTCATGACCTTTATGTGGGACTGTCGACCTTCTAAACGTCGATATCAAAACATAAACGCACTCGTAGTATTCGTAACAGAGATTCCAAGAGTCCTTTGAATGAACATCATCTAAAAGTTCATGCCAATACAGAGATGGAAATGAGTGATTTTAACTGTGAGATTCTTATGCAACAATCCAATGCGATTACTACCAGAATGGCTGAAGCCCGCTTCAAGCGATGAAAATGCCCAAACTTAATCGACGTCATGAACAGATTTTATGAGTTGCCAAAACTATTCCGCTGATTTATTTAATGGAACCTTCCACACACTTGCATCTACCCTTGATACAGTCTTCGAACGAAACATGTCGAGTGATTTTGACTTTGGCATTCTAAATTTTAACATTACAATAAAGAGTCGCAATTGAAGGGAGAGACTGGTTTTTTCTTTTACTTAACTACTTTCAATGAGAATAAGACATCAACCTGCCAACACCAGAGCTGCAGTGGCAAAAGGCCCTTTTAGTCGCCTCTTACGACACGCAAAGGAACGTCGGTCCTATTCTATTCCCTCCCGGGAACCTCACGGAGTTCAAATAGTTTCTCTGCGATGTGATAATGCTGTCGGACGGATCACTGGCCGCTGGAATGCCAATTTAACAGACGGAAAATGACTGCGTGTCTTGGTGGCTTAGAACCAATGACCTCTGAGATTCTAGACCAACGCTCTACCAACGGAGCTATCGACGGAGATATCTTAGCATGAGGAGCAGCGGCAGGGCACGCAGTATTCACTATGAGATTCCGAACGCTGAGGTCTCGAAACTCTAAGGCTTGGAATGATTTATCAAACTTTCGTCACTATTTCACTTTTTCTCAAACATAAGGAAGTGCATCGGTTCTTTTATGACAAAGCCGTGATTTTCGAAAGCCTTCATTTTCATGACAGTTTGAATTGAATTGATAAATAGAATAGAATAATGTTGTCCTCGTTACTTTATGCTTAAAATGTTTTTCTCTCCAATTTGCTGTGGCTAAGATTACATATAAACTATACAGCAAAGCATAAAACAATAAAACTATGCAGCAAAGCATCTACTTAATAGAAATTCGAACATTTCGGTGAACCTGCCTGAGAGCCGGTGTAAGCAGAATTCTGAACCCGTTAAGCTCATTTCTCGGGGTATTCAATGGCTACAAGCTTTAACACACTTCTGATGGGTCGTCTGTTTGAGTACCAGTGATACAAATCAATAAATGCCGTTGTTTGAAAATATCATACATGGTGGCCTCCTTTTACCAACATCCCTACACCACAGAATTAGATTCATCTGCGCGCGCTTCGGTTTCCTAGAATGGAAGAGTTATATGTAACCTTAATATCGAAATGGCTCATCACAGAATTAGACAACGTGCTCCTTCTCGAATAAATAATTCGTGTATCGCTTATCATTGGAAATGGCAAACAATAAGCTGTCAGCAAAGGACACCAGAACCGGTGAGAGTGGCGTGCGTGCTGTGATATCGCTTCGCACACACCAAAACACACATCGATATCTGGCTGTCATTCAGTGTGTGCACTATGGAGTGAGGAATGCGGAGAAGAGGATGGTGGAATCATCGGGTGAACTAATTTACGTACGCCTGCTACTTTTTTTTAATTTATGATCGGAAGGGCCAACATTATGAAGAAAACTTGTGCGCAATGATCTGAATCCTTCGAATGTGAAGGAATTGTGGCAATCGAAGCACTTTGCTGGAATTCAGAGCAATCCGCAAGCGACGCACGACTTTTTTCCTATCTCTGTAAGGTATTAGGAATTCCTTTTTGCCCACTTAGTAAGTTCCGCGATATGCCGTCGATTTCGAATCAATCACACTTCTAGCAAACCGAAGCAGATAGACAAAATATTTGATTCTGTGCCCTATACACACCTTCTGCCGTCCCTACATTACGAGTATGTTGACTAGTGTGATGATTTATTGCAAATTTCGACGGCGATTGATATTGAGAAAAATTTCATTGCGCTATTCCAAAGTACCGACGATAATGCTTGAATTTGATTGATAAATTTCCGCAGGTCTTCGTGTGTCAAAGTCTGAATGTGAATGTGTGTGTGACCTGGCACGTCAGGCTGTCAAGGTCTACCAGTGACTGCTAAGGTCATTCTTTCACTGCTCAATAATACTGCAATTCAACCTGAGGTTGAACATACAGTATTAGCATCGACTTATCTACTGTGGAAGTGACTGTAGACGTGAAACTATAACAGAATGATTGACGACAGCCTGGAACATGGTTTAGATGAGAGTGAATTCGTTTACAAAGGCATGTTATTCGACGATGGCACAACTCCAGAAATTCTACAGAGATGTGAGCAATTCAAGTTTCGGAGTAACGACATCGTTGTTTGGACATGTTTACGCACTGGTACAACGGTGACACAAGAGATTGTCTGGCAGATATTGAATCATGCAACTATTGAGAAAAATACACAATATGGGGATTTCCAGACAAGATACGGCTTCCTAGAGGTAAATCCAGTTTTTCAAGAAAGCAAGCGCGTGTCAGGATTGTATTTTCTGGAAGAAAAGGAGGAAAATGAACAGCGATTGATCAAAACGCACCTACCCTATTCACTGCTTCAAAGGGAGATTGAAAAGTCTAACCCGAAAATCATCTTTGTTCTGCGAAATCCCAAGGATACAGCAATAGCGCAATTTCATTTTCAGAAAGGATTACAAGCTGACCACTGGACCAGAACCTTTCCGGAACATCTCTCAAACTTTTTACAAGGGAAATCAGTTTGCGGTGACTTCTTCACAAATTACACCACTTGGTGGTCATTGCGTAATCAAAATAATATTCTTATTTTACGTTATGAGGATATTGTCCACAGTAAACATCAACAAGTTGAAATTATTGCAAGATTCTTAGGAGTTGAGTTAACACACGAGGAGTTAAACATCATCGCTCACAATACAAGTTTCAATTCTATGAAAGAAAATAAAGTCCTGAATTTCAAATTGTCGGAAAAATCAGAGACAATGTTTTTGCGGAAAGGAGTAGTTGGAGGGTGGAGAGACGCTTTGACTGTGGCCCAGAACGAATCATTTGACAAAGTTATTAAAGAACGATTTGGGAAAATAGGACTGACGTTTACGTATTAAATCCTATCGTCGACACCGCGGACCTTATGCGCACTTTCTCATGTAGCTACACGCAACAGGTCATTGAACCACACAACTTATTATACAAATTGCATAATTATTCGTCGAAAATGACATTTGAGGTGCTTCATTATCTTAGAAGTGTTGGCTTATCACTAAGTTGAAGAATGGACCACTGTAGCTGTATCGAATCATTACCAAGACTCGAACTTTCATTCCCACAACTGTCACACACCATATGAAAGACCTATCGAACTCCAATTGGAATTTCCACACACCCCATGAAATATCTATGGGAGTCCCGTGAGACCCCCAAACTGCAGGGAATCCATTGCTTCGTAAGATTTTAAATATATTTGAATAGTACATTGTCTAAACCAGAGGTTCCCAACCTGTGGTACATCTTGAAAAAGCATTCATGCAGACATCTATGTGATCTGCCCTTCGTTCCATGTTTGTTTTGTTCGCAAAAATAAATTTCTTTGAAATTTGTAGGAATTATATCTTTCTTAACACAAAAGGAATTTCTTGGAGACTACATAAAAGTGGTACGCGGCGAACGGGTAATATCTCAAGTAGTACTGAGACATAAAAAAGTTGGGAACCACTGGTCTAATATACAGATTCTAAGGTTCTGTAGGTCCTAAACATTATTTAGATATCTCCCAATAAAAACAGAATTGATAGATAAGAATCTGAATAGATGATTTGCATTATGGCTGCGACACAACTCGAGTGAATCTGTCTAGCTTGCATTCACACCTACCTGTATGACATGTGGAGGCTAGCTTACGATGACTTATGGCTTGGATTCATTGATACTTGAGCTTTTTACAATACTGATGAGGGAAACAATGAATGCCTTAAAATATGTTGAAATGTTAGTGAAATATTTTTATGAAATACATTTATGACATCGATGGCTAAATTATCAAATAGCGGTTTCAGCCTAAAGGAACTTTGTGAACTGACTTGTTGTTTATCACTTTTGTTATTGTTGTTGACTTTCTATTTATTTTTTGTCTTGTAATGAAGAGTGTTTTTACATTCAAATGTTGTACATTCCTCACGCTTCTCATTATTGAGGAAATTCAAAAAATAAACGTTATTCAATTCTATTCTATATGGCTCATAATAACAAAAGGAA
This sequence comes from Prostheceraeus crozeri, assembly GCA_907163375.1. Taxonomy (NCBI): domain Eukaryota; kingdom Metazoa; phylum Platyhelminthes; order Polycladida; family Euryleptidae; genus Prostheceraeus; species Prostheceraeus crozeri. The sequence continues at coordinate 162,106 of CAJQUW010009992.1, forward strand.
TCAGATAAAAGTGCAGATTTTATTAATAAAAAATTTTCACATTCAATCCTCAACACAGCCGTCAAGCGAACTGACTTGCAGGGATATACTGCATTGACTTCTATTACCAGTGTCACATGAAACATATAGCTCTTGTTGACGTCATACTGTGATGCAGCAAACGATCAAATTTAATTGCTTTTTGCTTAGTTGCATTACTTGCATTTTACAGGATTCCCACATATGAGAATTCCCATTCTCATGCCAACTCCGCTTATGATACAATTGAACAGTTCTTATTCTTATAAATTCATCTTGTAGTCCCTTTGACCGTAATACTATTGTACAGTGTTCTGCATGTCACCCTGCTATCCGCCGTGGTGCACGGTTTTGTCCGGCCGCCATGAACGCGAAGATGTTCAAATTGGTTCAATCCATAGAGTAGGTATATACAAGTAGTAGGTATAGTGTCGGCTCAAAAAAAGGACATGTACACAGTAAAACATTTCAAATGAAAAGATTCAGTTTTTTGCGGAGATTACGTTTCTGCGGTCCAAAAAGTTATTTGAGCAGCTTTCAGAAAGGATATTTTTGCAAATTTATATGCTACCGACATGAAGCCACTTGATAAGTAGTATGAAACATGTTGGATATCAAAAGGAATGAATATTTGTTAACAAGCATCTTAATTAAGCGGAAATTAGGCTGATTATCAAGGGAATTTTATGGACCGTATTATAATGCAAGTCGTCATCAAAAAGTCGAGATTTGTGCTTTCTTGGCTGAAATTTCATGTTTTTAATTCAATTTTCATCGATGTGATTCAATGATACACCAAATTCATGTTTCATTTCTTGAATCTAGTGATGAAAATTTTCCGTGGAAAATTATGGAAAAAATTGGAAAATTTTGAAGGTTTATATTTTTTTGATAGGCCTTATAATGGAGCGCTTCCACTGTCGAGGCAGCTACGTACCAATAAATTGGATCTAAAACTTTTAATTTCATCATTATTTCGATTAAAACGATCGTAGCAATACGAGTTCCGTCCGCGGATTTTTGAATATTCCTTTGCCACCAGTGGCTTGTGCCATTTTGTTAGCATTTTTAATTATCACACAGACACCGTTTGGGATACCGTGAATCTTGCTTTACAATAGGGGTATATTTTCATGCAATGTGAAAGATCTGGAGCAAAAATAATGTACTTCATTTTGGAGTTTGCTTATTAGCTTGAAAGTTAAGCAGCATTGATCAGTGATGCAAATTCTTCATGTGTTGATGAACGAGTGAAGTATAAGCACACAGTCCACACAGCATTCATGAGCGACCATATTGGAAGACATAAAGACTGTAAACTCGTGAGATATTTGGTTACTAAAGATATCTGTGATGAGTAAAAGAATATCTATGATAGCCTCTAACTTCCGGCCTATTGTCCGACATCTTCGCTGAGGATACACATCCTCCATTTCTAGTTCAGATGGTTCAGATAGTTCCAATTCGATTTCAGATCTGCCCAAATGAATTTCAGATATGATCCACATGAATCTCCAGTTGAATTTAAGATATTTTCAAAGTTGAGCTTCTGACAGATATCTGAAATTCATCTACAAAAATCTGAAATCCATCTAATGTCTGAAATTCATTTGGAAAGATCTAAAACAGACATGGAAAAGGTGCAGTTGGTACCAAAAGTTAACATACAGGGATAATAGAGAAGTTTTCGGTCTTTGAATATTACAGTCTTTTCAAACGACTATAATAAGTCTCCAAAACAAACGCAAAAACGTCAATCACCAAAAAATAAATTTCAAAATTTTCCAATGGAAAATTTTCAATTTGTATCACTACTTGAATCTGAATGCTGATGTAGATCCATTTACATCCTTTAAAGTTCACTGAAATCTTTGTCTTTCATTACATTATTTATCTCTACCAGTGTCAGGTTTCCTGTGATATAATCACACTTAAGAAAATACTTTTGAAGTTGAGCATGAAAATAGCAACCGATCGAATTACTAATTTAACAACCTCTTCAAAGCTGTCATGACACGGAGGATCTGTAAAATACTCCTTCTACATTACTATCATGATCAGTCAATTCAGTGGTAATTTCTTCCAAACTGTAAAATTTGAACGTCTCACATTTGGTGACAATACCCAACGCGTTCACCTCGAGTTCATTTAATAAAATCGAAACTGTATGCACATTGGGAATTTAATAAATGCTGAGTTGTTACTGTACCTAATATAACTACTCTATGGTCCAATCGTCAATGTTTGACAGCTACGCAGTTTGCTTTGATTGTTCCTTTAATTGTTGAAAATGTGAACAAAAACGTGGATAAAAGAAAGCTTGGAATTCTCGATTCTGAATGAGATCAGAGGAAAATTTATAACGTCCACAAGTTGCATGCTTGTTCACTATTCTAGTGCGGATTCATTTCGAAGGCGGATATATGAAGCAAAAAACACAACACCAGTCAGTTCCTAATTCATCAATTTGCATCCAATTATCACATCTGCATATCGTGTTATGACAAGTGTGTGTGTGTGTGTGTGTGTGTGTGTGTGTGTGTGTGAAGGAATTGTAGGTAATGGTAGATAGTCAATGAGCATGTGGTAGATTTCAGGGTTGATCTTTCCTCCAATGTACCACGATTACAAGGATATAGGACATTATGACTTCGATGAGAATTTACAGTGGCATTTACTTTAAGAAAATTATGAGTAGATTTTGTTGTGACACGATGCACATGCAATCAAATTTCACAAATCAAAATTATCAAAAATTAATTGCATTATAGTTAATTACACGGAATTAATCGATTGGTGATCCTGAATAATTGCAAATAATTGCTGGATTGGTATCTAGCGCAACTGAAATATTGCAAACTTGTCTGAATGATGGCGTGATTCAGTATAAAGACGAGCAGAGCTAATACCTAATAGGAATATTGTCATGAATGTCATGTAAGCTCTATCAAGTGTATTCAACATTACTTCAAACGAGTAGAATCATTATCTGACATATTCTGCTTACAAAAAGATACTAATAAGATTAATAATTATTAGTAAGATACGAAAAGCGTTATCCGAACGCACAATATCTACGCCTGCCTGACAGCGTGGCGAAGATGAATTGCAAGGTTTCTGCAAGTTGTCCAATTGCAAATTAACTAGAGTTTTACAGTAGATCTATTTGGACAACAATAGTAGATAAATACGACTTCTATGGCTTAAAATAGCAAAGTTCTGGCTCACTAATGTAATACAGTCTCCAGCACGAGTTTCTACAGGGAACAAGGCCAAAATTGAGACTTTCACAGAATGATGTGCACCCTATACATACTACGAAGGTGCGCGTCTGCCGATTTTTTCTAGTTAGTTCCTCTTCTTGTCAGACATGATCAAATAAAAACACATGTTAATTAAATGAGACGGGGATTACATCTTTTGGCAAAAATGACATCTTCGATGCTTTCTTTTAACAACTGAAAAGTACTGAGTCTGTAGTCATAATTTTTGACATGGAATGTCTTTAAGTCATTTCCTATCATGTGCATGTGATATTATCATGATTCTGATCGGTGATGTGTGCGAGAATGTGGTTCAATGTGCATAAAGTGGGCCAACATATTGGTACTTGCCAAATCTGAATGCATGTAGCTTCATAAATAAATGATCAGGGGCATGATAAGAAATGACCTGAAGACATCAGATGTCAAAAATTATGACTGTAGACTTAATACTTTTCAGTAGATTAGAGAAAACATTGAAAATTTCACTTTTGCCAAAAACTGCAATCTGGGTCCCATTGGTGTCTAATATGTGTTTTTCTTTGATCCTCTCCGATAAGAAGAGAAACCTTACTTCAACTCGTCAGACGCGCAGATACGTGGTAGGCATAGGGTGTACATCATTCCGTGAAAGTCTCAATTTACGCCTCGTTCCCTGCAGAAACTCGTTCTGGCTGCCAGGCAAGTAGTTCCATAATAAAGCTCTCAAAGTGAATCAAAATGTCTCGCAAGTGCTTAGATAACTCAATGCTAAAGTATCGCAAATTTCAGTTGCTCTACTTCTATATCCTGAAATAAACAAATACAGCGAATACATTACATTCAATCACTGGGCGATAAGAGAATGGATAAGTGAGACAAAAGAAATGCAACGACACATTTCTTGATGATTGCAAGATGAAGGTCATTTATCATCCGTTGACCAATAACACAGCCACATGTGCAAGGTTCTCATTATGCAGTTCTCAATAAGCTGCGTGTAGGTTCATACTATGAATTGAATTATACGAAAGACAAAAATACAACTGTAACAATTATGTTTAATTGATGTACAGAGCTTTTATTTTTCAGCTAAATTTCACTAAAATTTAATCGATTCAATCGAAAGTAAACAAACGCCATGTAAAGTGAACGAAAGTTCAGCACAAGACAATTAGCGAAGGCATACTTTTGTTCTCTCAGTGACTGCAGATTACTTGCCTTCATTGTTTGTTTACCTTTGCGGAAATAAGAAAAAAATATTGAAAAAGTATGAAAAAGAACTATTGAACTTATATGACTATAACTTACATATTCGTGCTCCTCACATCGCAAGGATTCTGAAGATGCCAAATACACTCCTCACATTTTTGATGAAAAAGTGAGAACATAACCTTTTCAACCAAAAGGTCATGAATTAGTGAGAACTTCACGATAGCACTAATTTTTTATCAGTTCACCGATTTTGATGACCAGTATGTCAAAAGAGAGCTCAGAAAATGCTGGTTCTCCCCGTGCACGATTCATTATCATACATGTTGTCTCATTGGAAATTGCGATTTCTAAATTCAGCGATTTTCATATTTTGAGTACTGCTCAGCAAATACAATGACGGATACAAGTCAATTATAGCTCATTTTAAGCTGAGAATGCAAGTTCTCGAATGATGTATGACACGTTGATGTGCGGCACGACTGGAAGACATGAGAATCGATTGAATTTCAGTGACATTTAGGTGGTCCGTTTTTGTGATCTGCTTTGTAGTCGTTAAGTACTGAATGTTTGACTGTCATGCAAAATATTCACTGTCATGACCTTCTCAGCTTCAATAAGTATCTTTTTATAGTTGGATTTGTTAGTCAGTTTTTGTACATTCATTGCTGTTATTTATTATATACACACATACATTTTCTATATATCTGTATCCGTGGCACAGTGGTTTAGTGCTTGGTCTAGCGATCAATCAAGTCACGAAAGTGTTATTGGCAGTCGGCAGGAAGGGCATTCTGACTCCAGAACACAGCACTCCACAAAAGTCTGACTAGGTCGCACCGTACAAGCACCCAGTATGGGGCTGTAGTGACGTTGAAGGTTATGTAAATGCAACCCCGGTCCTATCATACCCGGAATCAGAATCTAAGTCCCATCAAGCTCTGGACAGGGTTTCCGCGGTTTTCAAGGATCGTTTTTCCAGGACTTTCCAGGAGGTTCACGTAATTTGATTTACAAGCGGATTTTACATAATACAAATACAAGTTCTTTGCATTACATATGCAAGAGATAAAGAAACTGATTGTACAATAGTTTTAACGTACTTTTCCACTTCAGCCTTCATACGAATTACGAGTGAATCTGACCAGTCCTTAAAATTCATGAACTCTAGTCCTATAATTTGTAACGGTTTATATATTTCAGGCACTCGAAGTACGATGCCCCAATGTGGCTCAAGCGTGCTTTTGATCATTCGGTCTGCCCATGAACACTCCTCGGTATTGCAAAGTATTACCGGTATTACCACAAAATCCCGATTCCCGCGACCTCAGAATTTTGAATTCTCAGTGAATACAGCGTAGGCCTATCCTGCAGATGCTCTTCTTGCTAAGATGAAGGTTATCTTGGCATTCCAGTGGCCAGGTATTCGTCCGAAAGATCTTCTTCTTGACTGCTTGAAGCCTATCTTAATTGAGAGAACTTGACCTTCCCACTGACAGAGCAACTTCCAACTTGACCTTCCGGCATAGTAACTTGTAGATAACCTGACATAGCTTCGAACATGTCTACATTTCTTGATCTGTTCATTTATTTTGAAAAAGAATAAAAAATAAACTCCTCCTTTGCTGTATATCATTTTATAATGAATCAATTAAAAACCCAACGTTTCGTCCGCCACTGACTTAGCAGTCATTGTTATTCTTTCAATCATTTTTTTTGTTGCATAACTACATAATTTCTATTTTTATCTAGTTTTAAAGAATTCAATTGAAATATCATACCAACGCACAAGTATGATGACAGTCAAAAAAGAAAAATAGAATTAAAGAATGCCTTTGCAAGCATACTTAAAATTTTTAACATTGTTAGAATTTTCCCTACTATCCTACTCGATAAAATTTGCATTGAATTCTAGAAAATGTAAATATTTCGCATGAAGGACAGAGACCCTGCTAACAAAATTTTGATAATTTAATTGACTATCCCACGACAATCTAGAACGCAAAGCAAGTTATATTTCGTCTATGCTTAATAAAGTGCTTCAGGGAAACTTTACCAAATTTTCTGTGCAACGGTGCCGCAGGTGCGGTTAGCGCACACCCCTAAATGCAAGAAAAAATGAATACAATATTCAAGGCTTCATTTCAAATCCATATCTGCCGGTATTCAAAATGTTCCAATGCACGAGTTGCTTCTTTTATAGACTACGAATTGCAATAAAAAGAGCGTTAATTAAATGTCCTGAATCAAAAAGACTGACAAGAACGTCTTTAAAATGTATAGCTAGAAATTTCTTTTACTGCAAAACCTAGAATGTGAATGAATTCATTACATTAACTTTGTATGAATAGAAAAATTCCATCAAAACTTCTAGTGATCAAGTAGAGAAGCCTTCACTTATCTACCATATTTATAAAATTCCAGGAGTTTCCAGGAGGTTAGGTAAAAATTCAAAATTCCAGGAGTTTCCAGGAGCGCGGAAACCCTGTCCGAAGTTAGAGTCCTATCAAACCCCGGAGGTTGAGTCCTATCAATAATATAAAAGGACTACGCATCACTGGTTTCTATATCATCTCACTGACACAAAATGGTTAATGACCTCATGAACTTCTCTTTGACAGATTTCCACACATTTTCTCCTCTATTCAGTCAGATATAATCAGACTTAAACTGATTTAATTGTAATTTTGATAATTAATGAAATAACACTTGGCAGAACCGGGAATGACTTGCCACCTACACAAATGGAACCTCAAGTTATTATTTACTGCTCTGGTTGTCAATGTGATATTGATAAATATACATGACAAATGCACGCTGTAATACTGGTTGATTTTCATACTCCGGTAGATCTGAGTGACACGGGTATTCTGACTATCTGCATCGAAGGATATAAAGGAGTATATTTCTTCCTAACCCACGCCTCACTGGGGTGTTTTTCCGAACGCGCTCCACTAGCGTGGGGACGAATTTCGCTCCCCTGCTGATCTCCCAAACTATTGCACCGATTTTGCTGAAACACACATCAATCGAATAAGCATTGAAAGGGGATTCAGCAACACAGCATCAGCTTTATTCCTAAGGTCAAAAACCGCCAATCTTTAGCATATTTCCAGTAGATTACTATTGGAAATGGAAAATGACAATAAAAACTACTAAACCATCCACTAATCGAAAGATCTGGTTATGGTGGTTCATAGAACGATGATCTTTAATCGCTCCGAGATTACATTATTGTATTAGATGAAAAGTACAAAAATAATAAAAAATCACATTTGAAATTCCAAATTTCAAACATGCATACGTAGTAAGCAGGTAATTTCAAATTCAAAGATTTTGTATTTGTGAATATCTCTATATTAATGTGAAGTTATGTAATCTGAACTTATTTCGTCAAGAATTGATGCCGGAGTCTATATAAGAAGTGAATACACTGAAATCAGCAAAAACATTCCAAACATTCAAATTTTAAAATAGCTTTCACGTCAAAAGTATTGTGCCAAATTTATTATCATTATGTTGAACGTTGCAAAATACGTGGAAGGTAAGCTACGAGACATCTGGTGGCCATCGCTTCCTTTTTTAAAAGATATTAAAAAATTCGCCAGTATGGGGAGTGGGACGAGGGTTAACAAACATTTTCTTAATTTTAAACATTAGAGATGCATCCGTTTCAATGTAACCATTCGGTGACCAGGTCACTGACCCGCTTTCTTCATTTTTCGGTGCAACTGCACTCGCTAATTGTCATAGAGAAAGCTTGTAGTTAGATAGCCTTGATAACCTGGGGTCGTTGGTTCGAGTCCTACTAGCCACACATCTTTTGCATGACAATTTGATATCAATAGCTGATGTAGAACTTAGAGTTTAGTGGGGTGTATATCTACTTTACAATAAAGAAGGAAATGACTAAAATATCTCATTGCCCGGAGTAGAAGAAATACGACAATTATGTTTAAGCATTGGCAATATGCTGATTATCAAGATATCGGCATAGTCGAATATTAGTAGACTAAAAGGATTCCATTTCGGGCTCAGAAGACTAAATGAATATGCCAGTCTGCCAGACTAGGCAGTGGGGCAAGTTGTGCAGATACCTTAACCAAGAAGAGCTCATTTAAATACAACAAAGAAGCCCTGCTGAACTAGAAGAGCGGCATCGATGAAAAGGAAGAAATTGGTCAGGAATACGGGACGCGGCTCCGTAGTTGGTGCCACAATGCGAAAAAAGGTTTAGAATCACTGCTGCTGCGAGACCCATCACGCAGAGCAACATTAAGTCGGCCTATTTCTTATTCAAACCGGATTTTTTGGTTGCAGAATTAAAGAAATGACCACAGATTAAGACATCACAAGTGATGATAAAGATCTTTAGATTATCTTAGAGATAGCACAGTGGAATGTGATTTAATAAATTGTTTCAGCAAGTCTGTCAGGTCATCAAGCAATCACAAGACGCCTATTCTCTATCGAGTTACAAAAAAACTACAAAATAACCACTGATGAAGACAACCTGATGCTGATATTTATGACAGGTTAATTACCACCTTGCACTGTCATTAGATGAAAGGAAAAAGTTGACAAGCAATTATACATTTTGTGATTTTGTTAACCGTGATAATCAAATCTTACCATCAAATTCTTTAATGACGGTCAATTGGTACGATGGCTGCAGATCATTTCGTCTTGTCTTTGTCCTTTCTTTGAGGGTAATGGATAACACAAAGGTGCAATAAGGGGAGGGGCATACGGTTTCATGTTGTCAAGCTCATGATTTATAAAATCTGACAGTTTTCATTAAAAAAAGTAACAAAGATGAGAAAAGCTAATGAGCCAAAGACAACACTTGATTAAAAGAAGAATAATAATGTAGATTTTCTTCTCAAATGAAAGTCTAAATTTCCAATGCAACGAACAAGATACCAGGATAATAAAGGTTTAACTTATAAATTAATACTTGGCCTAATTCCGTCTGTAATTCTCGTTGTACTACACAGCAGACAGCACAGAAAAGCAGTTACGACGTGTTTTTGTCAGTGAAAAAGGTAAACATAAACGCCGTTCGTTTTCGTAGTAAGGAACAACATGAAAAAGAGTGTCTAGTGGATCTTGGGCTCTCTTCAAGAAATTCGGTTAAGCTTTACTACATCGACTCTCAAAGGATGTACCCAAAGACCAGTCCCATAAACATGATTTTGAATATATTATTTTCTTTACACGCTTTTGAATGCTGTTTACAACATCAACACTTTTACGTGAAAGAACACCAAATAAAGGAACACAATAAAGGAAGACACTCTCGACTAATGCCTCATAAATGCTCCAAAGGTTCTCGTGTTTCAAAACACTTTTCATAACCCTCAAGTTGTATCGTCTCTTAGAGTAGCGAACGTTGAAAGATTCAAAATGTGGAGACCACGAAAGATCTTTTGATTAAATAATGCTCAGAAGAAGGATAGTGTCAACAATCTCCACTGGCAAACTCACATCGAAGAATTCGGCATTTTTTGCGATGATCATAGATTTGGTTTTCTGTTCATTTGCTCTCAAGTGATTTTCCATTGCCCATGACTGTATGTTAGCATATTGGGGTGCATTTAGAATTGAGCTCTTGAGAACAGGACATACTTGGATGATATCATCAGCAAAATGTATTGAGGTCAAAACGAGTGACGTCAGCACAATATATCATAAATAAGGGGCCAAATATTGATCCCTGAGGAACACCACTAGTGATTGGTAGTGATTTACTCATATGGTTTAACGCCTGTACACACTGAAACCGATCTTTAAGGCATGAATTTACCCAAATGATGAATCCGGAAGGAAAATTGAGCATCTCTTCTTGTTCAGCACCAGTGGTGGGTGGAGTGAATCGATTCCGCTCGATCAATTGTGCAAAGGAATCAACTGCGCGATTCCTGACTGGCCATGAACAACGTGATTTTTTTTGTAAGTGAATGCTAAATTAAAGTTGCTTAATGAGGAGAAATTAGGCTATTTTCCCATTCACTCATTCAACATTTGAGATAACTGCAGTGAATAGAAATGTGGCATCTACTGCGTGTGACACGTATGAGCGGGTGATCGTACATTAGATCATGTACTGCTAGGATAAGGTGAGCGTTGCTATTTGGTGCGATTCCAAAACAACAGTAAATCTCCTTGGGAACCCTGTGGGAATTCCCACACATTACAGGAATGCACAATTCTACACAATAGAGCAGTAAACATGCTAGCAGCAAGAACTGATGGATACAAAAGGAGGAAATTATATGATGAACGTTTATTAGAAACCTGCAGCAGTCAAAAAGTTGAAACAATATATCATTTGTTTGTTGAATGCCCTACATGTGACCAAATTAGAAGGAAATTTGCACCATTCTTGAGAAACATAAGTTGCAAAGAATAATTCTACAGTAAAATTATCACTCCCAATATCGCCGAAATAAAAGGTATCTACAAATATCAAAATAATTCAAATGAAGTCAGGAAGAAAGACAAATCATGATAAATTGTCAAGTACATGCATCTGTAGATAAAACAGTTCGCGAAACTCATTTAATTTAGTAGCTTGATTCTATGCCAAAGCAGTCGCATAAATTTCAATGAAAAATCAAGGTCTACCCATGGACTTCTATAATATAGCATGTTATAGCTATGTTATAGAAGTATATGGTCTACCTTGATATTTCATGCTTCTTATTGTTTGATTTCTATGCTGAACCGTATTGAACACTACTGAGAATATCTACGAAACTTATGAGTCTGTCCATATCCTCTAACAATGAAAGTGCCAACAAAAGCAAACAAAATCGATTTGACGTTGAGAGTATTCATGCCGATTGATAAAGTAGAATGTAGACTAACTATCTACCAAGTTAATACATAACTAATGGACGAAATACGCGGAGAGCCGATCATTGCAACACAAAGTACTGTATATATTTCTCAATAGTTGTCAATTTGATTACAGGTGAGTTTCTTAATAACTTTATATTTTATCTGCTTAAATGCTTGCTACATTGATATCTTTCCTTGCATTATATATTGACCGGCTCTCGAAAACTTATTAGTGAAACTTAGAAATAAATTGTGATTGTTATATGAACAAGAAATTAATCCAGGAAAAGATGCGAAATCATAACTAAGCTTTATTCATTCACAAGAATGCCAAGACGTGAGATAATGTTAATATTACTGAACATACATGTATTTCAATTCCAGATTATTCATGATCAATTTCGATATGGTTGACCTGTAATGCATGTAGTGATTTATACAGAGCCTTCCGATCCGTACTATCACTTCATTTCCTTGTACATCTCATCCTCTCTCTCATCCACTCTGTATAGACATTTTTTTCATTTTATCACTCATCACATTAATGTTATGTACACTGTTTATATGTATCACGTTTTCCAAATTGGAACGGTTTGAATTTTGATATGATCATGCAAGTGTAAGTAAGTCCATTTGGTAATACAGCATATCTCCTTATTAAGAGCACTAATGCCTGATTTACATTTAATAATCACGCTATGAACATAACGCACTAACACGTAATCTAAGGTTTGCTAGTACTTTCTAAACTTTTGAAAAGTCTCACGGTATGAATTGTTTGATGAATAATGAGGCTCAACAAGATTGATGGAACAAACGGCAAGTGCCTACTGCCATGCTCGATAAAATATGGTTGATAAAGATGATAGGAATCACAAATATAGTAGGTAGCAAGAAAGCGTCGACCAAACTTTGATCGACTTATGTCGCGCATTGTCCTCTTTTTTGTAACCACGAACTCGAGTATACAAAAGGCGGATTGAAAGCACCTGATGTAGAGCGCCAATGAGGCTCCTTCCGCGATGTGATGCGAGGTATACACAATCGGAGAGTAGCACTTCATAGCAGATTTGCAGTAAATTTTTATATTATTGTAACTCTGTTGATTTGTATAGCTGTATTTTAAACAATCACAAATAAAGCTTCGTACAGTAATACTTTCTAAATTCGAATCTAAATGGAAATTAACGGATTCATTATGAAAGTGATGGTCTAGAAGTTGAAGACAACACGTCAGTTAGATTAACTGTAAACTTTTGATAACTGGATTTGAGAAAATCTCAAAATGATCAGAATCGCGCGATTTTTGATTAATCGTGCACTGAGTCACAAGATTCGGAATCGTGTTAAAATCGAATCGCGCACGCTACTGTTCAGCACGGCTTCTTCCATCACATCAAGTACATTCTTCTTGCTCCTCTCAATTATCACATTTCGTCTTCGTGTTGTTTCTCGCTCCTCTTGAAACATCTTCACTATCTTCTTTTCATCCACTTCATGTCCTCTTTGCATTTTAGATGAGATTCCCGTGTCGCTTTGACAGTCTCCAGCACCACTGCATCGGATATGCTGATTTAGTCTCTGAGCCCGAAATTGATTCCTTAATTCTACTAAAATTCTATGAAGCCGATATTTTGACAATCGGCATAAACACATGATGTATACTGTACAGGAGAATAGTATATTACCGATGAAAAAACATGCTCATCGTATTTCTTGTACTCTGGGCAATTGGGCACTCGGAGGTTCCAGCAGAAAATGTTTGTAATTTTCTAACAAGAAAAACAAATATTTGTGTAGCTCAAAATGAAAAGGAAAACTGAAACTGAACTATGTGGACCTATCATTTCATCAATGACAAAATATCGAAGAATGTTTATTTAACTTCAAGCATCTGCGAGTTAGATTTGCACATTATTTACTACATGCACTTTATATGCACCTTCCATTATGGTTTGCAAAATCAAGTATTTGATGGTCTTATTTTTATTTGAATTCTCTTGAAATTGAAATTATTAGATGACATTAATTAATTTATAATACATTGCCATTCTCAAAGAAAAAGAAATATACCAAAAAGGATATAAGATGTCTTTGTGAGCTCATAGCATCCATCATGGCACCAAGCTTGAGCTTCTCGAAAGCTTGAGCAGTATAGATTACTAATTTAGTAAATTTATGACCACACTTAAAACACACGAAGATGAGTCACATGCTTAGCTTTATCGTGTGACGAGTTATTACGACTTAGCTGCTATATATAAGCTGTATTGAAATATATAGTTTACATGAGAAGTTGAATGAACAATGTCAACAAAATGAGTTCAAGCTTTTATCCAAGGAAACCATCAAGTGACATTATCATAGCAAGCATCAAAAGTCTTTAATGTTTTTATTCAGAAACTGACCATCTTACGTGATAGCACTACGGATCTTGACCAGTTTTGATGTAACATGTAGCTAAAGCATCCCAATGTAAATTGACAAATGTTAATACATCTAACTTGACAGACTTGTGAGGTTTTGCGTTTGATTTTCACCTGTTAATTCAGATAAATGAGCCTACAACTAAATCATGATCCATGTCAAGATCAAAGAGTCGAGTAAAAACACGCAAAACATTCTTTAATATTCTGTTTTTTGATTTTTTTGCAATTAATAAGACAATAATATCACAGAATGAACAAATACATCCGAAGAGTAAGTTAAGTTTCTCTATTGTAATTCATAGGACGCTATATCTTTCCATGTGGTGATTTGAATTTCAGGGACGTTATGTCCCTTGCAATTGGAGATTTCTATGGCCTAAGATTAGCCGACGGAGTACCGCAAAATATATTTCACAAATGTGACTCGATTTCCTTAGAGCAGAGGTTCCCAACCTTACTCGAGGGCTCATCAGATGGTACGCGAGCACCTTTCCGTGTATGTATCATGATTATAATTTAATCTATTCATGTCACAGACCAAATCTATTAGGAAAAGTGTTTTTCAGCTTGAGAAAATTGGATCGACGACAAAATTTGTTGCAATTTATTACTTTTCATAGTCTCAAAGAACGAAGATTTGTCATGTGCAGAGATTTCATCTTGTCACTTCAAACTTTGAAGGAGGTTGTCTAGATATCAATGGGACAGGCGATGCAATGACATCTATTGAGCGACCGACATGTCGAAATCGACAGAACAAAACCATGCATTTTCAATTATGCTTGAAGCACAGCAAGCCAAAATCACGTATTTTGAGAAAGCTCTGTCAAGCCAAAACTATTCACAAATAGGTTTCTGAAAAACGTCACACAACCTGTATTTGATCACAGATGTTTGACACAGTGTTTTGAGACAGCATTCATCTACGTAATCTTCAGAGTTCGCTTTCTCAAAACATAGATTAAATAAAAAAGAATTTTATGTTTCCTAGCATCAAAGGTTTTTCTTTAGACTAAGTGGTACGCAAGGAACGTGTAATATCTCAAGTGGTACTGAGACTTTAAGGGTTGGGAACCACTGCTGTAGAGGGTGTCTAAAGGAAGGTTGTGGTAAATTTCTCTCTCATTTCCACGTTTTTCAGAAATAATGCAAATTGCGCTGACTAAGAAACTGTGAGGGGGATAGTCGAAGTCCATATTTGTTCTTTAATTGTAACAATCGCTCCACAAGTCTCCTTAATAGAACGCCGTACACTGGGTAGGGGGTCTACCTCCTTTGTTTTAAGTTAGTGATTCGATGATTATGATGTTAGTTACACATATCAATCGAAAAAGGCGGCTAAGAAAAGTTATTATTTCTAACACCTGAGGTCATCGTTGAGTTCAAACCTCAGCATTCGAACGAACAAATGATTGACATATTCTCGTGAACAAATTATCGAACAGCAGGTGTGATAGGCCTATGAGCGATGATTGGATCGAACTGTTTTTTGCTTGAATGATAGTAAATGGGCAGTGCTTCATAAATACATATTTCTTTAACGTGCGTACCCACTGAATGTATTACATTTCTCTGCAAAACATGGACTAATCGATTGAACTGCCAGTTTCTAGGATGTAGTCTATTCTTTCAATGGATTCATGCTAGCCTCATTGATTCCAACGTTTGTTTATATGTTAATTCATCGCTTCACACACGTCACCATCTAGTATCGACACACTCTTTTCAGCACTGAATATTATCAGTACCGTATTTCTTGAATATAACCGGTGGGTTATATGAACTTTTTGAAATTTAAATGCGGTGTCTATTCGAGGGAGAATTGTAATTTGTTTGTGATTTCATTCCCGGTTTTTTGGTGATCAAATGTGGTCGTTGTAAAGGTTGACGATAAGGTGGAAAACAAAAGGGAAGAAATCTCAGAGAAAACAATTATGACAGTGACGCTGAACTCCAGACAGATGGTTTGCAAGTCGTAGAACCAGATGCTTATGTTTAATTACAACACATTTTGGTTTTACTAAAAATGTGAATGATGGTTCTATGTATCTACTCCCCCATACAAGGGCTTGGTCGGTGCTGACATAGTCAGACTTAACTCTGGAAGGTTGTGATCTTTTTGTCCGGATGCCCCTCCTTTCGACTGCCTATGAAACTTTCGGGGCTCGATCTCTGGACCGTAAGATCACTAGGCCAAGCACCTAATCACTGTGCCACGGAGACCACATCATCCTATATAGATTTTTGTAAATATTACTTAAGCGATTATCATCCTATCATTATCGGACCCTAGCACCGTCCCGTCCCAATCTAAGAGATAGAATATCGTAATGCATTCTGATATCTGCTGTGTAAAACATGCTTTCATCGATGCTTCTTTTGTATTGCTCCCTTGGCCGTGTGGATAGCGCATTGTTCAGGTTTTTAGCCGACTTGTGTTCGAATCCTGGTCAGACGCTTGCGGTCGGGAAAACAAGGTAGCTACTAGCTTCCGTTTGGACTTAATTTGTGTAATATCTATGTTAACTGCACGTTACCATCAGTGCATCAGTGTTCCCTCATTTGAACATGAAGACCTCGCTGCTAGTTAAAGGCTTCTGTTTTGAATTAATAAATGTGATTTATAATTTCAAACACCTTCAGTGGTAAAAATCTGTGATGAATCACATTGAACTGATGCATGGTTTGTCACTTGCCAGTTATTTATGTCACAACGTTTCTGATAAGGAAACTTTAAAGAGAAGCAACTTGATCTGCCTGCTTGCTATCAAGACACAATAGACAATTCTCCTAACCAAACCTCCCAATTTCATTATCATTGTCAATTGTCTCAGGTTCTTTTCCTCATTTAACTCACTCATCTTTCACAGACTAAACCTCAAGCAGTTGAGAAATTCCCTCGTTGTATTGCCGTTTCGCTGTAAATCAGTTGACAAATATATCTGCCAAGTGTTTCACTTTCCGTTGTGTTATGTCATGATAATGTCGTCCAAATTAGGTGGTCATTAGAAACAATAAAAGAACAAAATCAGGACCTAACTTGTCACTCCCTAACCCATCCAATCTCGTCGCTCACCTTGATTGCTGAAGGCACCAGCGTCGGCGATGAGGTGCAGACTAAGGTGGCACGCCAGATCCAATGTCATGACATAGACATCCCTTTAAACGCTTGGGCCATCCAATGAAAACACCTCGGACGCTGATCGCGTGAGTGTGGGTAGCAGCAGCAGCCGTCACCAACACGGGCGGGGGATGTTGTTGCTGAACAGAAGCAGCAGCTGGTGAAATGCAGCTTCACGGCGCTCTATTGTTTTCGCAACCACTCGAAGATAGTAAAGAAAGCGGGGCGGTATTGGCATTCCGCTCTTGCATTCAACAGTGCCCTATCGACACATCGATTTAATGATCCCACATTGACCCGCTGAAGAGCAAAGATCGGAGAAATTTAATTCAATTGTAAACACTAATTCGATTAAGGAATTTATGGCTGATAGTCAAATATTCCTAGGAATAGATGATTAAATTGATGTCCAAGATTTGCGCCCTCTTCACCGCAGTCAGAGAGTGAATGACGGGACACCATGCTGAGTTTCTTCACACAACTTTGTTGTTGTCACTAGTTGCAATTTTAGAAATATTGAAAACAAATACTTTGCTATGTAGTTAAGGAAAGCTGGACTCGAAAACTGCTGAGCACGGAAAAATTACAATAATTTTGTATTGGAAGTATATTGGATAACCCGCATGAGAAATTCATGCTGAAAACAGAGAAATGCCTCGCTAAGGTGTGTCAAGAACATTGCCAAAATCAAACGCAATTTTGTCAATGTACCAGAAGAAGGGTTGTTTACTTCTTTGAAATATAAAAGATTCATGTCCAGCGTGCACTCATGTCAAAACATGCTTCGTGAAATGCTCAAAATGTTAAATGAAGCAAGCACCAAAAACTGGGTAACTCCTGGTATAGCCTAACCAGTGATGAAACTCGGGTGTAAATCGGTGACCTAGTTATTACTATGATCATGTAATGAATTCATCGACTTCGTTAATCCAATGATAGAATGTTTTCCGTCGCACATAATTCTTTCAATTATGTGAAATAAATAGAAGAGAGTGAAAATAATAGAGTAAATGTAGTTAAGTGCCTGTTATTATGGAGCCGTCAGTCACTTATGTTCATCCCAATATCCTATAACATCCAGCTAAAGTATCGACTGCGGGCCGGGACGGGTTTGAGCAGACAAAACTTTCAGAGGAATATCAATGGTGTTCTGCTTCACTTGTCTCAAGACATTCAAAGAAAATGTATCAAATTAGCTAATGAAAGGCCATCACAAGGAAGGGACATTGTTAACATAAAGATTTCCTAGTTTACCTGAAACATTTTGCAAAAATAGGCGCAATTAGTGCAGAAGAAACAATATTATGCTTTGAAAGTTGTGAGATTTCTAGGACACTAGATAATTCGGCACTAAAGATATCACCACAGCTTTGCATCATCGTTAATCTCATTTATTTCTTCATCACAGAAGCTGCCAGATGTTTCACGTCATATTCAGTCAAATTCAAGCTGCGAGAATACTTTATTCAGTCAGTGGAGAAATTGTTCCCCCTTGTTCATTTTCGCTTCTAAAATTGCTATCAGCAATCTGTTTGCATCAATCCTTTGGGGATAATCGGTTCAGATCATGGAGATTACTGCCTCTATTGATGAGCGCGATCAGAATCTGATTGAAAAATTCTACCAAGCGTGCGAAAATGAGGAAGATGCTAATTTATTTGAAGACAATCCAAAATATTTCAAAAACGAGGTCCTACCTGCAGTGTTTTTCTCTAAAATGATTTGACTACTTTGCATTTCGGTAGAGAAACATTAGACGACAATTTACAGAGGGAATTGGACGGTGTCCCGTAGTGGTTAACTCAAAATGGGCTCTACTTGAATTTTTCGTGTCTTAGCCATTCTTACTAAAAAGAATTTATCTGTCAGATCTGTTAGCTTGAGTGAAATGCTAGTGTGGAAAATGTTTCCTTTTTTTAATGCTTTTCGATGTCATCTTTCTTCAGATATGAAATTGAAATTGATTGTTTGATAAAGAAAGCATCTAAACACTTGTCTCTGCGTACTGCTGTTTCATACGTTGTACTGTTGTCCTGCCATATGTAACGCCTCCAAATATTTGCTGAAACGACTTTCAGGTGTTGAAAACAAAGTTTTACATACTATAGATGATAATAAATACATTGACGAGACTTTATTTACCTTATGTGTAAGAAGATCTTCAATGATGCTATTTTGAGTCCTGACCATCCACCTCGTGAGTTTTTTCTTGACCATGACTGCATATCTACTAGGAGCAAATGTCAATTTAAACGTCCTAAGACAATGACTGAACGTTTTTTAAATTCTGCTATTAGTTATTGTCCGTTATTAACACCAAGATTTTATGAATCTTTGTATTTTATCTATTGGGCATTATTTGTTATGTGCTCACCGCCCTCGTGACGCGAATAAAGATATTTCTGTTATATCTATCTATATATATATATATTTATATAACAAAACATCTGTCATGCGAATGAAATCATGATGAATTTTGAATGTAATAGTTGTCCCATAATAGTTGTTTCATGGCAATTTGTGTAGAAGAAATCAATGTGAACGTTTTAGGCACACTTTCAACGTCAATTTGTGGAAAAGGGTGAATTTCGCTATTACTAAGGCTCGGAAACCGAATATGCTTGACGCAGTGTCGTCCAGAGTTGGAACTGGCCCAGGCTCGGCCGCCGGCCAGCTTAATACTGAAGCACTTGCAGGGCTCGTAGTTGCTGAAAGAAACCAGACGGAAATTCCAAGCAAATTCGCACATTTTTCACTCTAGCAATTGAATGTGAATGACTTTTCATAGATATGGTAATATGGCTTAATTTGAGACTTCATTATCATATTGAAAATGACAGCAAATTTAATTGTTCAATTTATGGATTTTTTGCCAATACTGGAAAAGTATTGAAAAAATTTGAGGCAAACTTTCACAGACATCTTTTAATTACATTCTGCCAATACTGGCAAGTGATTCATATCATACTTAACTTCTCTGTGATGGTTCATATGGAATTCTTTAAATCTGTTGTAGATAAAAGCAGAAATGATATGGTAAAGAATTATAATGACTAAAATATGGAGGCGGTGATGGAATTTTTCATTCCTGTTTCAAAATCATGAAAAATTACAATACGTGCAAACATCAGGAAATGAAGAATGATTCGGAACAATACAACCAAGATCTGCAGTGTAAGAAGGCCAACGTCTAAACAATAGGCCTACTCGATTTGTGCGTGACGCAAACTTGATGTCGAAAAATCATTCGGAAGTTACGCTGGCCGCTGAAATGTATCTTAACAAGAGGTACAGCAGGGTACACGGTATTCACCATGAGATTCCGAACATCTGAGGTCGCGGGAATTTAGATTTCGTGGCCTAAAATGATTTACGATGGACATGAATTATCCAATTACCGCCATTTTTTCACATTTTTCTCAACATTAGGAAGGAAATGCATCCTATATTTTATGATACAATCGTGACTTTCAAGAAGTTTCATTTTCATCATGTAGAAATGAAAAGTTTGAATTGAGAAGATCAATAGAATTGAATAATGTTCTCTCATTTAGATTGATTCTTTGGTATAGCATGGTCAAGATATTTTTCCTTCCTTTTTGCCGTGACTAAGATAACAGATAAAATGAATAAATTTGAATTGAAACTGCAGTATATAGTAATGTATCAATTTGGTCGAAATTCGCACATTTCAGTGCACCGGCCGGCGAACGGGTGCATCCCGTACAGCCCTAACTTGAATTCAACTCAATTCGCCTGCTTTCGTTCTCCTAGTCCAGTGGTGGGCAACCAAGTTGGGATAGAGGGCCACCAATTTCAAAAAGCAGAAATATGTATGTTCAGAATTTATTTATTGAGTATCTTTGAGCGTAATTTTGAGGACTGCTGTGCTATATAGTGGTAACACATGACATAATTGCATTTGTAAATGTATACAGCACCACTGTATTCAACTAGGTTGTTGTCTTTTTAGGAACTGTACTTTACATTCTAGAATCTATATGAATAATGAAATGTGAATCGGCCAAAGTAATTGCGGAAGCCTTTTTTGCGTCATTAAATGATGTTAGGCCTAATATTACCTTATTAGTAATGGTATTACTTTATTTAATCGAAAAATGCATGTCTGTAACTATACGGCACATAATCTAAATGACGGTCTATAGTGCATCTATACGCCTACATGCCGTACAATGTATAATAACATAAATAAAAACTGGTTAAACTACATGCACCTAAGTATACATAGGTCTATGTTACCCAAACATAAACGGTTCTCGAAAACCACGCAAAGTCGCCCCTAACGATACACGGGCGATAGTACCATTCTAACACAAAATTGGTGCAGTATACAAATAAAATCCAGAAAGAATACTTGAAAGAAAAGTTGGCTTATAAAAATCATACATACATCTTCATGCGGTTGAATTCCTTCATGCGTAGCCTACCTCATATGAATAGGCTAATTGCAACGTTGCTATTACGTGGGGAAACATTTTCAACAAGGCATCGAACACCATGTGACGTAGCACTCACGCAGTTGATGGCTATGTCACTTACCTTCATACTGAAAAGGTATTCGTTGCAAACGGAACATGGTTTGCATTTGAATGAAAATTCTTGTGCCATCATGTTGCTCAATAAATCATTAGTTAATGCTTCTGCAAATTCTAAAGAAGATCACACTCAAGCTTAGAAGTAATTTTTAAAGGTCAATGTCGGAGTGGGCCATTTCCACCTAACCGATTCAAATAATTTGGATATGAGAATCGGTGGCGGGCCACGCGTTGCCAACAACTGGCCCAGTCTCTACTCTCCACCTTCTCTCCTTCCCCTGGTCTCTACCTTCACTGATTTCCCTTAGTCTCTACCGACGACTATGAATATATTATTTCAGAAAGACATCGAAGTTATCGTAACAAAAATTAGAAGTTTTTGGAATCTCCAACACACCATGCTCTTTGTCATTAGTAATTGCCAGATTTTGAAGCATATCAGTGGTTCAAAGCATCTTCACGATGTCCGACGCGGGTTGTAGAGCATATCACGACAGTTGTTGCTTACTTGTATTTGTGCTAGTACTTGCAATCGCAGGAATATATAGGGCGAGTTTGCGCGGCGTCGATGAGGTTTTCGATCGGTCGCGTGGTTTTGACTTCTGACATCCAGGAGAGTCAGGGACGACCAGTAGGACGACGCCATCCCGAACGTGGAGCAAGGGCCGAAGCGGCGAGGATGTGCCTCGAAGGGGCTTCGACAACAAGGCGGGCAACATGACCCCCGAAGCCTCCTACACATGATGGCAGTCAGGAGCGTCGAAATTGAATTTGAAAGAACAGGAAGTACACAAGTATTTAAAATCCTGATTTCAGTGACCGGGCGCACTTTGTTGCCCCGAGAAAGGCGGTCTAAGTTCTTCGAGCTAGGTCAATGCGGCGTGTGATATTCGGTTCGGACAAGCAGCTGTTGGAGATTCTGGCTTCCAGATAGATAAAATCGTCAACGACTCCTATACCTTCGCTATTGATTGGGACAAGGATGTAGAAAGATGTTACTATCATGCCAGATAATTGTGATGCAGGTAAAATTAAGTCAACCAGATCTGAAATTTAATGAGAAAGCTTCTGTTGTATTAATGCAGCAAAAGTTATGAACTTTAATATTTTGAAGTACAAAAATAAAAGTGAAGATCAAAAAGCTTATTGTCAAAAAATGTTCAGTATTTCGTCATACGCCTCAATCATGAACTATGAAAAGAAACAGCATAAAGTAAGCAAAGCTAAAATACAAAATTCAAGTGCAAACGCTATCACATGTGTAAAAGTTCTTAATGCATAAAGGACCACATACAAATATTGCAAGATCATAGATGTAAGAAAGACCGCTTAACCCGCCCAACCTCCCACAATGTATTTAAGCAAATTGTTTGTTGATTTCTGGGCTTAGTTGTCGGATACTGCTCATTTCAAACTTTCTGTTTCTTTCAAGCTAGTAGGAGGTTGGGCGGGTTAATCGGTCTTTTTGAACATTTTTGACAATAAACTTGGGTGTTACGAGGAATTCAAAGTTGACTTGGGGGAATCATTTTTCTCAAATTCTTCTCAACGTCTATATGTTCTCAGAGTTTTGTGATCGCTGTTATCACGTGAGAAATTAATTATTGTATATAGATTAATTGCATTATCTTTGCTATTGTATGCATCACCCCTTTTTGCATGGTTGCCTCTAGGAATTGAGAAAAAGATAGAAAAAATTCAGAGACGCGCACACTGTTATATGCAGAGACATTGTGACTCTGCCGATTTTCCGACAGTTTCTAGTTTGAGGAAAGCTAGAGCCTGTGTTTTTCTGCCAAAATATGAGTCTGCTGATATACACCCCCTTCACGACTTTGTGCCTCCACGTTTACCGAGATCTGGACTTTTTCAACAGCCAGGTGCACACACTTCTCTACGCTTGCATTCATTTTTCCCCTGGACTTATAACTTGATGAACAACTAACGTTCATGTGCTCTTCTATTGCATTTTCAAGAGTCTATTTCAAAATTTTGCATTGCATGCATTCTGAGGATGTTGCTTACTCCACCTGCGATAGTATTATTTCTTTATGTTATGCAACTGCTGCGAAAACTATGTGTATGGTCTATAGTATTGATATCTTACATAGTGATTTTTGCAATTGTACTCGTAATTAACGATTTTCATTCATTCAAAATGTACGCTTCCTTTCCATACCTTTTCTCTACACAGATTGAACTTGACATCAAGTCTATTCATAGAAGGCGTTTGCATGAATGAAAAGATTTCGGATTCTTGACAATCCAAAGGACTATCGTTGATGGAATCCTAATGTAGATGATAGCATTGTTAAAATTGAATACTACTGATGGTATTGAAGGTCTGAAATCACCCACAAGGCTGACTCCGCTTCTTGGTCTACTTGTAGTGAGGATGTGTCAGCAAGGTTGGGTCTAATCTTGGTCTTGGGTACCCCCAAGACCAAGATTGAATCTTGGGGTACACCCCAAGACCAAGATTGACCAGATTTCAGTAAAAGATGTACAACTGGCAATTCTTGAAGACAGACTTTGAAATTTATTTTATTGATACGAAGCATACTTTTCTATTAGCATATTTATCCATCGTTTTGGCTTGATATTCGTCATAGGCTTACAATATTCGGCCCATATTCAGCTTTGATTTCATGTTGGTAGCCAAATATCTGATAATTCTACAGGCCTATCTCATTTCGAATATATTTGGTTTACAATGTGTTTATACATAAAAAGACCTGAAAGTATGATATAATGATGGTAAGTATATATAAATGAAGAATGAAAAATATATCTAGAAAATACACGGACTTGTGGTGATAATATGAAATTCATAAAAGGAAACCAATTAATTGATCACGGGTTAGCCTATATACATAAGCTTACGGTGTATCTATACTTCATTAATGTATTATTATAGTTTTCTGTCAGAACTTGACCTATTTTACAAGGCTTTAAATGTTTTTGCTAATAAAAGCAAATGATAAAAAGCTTAACATTGTATTAATTAAGCATTTATCATTTCTTAGTTTTTATATATGCAGCATAAATGAAGTACAGTGTAGGCCTAAATAATATTAACGGTTTTATAAATATAATAACGGTAACCTATACAAAAATGATAATTAGGCTAATTATTATTAGATGGTATAAGACATAGGCATATGTTTGATTACCATGTGTAGATATAATTTTGACTCAAAACGACTACAATAATCAACTGTAGACAAATACACATTTAAGTCAAATATTGTAAAGTACTCAAGATGTTAGATTCTTTGATTTGGTTGCAGGTGCTAACATACTGATTTCAAGGACTACGACTTTTTTGATTTTCCGGGTAAATTTTACATAGGCCTACAAGTATGTACTACACTTGTATTTTTTTACACTATATATTTTTTAATCTTGGGTTTTAAATCTTGGGTGTCACCCAAGATCTTGGTTCGGCACCCCAAGATTCTTGGGTACCCCCCAAGATCACCCAAGACCCAAGATTAAACCCAAGACCCAAGATCCAACCTTGGTGTCAGTTTGGTTGAGATGCAAATTATTTATTATTCCTTTGGTTTCGAACACGGTTTTGATGGTCTAAACATTCAGTTATCTGTATTCAAAGTGCCTCAGACAACATATAGTGCAGACAATAAGCTGCTAATATTTCATGTTGATTGCGAGTTTAACTCTCCTGAAATATTTTCGCGTTAGGAATTCAAAATCCTCTTGAGAGAAGTTTGGAAATTCTAAGTAAGCATCCAACTTCGTTACAAGGCTGCGGAGTCCTCTCCAACTCCGGGTTGCAAGCATATCAGCCTTAGTTCTGGTAACCTACATCATAGATCATTATGTGCTTGTCTGAGCCTAATTTTAGTGATCATTGGTGTATCAAATCAATCATTTTCTATGAAAGTTTACCAACTTTAAACATCACTTGTTGGTTTGTGCTTCACACGGTTTTTCTCCAGTATCAGGCAGGAAAATCCCTATCCTTCTCCAAAAAATATGAGTACACTTTCGACTTTAACATGCGCTATGGAGGAGCCATCACATACGATTGACGTTGGGGTAAGAGGCAATGTTCTCAAGAAAAATAATATTTTACCTTTGTCTCTGAAGTGACTTTTGGCGCGTAGGTGTGATCGAGGCTAGGAAGGCTTGTCTTCTCTACTAAATCACCGAGTGAAACGACAATTCTTTTTCACCACCACGGTAAGTTCATTCCCTCAACTGTTATAAGCTTTGCATGCTCTGTACTTTTGTTTGACGGAGAAAGTTGACATCACAACAGTGACAGCTATGCACGAGGATAAATAATTTGTTTGTATTATACTTCGGGTCTAGTCATAGGTTGGAGTCCTGTCATTCGATAGGACTCCGACTCCTGCAAAAATGATGGGACTCCGGGACTCCGAATCCCTGCTTCGCCATCGTTAGATCGATCGTGTTTTTTGTCTCTCCATTTTAACTTAAGAATTAACCTACATGAGGTCAGTCTAAGTACTCCTAAGGCTCGTTAAGTGAACGTACGTTTACAGTAGAGGTTGGAGATTTCACATGATTCCTTCAGCCTTAATTTCCGCCTTAATTTTGAATGATCTGTCATTGTTTCACGAGGACATGAGTCAGGCATAAATCATTACACAAGTTGACAATGATGAGCATCACGCATTGAGTTTGAGACACAATGTCTCACAGAACGTTAATCATGAATGACTGCAAGATGGACATGTTTTCCAGGATGCACATGTTAACGGAAGCTCATAATTAAGTGATAGAGGTTGATGGCCAAAGGTATGAAATTCATTCTGTTGGACTTCACAATGAACCATGACTAATACACGGAGATCAATGACCTAGAAGCTGCTGGTATGATGAAACAATGAGAAAAGGATCACCCAACCATAAGTAATAGATAATGCATGCATAGATTTCCATAGAAGTCTGCACCAGGTTAATAATTTCCAATCAGGAAAATAATTGCCTGCTTCGTGGAACTTGAACTTCGTGGACATGGAAAGCCTGATAAAAACATGCATGCATTATAGTAAGTGCAAGATAGATTGTCGACTGAGTGAACATATTTATATCAGAAGATTCAGTTTTTTGCGAAGATTACGCTCCTGTGATCTAAAATAATATCTGATCACTTCTTAGGGACCTAAATTTTGCAAATTATTCCTGTGTTTACACACAAGCGACGTGGACCGACTAAAGAAGTAGCATGAAACTAATTAGATATCAGAAGGTATGAAAATTTATGAACAGGTACCATAAATAGACAGAAATTGAGCCGATTATCAGGAAAATGTCATCAGCCGACCCTGCCTAGCATGAAAAGGCACAGGAAAAGAGAAAAATCAAGGAAATGTCATGAATCGCATTATAATGCAAGTCTTCACGGAAAAGTTGAGATCCCATAGTGTCTCCTGGCAGAAATTTCAAGTTTTTGATTCAGTTTTCATCGGCATGATTTTATGATTCAACAAATCAGTGCTTCATTACTGGAATCTGAATAGCAATGTGGATTCATTTACATCTTTTAAAGCTAATTATGATCATTGTCTTTAATTATGATATTTTGCTTTTTCAGTGGCAGATAGCTCGTGATAATCACGCTTAAGGAAATGCTTTTAGTTATAAGGCTGAGCATTCAACCCATCGAATTGCTGATTTAACAAATATTACTTTTCCAAGGTTGTCATGACACGGAGAATTTGTAACATACTATTATTCCTTCTGTATTGCTATCATGATCAGTCAATTCTATTATAATTTCTTCAAAATTGTAAAATTTGCATATCTCACATTTGGTGCTGGGTCTTATCTCGAGTTACTTCAATAAAATCGAAGCTGTAGGCACATTGGGGATTTGATTAATGATGAGTTGCTACTCTACCTAATATACTGTATGTTCCCAACTATATCGAACTCATTGGCATCTTTATACAAATACATGTAGATGATTACCATTTGTATCACATTATTGCCTCAATTAATTGAGATAATTGCTGATAAATTTGAAGCTCTTGGCGTGACAATGGATCGTAACCTCAGTTTCTCACAGGTTTGTGGTGGGACGAGGTTTCTTCGACCCACTCCCATGCCTTTCCCACGGGGTTTCAATTCCAAGCCTTGGAGCCGGGAATTTACCTCTCATAGGTAGCTTCGTGTCCACACATCTTATGACTCAACAGATAGGGCTGAAAACCTCGATGTCAGGCTAGCCTGTAAACTTGCATTTCGAATATCCAAGCAAGCTACCTAATTAGAGGTCACTCCCATTCATGGGTCTGTCGTAGATAGACCGTTATAGACTTTGCTAAAGACAATTTACTTTAGAAATTAAAACTCATTTATAATGATATACTTTATCCATGAAAACATGTAGCAGAGCAACGAAAATAGTGCTCATTCTGGAGAATCTCATATTTTCATGGGAATTCCCACGGTAAACCAGGTTATCCTCATGTTGAAAATATACACATTTCCTATCTTTGCTCTGACATGGGGTATGCCCACAGAATTAGACAGGTCGTCTCTTCTTCTGTTTGACTAGAAAGGAAGCACTGGAAGATGTAACGCTAATGAAATGGCGCTATCTACTGACATAATACCATAGCAATCGAACAATGAGCAGGCAGTTCAACATTAAATGCGCCGATGTGTGAACTGTTAAGTTTCAGTGACTGTCATCAACCGGATCACACAGCAAAGAGACACAGTCGATGCTAATAATGACTAGCTTTTTTTAATAATGATCGGAGGGCCCAACATTGTCCAAAAAGCTTCGGCGCAATGATCTGAATTCTTCGAATTGAAGGAATCGTGGCAATCAGAGCATTTTGAAGCAATTCACAACAATCCGCAAGCGGCGTACGACTATTTTTCCTATCTCTGCAAGATATTAAAAATTTCTTTTTACCCACTTAGTAAGTTTCTGCATGTGTCATTGTTTTGAATCAGTTTGCACTTCTAGAAAAATGACATGTTTAAACAATCTAATTCTGTGGGTATGTATACTCTTGCTTCTGCGGCATAGATGTGAAATGTTCAAAGCAGATTGAACGAATAGACAAAAGATCTCAAAATGAAATATTCTGATATTTTTTTTCCAGTATTCTCGGAATTGCATAGAATTCAGACGTCTAAATCGCTAAGGAATCGTTCTTAATAAAGATGTGCATAACCCCGACCAACTGCTTGGTCAATTGCCATTAATTCTACCCTACTCTCAAAAATTAAGTCTATTTTATTGGCATACAGTAGATTGGGCTGTGCAAAAGAAAATATGAATAAAAGAAATGTGCTCGAATATTTGTTACATCTTCAAAATCTTGCGATTTATCACGCTATTTCATACCATCTATTCCTGTTCAGCCATCGCTAAAATTTCTCGCCGTTATTATTGGTGAGCATGATAAATGGAATTTACATCTCGAAGCTTTCTGTTATTCGGCAGCTTAAATCCTTTGTTGATATTGATTCTCTTCTCACTGTTTATCAGTACCTACTATTCGGGGAGTTCTGGAGATTGCGGCTGCCTTATTTGCAAATCTCCAACAGAAAGAATCTTATCAGATTGAACTTATATCAGCAGGGCAACGTAGGTTCTTGGTCAAAAAGGTCAAACATCTACGGTTGCCTTGACCTCCTGCTTGAAGCACGGATTATTTCGCCAATCGCCATATATTAGATTCAACTCTGATGAGAACATAACTGAACTTGTATTCAAATACATGCAGAATGCCACGAATTTCGGCATCAACACGACAAAAGGACTTTCTCACTACTAACGAATAGCTAACAGTGGATTTTCTTGAATTCATGTGATCTGTCAATCTTGCTATTTTGGTTTTTTTAACTTCATCGTGTGTTCGATTGAAATTTTGAAACCTCACGATTCGCCTAAATATATCATTAGCATTATTATGCCTACTCCCGTTTCTGCTCATTCTTTCCATTTAGATCGCTTCTCTTTTCACTTAAATTCATCTAGAGGGATAGGATCGACACTGCAGCGAATGGCTCATTGGTTATTTGGCGCATGAAAGTCGGAAGTCCTGATTACTAGACTGCGTGCTCGAGGATATACAGACCGTTTCATAAATAATTGCACAAAAAAGTTAACCTATTTTCAAATGTAATTTTCGTGTTGAAGTCCTGCTTCAATTTTGATGAACGATATACCATATAAAACCTTATGTTCCACAGATTATTTTGACATACATTTTACTTTCTTAAGTGGTCAGTTGTGGTCAGCAGGCCCTACGAAAGAAAGTTGAACGTTTTTCTTGGTGCAGGATTTTAATATGAAGACGACAGAATTTTGATGAAAACTGACACACAGTGTGAGCTATCATATGATGTAGAGATTTCATGATTCGTTGAATGTACAAAGAGATCTTTATATCATGTGACCGGTTGTGTTGAGTACTTGGCAGAGCGCTTAGGTTGTGTTTGATCAGCTGTGGTCAGCAGACTTTTCAATCAAATCATTCACCGATACCTAGAGACAAAACTGCGGAAAGCAGAAAATTAGGATTATCACCATTGAATCAGGTTCGTGTCAAGCGCTCAGATGACATGATTTTTTCTAATTTCGACAGCGTTTGGTAGTTTTACTCAATTAGCACTTTTGCTTGATTTTTCGCTAACTTTCGCGTTCACAATGTTTTTAGCGGTTGACCAATGCCGGGATTGGGGTCTAATCCCGGCATTGGAAGATCAAAATCCCGGGATTGATAAATTTACAATACAGTTGTATTCCGTCTGAAGTAAGACAAATTGGTGAAGATAATACTACCAGAAATTGCATACACAATAGATATAGGCTCTTCACATTTCAATGCACTTATAATTGTCAACGTTTTCAATAATCCATTGATGAGACTTTTTGAAGAAAAGTCGATACTTAAATTTGAGCTTGTTATTTGCCAAGGACAACAATATTTGAAAGCATGACCAGTTGGAAGATGAGAATTGGCAAGGTATGCCCACACAATACCAGGATTGAGAATCGAGCTAATCCTCGGGATTGCGATCTTTAGGGGGCAAATTTCTCACTAGATCACAGTTTTTGTTTACATTACTAACCCCTATGATTATCTCAGTTCCGGGATTGATTTGTTCAGGAAGAATTATTCTCACTTGTGCACAGTTGTTGTTCACATCAGCCCAGAGTTGAAAGTGGGTCAACGAAATTTGACCTATGACCCACGGCAAATTGGACCCACGACCCACCTGATCCACCGACTTTTCACGAAAGCATGACCCACGACCCACCTGACCCACAGGGTACCCTGACCCACAACATCTTTGACCCACCTGACCCACTAGATCTTTGACCCACCGGACCCACCACATCTTTGACCCACTTGACCCACCTGCTGCAACGGTGAATGATGTGAATGCAATTTCCTTTTCTGGTATCATCTTTAGTTTCATTTTTATTCAAGATTCCAGCCAGGTCTATCTAGGTAGAGGCCTCGTAGTATCAAAATTGTTGTTAAGATTTGTTATGAAGATTCAAGTGTATCAGATCACTTGTCACATGATAAATAGACATGTAACCTCATCAAAATTATCTTATACTCAAAGTATATGCACTACAAATGCCTAGGGTTCTAAAAAATTCAAACGATTCTGTTTCTTGTTAAAATTCTTGACTATCGTTTTTAGTGCTACCTTAACTTGTAGAGAGATGATTAGTTAAGTTGAGGGCCCAACAGACTAAATTTCAAATTTTACATTTCTTAATCAAATGAAGTTAAAAAATAAGACTGCAGTAGGCCTAAATCCTTTATGCATGCATTTATTATTTTATATACTACATGTGTGAACATTATCCCAGAAAAATCGTCTGAATTATATTTTGTTGCTTCTGATGGCAATCGATTCAAATTTCATTTACTTCCGCTAATGTTAGATTTGAGTAGAAGGTTGTATATTTGATGTAAGAATGACATTCATTGAAAAGCAAATGGAGTAAGCATGCTCAACGCGTGAATAGGAAATTGCACGATGACAAGATTATAATTCATTAATTATCTTATACTGTACATAGATGAACTGATGTATATGAGTGGCGCTACATGTGTGAGTACGTTGTGATAACAATCACTAGCGACATCATGTAAATATTCCTATTTTTATTGATACCAAATCAAATATCAAAACGAAACTTTTTATTGATACAAAGTGTCAAGAAATATCTCCTCACAGAGCTCTGTCGTAATAAGTCTGTGTGAAAGGGATAAGTCTATATCAATGACCGTCGTATGAATTAGCGTATTTCAGATTATCATGCATCGAATGAGCAATGAGATGCATGGAACATGTACGGTGCGAAAGTAGATTGAACGACTGA
The DNA here is from genome assembly GCA_907163375.1 of Prostheceraeus crozeri. Taxonomy (NCBI): domain Eukaryota; kingdom Metazoa; phylum Platyhelminthes; order Polycladida; family Euryleptidae; genus Prostheceraeus; species Prostheceraeus crozeri. The sequence continues at coordinate 193,890 of CAJQUW010009992.1, forward strand.
ATACTTTAGATATGAAGCATATACCGTATTTCTTTGAATATGAGACGCCCTCGAATAAGAGACGCATCCGTGAGAGGAAAAAATTTAATAAGAGACGCCCTTGAATGAGAGACGCATGTACAAAAAATAGACTGCTATAGACATATTACATGCAGGGTATTGTAATGTGGTAGTTACATCCGCCTGCGCGATTATCAGGCCTACTTATCTTAGTAAAATAAATCAGTCTACTAGTAAATACCGGGTATCATGACCAATGTTGTATAATATATAAAGCTTCTTATTGTTGCACATGCAGTACATGCATGTTGTACATACGTACATGCAGGCCTACTTAAGGTTACTTCATCTACCATTTAAGGAGGCATTATGCGGTAGCTTCCTTTGCATTTGGAGTCATGTACCGGTCGGTAACTTTTGCTGTAAATACTGCTTGATTATCGGTATTTTCGTTTCAGTAGATTCAGATCTAGTCTACATGTACAGTGGCCAACATGTACTGTTATATGAATGTATTAGATGAGTCTACAAGATGTGCTACTGCAAACCATAAAACTCCTTTCATTTCCAAAATATCTGAATTATGATAAAGCGTATATATGTAAGAAAAATTACTGGCGAAATTTGCCCATGACATAGGCCCAAGTGAGGAATGCAAAGGTTATCTAAGAGAATAGTAGCAAAAAACTAAGACATCTTTTTCTAATGAAAGAATGAAAACTTGAGCATTTGATAAATAAGAGACGCCCTTGAATAAGAGACGCCCCTAGCTGAATAAGAGACGCATCAATCAGGGATCTGAAAAAATTAAGAGACGCGTCTCTTATTCAAAGAAATACGGTATGTCAAGAAATTTTTATCAATTACATATTTCGAAAATATCTAGGCTCTGATCAATCTTTACCAGAGATTTACCATTCTAATCTCTACCAGAGGATATTTTCTACGAAAGACCAACAAAATCAAGCGAAAAAAAACGAAGGTCAGTTGGCATTGCAAGATTAATAATACTTCTGAATACCTGACTTCTTCAGTAGCTGTATCTCTGAAATCAAGGTCACACATCATTGGGTATCGTCAGACATAGCGACCGAGAATCAGCGTACACAGTTGTGCTCAAACAACTTCTCTCCCCCAACCAACATCTCCCAGGAGACAGCCGCAATTGTTTTCCAGCCTTCAATTTGTGCGAATTCCTCCCCCTTTCGAAACTGCATGAGGCTTGTGAAAGTCAATGGTGCTGCATATTTTGACTGTGTGCATCCATCACTTCTTTCAGTGACACTGACTCAATCATTTTTCATGAATGATAAGAATACGAATAAATGAAGTCTACAGTATTTGAGATTGTCAAATCTATCATGGGTGAAACTGGTTGGAAGTGGGTCAACGAAGTCTGACCCACGACCCACCAACTTTTCGGAAAAACATGACCCACGACCCATGTG